>BRZM01000311.1:70591-294094 GCA_033238685.1 Lates japonicus | reverse complement strand
TATATCAGGGTGGGAAATTAATTCCAGGTGAAAGGAGGCATGTGTATGAAAAAAGGAGTTGTCGCTTTTTAAAGCCCTGTTTGGAACATGACAGGCAGGCCGGGCTCCCAAACATGAACACTGAGCGAAAACAATTATGACACTTTGGTCATGCTGAAGACACTGCAGCGTTGAGCAACAAGGTACTTAATTTGACCCAGCGTTACAGCAGGTCTACATGGGACCGCATGACACAAATATTGGAGAGAGAGTTTGCCCTTGTGGAGGATTATAATTGCTGTTTATATCTATGAATGATGAGTGAACTGTTTCAGAAAGTCTGCAAAATCAGACAGAATAATAATTGCTCTTGTAATGTAAAATTTATTTAATATGACATAAATTTCTCAGATAATCTCCAAATAGTCAGCTGGAATAAGTCATGTTTACAAGGGCTGTTCTTTGGCTTTATTATTGGACCTCTCAGGTTAAAGAGTTGTTTGTGCAGTCGCTGGCTACAGAGGACCATCTGTCGTCGCCATTTGTGATCAGGCCCTTGTCTTTACCATATGAAAGTTAGTATAAGAAGGCACACCAGAAAAGGCAGAGGCACTAGTGCTGTGAGTACACTCAGACATATCAGATTCAGACACATACAGATACAACCAGCACCCTTTATAAGTGAGTTTTGTGTTAGATGAGCTCTGAAAAAGGAAAAACTTCTGTTCAGCGTCTCATTAGCCCTCCCAACTTGTAATTGCCTCCAGTTGACCTCTGCAGGAGGCGGAACGATGTTTAGGTCCGGCCTGTCTTAAGCCCAATACATGCCACTGTGCTGTAGCTGTATCCTGACTCAAGGTACAACAGCTTTTCGGTTCTCTCCCACCCGCCTCCCTCCCTCCTCCTCCTCCTCCTCTACTACTTCTCCCATTTCTCCCTTGGCTCCTCCCATCCACATGCCAAACCACTTTTAGTTTAGCAGTTTAATACCCTCTTGCACTTGCCTCCTACTGCCAAACGAGACAGCCCATTTTGAATGCACGCCACATACGCCACTGGAGAGAGCAGACAACTAGCACTTCAAATGACTTACAGAGGAGCATTTCGGAAACAAGAATCTCATACTAATAGACACCTCTGTGACTATCATATGCGTAAATCCAGCAGTGCTTTAAACCTAAAATATACCTTTTCTACATAAAATATTTCCATTCAAATCCAGTTTCAGATAATAGACAGCAGATGGCATCAGTGCCAGACCTCACTGCTACAGCTAGCCGCGCCTGACCAAATGAGGCTCGCCGTTCTATAGAGAGGAGGACAAAAGTAGGTGCTGAATGTATAACTAACACTGACCCTCTGTCTGCCCCTGGATTTAAACCTTAACACTAATCACAATTACAAGGATAATTGTACGAGACAAGTGAGCTTTATAGGTCAGCAAAAAAATCATATTTTGGGGCTAAAGCTACCCCTCACCACTGAGGAATAAAGGACACGTGATCCCATGATGTGCACCTGCTCAGATGCGTCATCAGCAGAATGGAGTTCACAATACATGTTCATATTCTAACACACAAGTCAACATCGCGAATGCAAAATTATCACTGCACGTTTCTATAACCTGATTTTTTTTTTTTAATCTGCTATGCACGTCAGCTTCACACCTCCCAGTGTATCCAGGTGTTGTCATGGGAACATGCTGTGATGTGAGCTGACAGCGTTTGGCCCAGTGGAATTATTCAGCCACAATCTGGCAACCCCACCCTGGACAGATGGAGAGGTTGGAGTTAGTGATCACATTAGCAACGCCACACATCACTCTGGATTTGCTATCAGCCAAACTCATCCATCCATCTTTTTTTTTTTCCTGGGTATGAGGTTTGCGAAAAATACTTTTTTTCGTATTTCTAGATAATGGGAAAGTAGAAAACAGTAGACGGAGGATGATCTTGTAGTTGAAAGCCATCTGTTATTAAAAAATCTACAGCGGCTGATGTGTTGATCTAGCTGCAAAAAGTGGTTACTACTCAATTCGTAAAATGCCCTCGTGTTTCACTGATTCAACTCTGGTGCACTGCACAGTAGGCGTGCTGATCCAAGTGAGCTATATTTCAATATCTCGATCCATATGTTATGCATCCTTCAGTTCGAAAAGGCTACAGGAACTTCTCTGGAAAGTCTTTACGCTGTGTTAGTGGATTACTAAAGCAGTAGTTAGTGTTTCAAATTTGGCTCATATCAGAGGAACTTATCGATTTGCCGCCAAAGACCTCGTTTGTCTCCCCACTGGTGGAAGTCTCAGATGACAGAGAGCTTGCATTTTACCCCTCATGGCAGCAGCCAACCTAGACAGTGAGACAGAGTATTAATCAGTCCCACCTCCCTCCTCCTCCGCCGCCTTCTCACCTCCTCACCCTCCTGGATGCTCCCACAGAATGGGGATTCATGTTTCGAAATGAGAAAGTGTGTAATTAATGAGTGCACGGTGAGATAATTACAGAGACAAAATGACTGTGGCCACAGCAAACTCCTGAGTCTTAAAAAATGTCTGACCTGAAAAGTCTTACCTCATACAGAAAGTGTCAGAAATATGGTGAGTGAGGTAATGCAAATACAGTGACCTCTATTTGGTTCTTTTTCATCAGCCTCACTGAGGTAAAAATGTCTGAGGTGGGAAAGGTTCTTGAATCCTTATTGACCTGATTTGATTCATCAGAGTGGATATCTGTCCTGTGAATGATTGCCGATTTACAATCATAGGAAAGTGTTTTTATTCCATAAGAAAATGCTAAAGGTTAAGAAGTTATTTGTGGTTTAATATATATCAATATAACAAAGGATTGCTTTTTGCATTACTTTAAGTCTATTGATGAAGTGTAAAATAAAATCATTCAGTGGTTTGTCCATAATATATGGTGTTTTTTATAGATAAGGCACGAACACGACCTATGTCTGCACTGCATTGTTGGTAGTGTTAGTAGTAAGAGTGTGTATGCACTGCAACCACTGCTGTCACAAAATTGTGGTGTTAGGCCAGTTTAGTCTTGAAGTTCATTCATATTGGTGAAGAAATTCAAATATTACCGGTAATATAACACATCACAGAGTTTCTTTGCTTCAACTTCGTTGCTTTAATTTCTGTCATTTTGGGAAATATAATTTCGACTATAATTTGCTTTTGCCAAGAGTTAGATGAACATTGATATCACTGCAGAATTGTTAAATATAAGTACAATTAAGCAACGGTTATTAGTTAAGCTTATTTCTAACTTAGTATAAAGACAGGAACAGCAAAACAGCTAGCCCAAGATTAATCAATATTAGTGAGCTAACCTAAACTCCAACTTGTCATTTTAATGACTATGGTTTTGTATAGATTACAAAAAACAAGATATATTTATTAATGATGCTAGTAGGTGGATTTTGGTTAGATTTGATAGTATGTAGTCTGTTTCCTTATGTTATACTAAGTTATGGTTACCAGCTAACCCAGAGCAGTATATATTTCTGGTGACAGATAGATGAGGGTATTTATCTTGTCTAACGCTAAGAAAGCAAGTAAGTGTATTTCAAATGCTCAACCCGCTGGCATGCTTTTTATGATTCTGACAGCAGCCATTTTCACCCTACCACAAGTACGAAAAGGGCAGTTTGGTAGAGCATAGTATATCCAATGATTAATGCTCTTTGTATTAAGATACCATGTTGGTTTATTTTTCATTTTTGGAGATATAAAGAGTAATAAGCCTCTATTGCTGTTGCCCCTTTGTACGATGCAGCCATTAGGTAGTAGATAAGATTGCACAATTTTATATTGCTAAGTGTGTTAGCTCATGTTTGTTATGTGATGTTTAAGATACATGACTCGGACAAAGAAATTGTTCATTCCCGCTTTCATTTGCACACAAATTTTAGCTAAATAATCTAGTAAGTTTGTTTATCTAAGATTTGTTGAAACCCCATCTGTGGAAAAATTCATGAACTTCAGATAATAAAGTTGACCCCTAAATTTTTAACCCATATGTCAACCTATTTCTAATTGTTATTTAGATGTTTATATACAAGTATAAAAAGTTGTTAATTGGTAGAATACGTGAGAAAAACCTATGATTACTTATTGTAGATATAGCTTTCACACAATAGAAGTAGTTTGGCCCGCATAGACACCAAAATGCTGGTAAGTGGCAACTCAGCCTTGTGGAATTCTTATTCATCCGTTTGTGATATTTCTATGACGCGAACAGTGGGCTGTGATATCTCAGTGGTTTATGACAAACACAAGCAATTATAAGTGACCACCAGCATTTTACAGAATCAGAGGACCTGTATCACAGTAATGAGATGCACACTAAAGAATCTACACACCGGTTTCAATAAAAGCTGATCTGAGTAACCATCATGAATTAACTGAAAACACCATTGTTTTCACTGTATTGTACAAAAAACCTTGCAATGTATTATGACTACGCTTTGAAAGTGGGAGCTAAATGTAACTGAAATATGGAAATAGGAAGGATGATGATATTGCCTGAAATGAGATTGTCTGTCAGTAGTGCTGTGTAGACCTGTATAATGTGTGTGTGTGTGTGTGTGTGTGAGGAGAGAGAGAGAAGAAGAGACAGTAGGTATGAGATCCTTTCCTTCTTTCCTTTCCTTTCCTTCTCCTTTCCTTCTTTTCTCTCTCTCCTCTTCCCTCACCTGTGCTGTGTGTGTAGCTACGGCTGCAAGATGGTCAGATGAAAGATGGACAGTGGCAGACAGGTTTATTTTGGTCTTGTGAAACAGCACGAGCATGAAAATGACGTGTCAGTTTAATAATTAAATGCAGTTTTCAGGAGAGCTCCATGATTCCACCTGTCCACACAGACAACATTCAGATGGAGGTATATATGTTCTAAAGCGACCCGACACCAACACAACGATACAGAGATGTCCTTTTTTTTTTTTTTCTGGCAAGGAGTGCTCAGTGTTACGAATGCTTTCACGGAGAGTTAAACAACGAGGATGTTGAATGAGCAGATTTTTCTTTTCAGCAAGAGAGGCCTGTTATGGTGTCATCTTGTTTGACCAGCAGAGGTTATGAAAATGGCTGTTTCCAACGCAATATCACATCTAATAATATCATTCCATAATGCCCTTCCTTCCCTGTTCAATGGGCTACATCAATGAATACCTCACGCTCTTGCTCTGTTCTCGGGGCTCAATTTTCTATTCGCTTCTGTGTATTGAACATCGCTGTGTGCAGGGCCCTGTGGGATTAGAGGGCTTGTTCTCTTAATAGGCTCGACCTTCGCAGCGCTCCCTGACAGGCTCTGTATTGTCCTTTTGCGGTAGCGTCACGTCGTCTTGATGCAAATTTTATGTCACAACATCAAACGGCGACTGATCAAAGGTCAGCCTCCTTTGTGTGTAGGTAGGTGTTGATACATCGTACTTATTTCATCTCCAGCCGCCGCCGGGCGGGCTGTTACAGCTGAAGATGCGATGGAGGAGGGAACGGAGCAGGAGAGGTAGTCAAAGCTTAAAAAAAAAAAAAAAGGGAAAAAAGTAAAGTGGATCGAGTTGGAAAAGCAACAGCCTCCTGAACTTGTGCTTGAGATGTAACACACAGATTTACATATATACCCGTTTGAATCATCTTTAAGTTTTAACAAGTTTTTATCGTTTCTGATTAGCTCATATCTATTCATTCATATAGATGATGATACTGAGTTGCATACAGTGGCTATAATCAAATGCCATCTGAAAATAATAGCCAGTGTTTTTCTGGGAGTTTTTTTCTGTTTTGATTGTGTTTCTCGTTTCTGCTGCATTCCTCATATACCACCGAAAATTGTGGAGGAAAGGAAGAAGGAAGTTGAATGATACCGTCTGACACTAGGGGCACAAGCGATTTGTCATGCCTCTGAACAAACCAATCTGTATGTGGAATTATAGGATTCAGGGGGATATCGGCTGCGCCGCATCCAGATCTGTGACATTACAGGCATGAAATTATGAGAAAGAAGCCATCCCTCTCAATCTCACAGCACACACTCCTGCAGAGCCTGCTGAGTGTGTCCCTGCCTGTGGATGGATACACCTTTATGTTTCAGCCAAAGTAATAAAAAAGAAAGGTCATGCATCAGACTCGGCAGTGTCACACAGCTGGCTACTGAGCAAACGCCAGCAGCCATACTCAGCCACACGTTTAATCATCACCCCACTCTGTAATCCTCACACAGACGGGCAGGCCACCCACAACCGCCACCCTCACCACCAGTTCGTGCCCAACCACATCCCAAGAGACAAGGCCGCAGACTTTTGGGGAGTGGCAGCAAGCAAAGAAGATTATCGACAATGGCAGTGCATCACTGCATCCCATGCAAATATGCCGCCCTGAGTGCAGGACTGAGGAATAACTCAGGCTGAGCCAGGTGGGTTATTCATCCAGGCCATGCTGGCAGCATTGTGGCTGCATGAGTTTGCATACCATCGTGCACAAGTCAGCTGGGGCAAAGTGTGGTTGAGGGAGAGGAGGGATGTTTGGCTTTGCTAGATCAACTTTTTGTCATCATAGCCCTCATCATGTGGCATAATCTAATGTTAATCTATTTACTTATTTCATCACTTTGTTCAAACAGGGGGATATTCTTCAACTTTACACACACACAGACAGACAAATTAATGAATGGTGTGAGCACAACCAGTTACTAGATGGTTTGGGATTTCCTACAAAAAGTAAGCCAGGGATAATGTTATGGTCATTAAAAAAAGAAAGAAAAACCAAACAAACAATAAACCTTAACACTTTCAAATTCCAACAGCTTTGCATCAGACTGATGCTGTCTGGTGTATCTGCATTTCTGTTTCTAGGATGCCAGGCAATGTTGCCCTTCCATAGAAATCACCTACACACATGCGATGCTGGTGGCTTGGGTATTTTCAAATAGCTCTTTGTAAACATTTTTACCGCAATTGCCTTCAATTGCTTCATCAGAACACACCTTTGGCAACATATCGTTATGCGGAAACACAAACAAAGGAAAACACTGAAGTTAGCGAGGGTAGAAACATATATTATGAGGAAGCAGGATGAACAGATTGGGAGAAAGGATCCAATAACCTCAGTTGCTACTATGAGTCAAAATGTTTAATTTTATATCGAGCAAAATACATAAAGAGAGTAACAAAGAGATTTTTAAAATGCAAGAGCTAGTTATTTGCCATGTGTAGGACACGTAATGTTGTCACTCTCTTCTGAGTTCTTTTCTCAATTAATAGATGTGTTTTTTTTTAAATGTATGTTTGGATTAGAATTCAAAACTTTTTAGTCTTTGCCAAAAAATTGGATTTTTGTAACTTTTCTCCAACTTTTCTTCATACAAATGTAAAAAAGCTGCCATCAAGTTAAATTACGTGTTTTAGTGAACAATAAGAAAATATTTATTTATGAATTGCACACAGAGTGCACACAAGTGCCTGTGTTAAAGGTCGGGTTCAAAAGTGATACAACACACTCATGAAAAATCTGAGATTTTCTTATTAGAATCCACACACAACAAAAGAATGTTGGAAAATAGGAGGACACCTCTAAACAGATTGCAGATCAAGAGATAGATCAGTTGCATGGGGGGGTGTGATTACTCTGATAAATGAAGGCTGCATGAGGTTGTTAATCTCCCAGCTCAAGTGAATAGTTTGCTTGAGTAATGGAGAGGTTCCCTCATAGGCGCAGGGGCTACATTAATTGTCTGACAAACCTAACCCCTTCACCACATGGCCGGAAAGGCATGAGGAGCAGAAAAGGGGGAGATGATTGCCTTCTTTTTGTCTTCTTTCTGAGCCTTTTTTTTCCTCTGGTCTCGCCACCTGTAGAGAGAGACTTAGGAGAGAGAAAGAGGGTTGTGTAACTGGAACAAAATAAGGTTGGAAAAGTTGGGACAAAAGGTAGAAATAGAGATATGGGCCGGATGAAACATAATCATCAGCGGCAAAATGAAACAAAAACAAGACAGAAGCAGGGCTAAGGGAGGGGTGAAGGAGAGACGAGCTTAAGACCGAGAGAGAAGTGGATGCAAAAGAGAGACATCGCCCAGAGGCCGTTCAAATCCTCCTTCTCTTCACCAACTCTCATCCCTCGATGTGAGCAGGTCTTCTTCTGAAGGAATACCCAATTATAAAGCTTCCACATCACACACGCCATACTTTGTGTTGCGTGACAGCAGTGTAATAGCTCTGGCTGCATGCCATTCAAGGAGTTTGAAAAATGACGTTCTATTAGGTGAGATAATGCAAAACATCTCACTTTGTTGCTGTGGATTGTACTGCAGACAAAACCACTGAAAGCCTTCCATCAAACCCCCAAAAAATCCCCATGATAGGACAAATGAGGCATGAGTTTAGTTTGCTATCACACACAACCCGTGAGTGAGCCAGCTGAGGTAAAATAAACTCATTTCCCAGCTCTATTGGTGGCTGACGCAGTCTGGCTGCACTCAACCCCACCACCTGGTCTGTGCTCATCTCGGCTGCACCTCAGGCTGGGTAACTTTGACCGCTAACCACCCCTTTACGTATTCTCTAGAAAGCTCATATATAACCAGTTTTCATGTAAACAAAGCCCGGTGGTGTAGCGTTGTATTGTAGGATTCTGCCTCCAAATTGCTGTGTGTTTAGGTGAGGAGAGACAGCTGAAGAGAATGAGGAATTGCCTCTGCAACAAGGTGTAGGGAGTATGTTGAGACCTACCCATGTTAGTGTTTAATTTAGAGGGAAGTTATGGATCAGTTTACCTCAGAGGTGTTAAACCAGTGGTGTGCACCAAGTGCATTACCATGTTGTGTTCTTAAGTCCAATTTTTTCATATTTACTCAAGTATTTCCATTTTATACTGCACATTTAATTGGCTACAATTATTTTATCTTTTATATAGTTTGCAGTTTAAGATTGTATATAGAAAACACATTAACATATATCATTATGCAATGACATTGTTAAAATGAACAATATTAAAAGTTCCACTTAATAATTGAATAATATAGGTAGTATTCATTCAGGATCCACAGAGGCCACTTCTTTATTTAGATTTTTGATACTTAAAGTTAATTTGCTGATAATATTGATGCTCATTGTTGCTCCAGAAAGTTGAATAAAATGTTTTTTTCTTTTCATGAAATGATTGTGACAATGTGATTTATTCTTGATAGATAGAGTGTATCTTCTCAAAACTAAATTGGTAATCACTGACTCCTGTATGTAATCATTGCACCTGGTCAAAGGCGACATTGATGTGTATAAATAGGGAATAAAAGAGAACGTGTCTGAAAAAATTATTCCAACTTAAGGGCAATGGTGTATTTTACTTCTGAAGCTCTAGCACACTGTAATGCTGCCGTGGTATGAGTGTGAGTCTATTGCACTGTGTTATTGACCATCATTCAAATCTAGACAATCTGAATCCCATGAAAGATCAAGACCAACAACAACCGATTCACTAACAAGTTGTCGGAGAGCTCAAGCCTCATTTGCCTGTAAAGCCTGTCTCAAAGAGACTTCCAGCAGGTCCACAAACAATGACAAACCCATAGCATTAGGTGTGTCTCAGTATCACGAGACACAGGCACTGTAGTCTATTTTGATTCGTCTCCACGCACACTTCTGCTGCTGTGAATACTACTTACTAATGCACCAAACCATCAGCAATGACAAGGCCAGAAATCATTGTAAAGCTGCACAATGTGGATCGTTGTTATACACAAGCAACATAAAAAATATTATCCACATTTATGCAGACATCAAATGAATCTAATCAAATAAAAAGACCACAAGGACAGAAATGTCAGAGAATGATTGGTTTAGGATACATGACACAGTAGACCCAAAAAGTTCCGCTTGACAGTGTGGCATTTAGCTTTTATAGACCTGCGAGTAAAGAAATCTTTATTTAGCGACTTGACATGATTTATTCATTAACATATTACAATATTTGTTTTGATGGTGTAGTTTAAAATACAACTGTCCATCACTTAAGAGCGCGCTAATGCTTTGTTTATATTATACATCAAATGAGGCCGGAGAAGAGAGATAAATGAACGCATAGATGTTTTTAAAAAACTGTTTCCAGAAAATATACAGTATCGGTCGTGAATTGCACCATATCTTTTAGCATAAATCCGTACGTGTTCCCTTTAAATATGTCCTAAAAAATACTGTCGGCTAACATCACCAAGCTCTTTATCAAAACAAATAGCTTTTGGATAAATCTCCGCTTGGGAAACAACCTGTTCTGCAGTTTGGCAGCACTGTTAAAAAGTTTCGGGTTCATCACTCAGTGACTTGGTCATGTCATGGATTAAAAGAGATAAGCACTGGTGAATATTCCACTGTTTCTGCAACACGAAGGTTCCCATTTATCACCCAGTGAGACCAGTGAATAATACATGGGCTTGTCCAGGTCCACGCACAGCAAGCAAGGGCACTTGTAGTAAAAAGTATCACCCTTGTCTAACTAGGCCTCCCCAGGCTGGATCTCGGCTGGTGGTCTATTTGGAACAGTCTTGTTTGACCTCTCCCTATGTCTCCCTTGGAGCCATGTAGCCAATCAATCACTCTGATACACACACCTCCCTGTTCATTTCCTATGCATGTAACATGCCCCTCTTTTCGCCCTTTGCTTTGGACAAACATCAGCTGTATTGTATCCGCTTCATCAAATGAATCACAGTCTGAAACGAACCAGTAATGCCCCGCAGGCGTATGCCAATATCAATAAAGCTCAGCATCAGTCTGCTTCACGCATGGTCTTCCCAGCAGCAGAGCGTACTGATCACACCAATGGCCTGATTATTCGGCACTCCCAGTGAGAGATGGAGTCATGAATCTAACACCAGCAGGTGTCGGCAGGCAATATCGCCCAACTGAGGTCTTTTCTCATGTGGCTGAATTGACATACACAGGTTCGAGGCAGTGTATTTGCTGATCTCAAATGGGAAGGGTGGGGGGTAGACTGGAGGAGCAAAAGCTCCAGCTTTTGTGTGATGCTTAACAGCAGCTGCCCACCATGAGTGTGATCTGGTTTTCATATTGTGTGGGAGTCCTTCCCACAGAGACCCCACGAGCTTTTGTGCCATGGGTGAGATGATTGCCAAAGTTGTTTCTCCTCTGCAGGCAGTCTTATGCCAGAGAGGCGTGATTGCCTCCTCTGTGCTACATTACATTGATGGAGTAATACTTCCTGGGGCCTGAAATAATGTAAAAGGAAAGTGGGAGAGAGTGGGGAAAGTCTATCCCAGCCTTCCTTTCTGCCGCCGGGACCATACAGTAGCCTGCATGCAATCGGATTTGCTGCTGATAGATCTCCTGTGCCACCGCCTGCAGTATATTGATGACAGGCAGAGGATTCGCGACGGTGCGTGCGTGGCAGCACACACCAGGAGTCTCTAATCCGATTCTGCTACATTAGAGCTCCAGACAGGCTCCTGAGCCTCCCGCCACCTGGCCTCACCCTCCCACACAGAAAGCCACCCTGCTGCTGTGTGGACTCACACAGGTCTGTGAAGAAGACCAACAGGAGGACGATTTAGGAGGTAGAAAAAGGGGGTAGTCAATTGACAAACATGGAGAGCATGTTTTTTTTCCTTAACTAATTACGTAGGGCCAAAAAGCCAAATTTTATAAAACCAAATCCATCACGACAAGTGGGAACAAATGAGTCGACCTCACAGGGAGGCACACTATTTGCTTATGGAAGGCACAATGTACGGTCATCAAGGCAGTCACTGAACTGTCCCTCAAAGCTGCAGCCAATGTGAACCCCGACTTCCTACCAGTCACTGTGGTTTTCTTGTGGCAGTCAGATCATCAAAAACACATGAGTTGATCCAGTGTTATCAGCCTGTCACATCAACACAGTTTCAACAACACACAAGAAAAAGAGTGACATTTCTTGTCTATTCTACAACCAGGGTTGGCCTTCTACTATAGCATGACAGAAAGGCACTAATGTCACCATAGATAAGACACCACCACTGTGACCGCCACAGACCGATAATATAAGCCCAACGAGACTTTTTTGATATTGTAAAAGCTATCTTCATTTAATGAATTCTAGCCTGAGGAATGCTTTATGGTGTCTAGCTTGAGTATTAAATTCACAAATAGTAATATTTATCTTGTACCTTATCGAATTTCCAGCACACACACATAGTTTGATGGAACTAGATGAATATCAGCTGCAACCATTTAAAGAATAGTTTGTCATTTTAAGATATAGTCTTGTTATTTCTCTCATATGTGTCCATTAAATATTTAGCTTCAAAAAGCACATCTAACTCACTACTAACATGTAATATCTTGTTTGTCTCTGAAAATCTTTGGGAAATATCCTCATTTGCTTTCTTAAAAGAGCTAGATGAGAAGTAAATACAGTAAACATAGTACAGTATATATATGTCACTGAGCTGGAAAGTTAACTCCAACACAAAGACATTGAACAGGGAAAATAGCTAGCATGGTCGTCTAAATGCCAAAACAAAAACATCTCATATTGGTTTGTTTAATGTAATCTGTACAGAACGTAAGCATTGTTGTTTATGGTAGCTGGCAAATAGTTTTGGTACTTTTATGTTTCATAGGCATGGCAAATTGATGGCTTTTGTGCCGTTGTTAACTGACTTCAGCTCATATTTAGCAAAAGGTGATGTAAGTCTGGTATCATCTAATTCTTGAGAAAGCAAATAAATTTGATTAGCCAAACAACAAACTATTCCTTTGAGAACATTTGTTTGAATAAACCTTGTGATTTATTGACAATAAAAGCTCCTTGTCAAAAACCAGAAAAATCTCCAAATTTTGAGTTAGCAGCTAAACAACAGCTTATTAACAAACAACCCTTGTCAGCATTTTCCACTCTGCTTTGGTGGGACTGTGTGGAAATTAAGGAGCTTTGGGAAGACCTTGCATCCACATCTGCTTATCAGCCTCGTGGGGTTACTGGGAAGGAAGTCAGAGGAAAAGAGCTAGAGAGGGACTTTTTAAACATGGAAAAGGACCTCCAGGTCTGTATCACTTACAGCAGCCTCCCATAGTGCTCCCATTTGTCTCCCCTCCTGAGTGTAGGGGGGGGTGGGGGAGCCTGTGGCTCTTCACAACATCTGCAGGCATTCTTCCACAGGCCCCTGGAGGCATATAATAACCCATTACCGCCATCTCTGACAAAAACACACATTTAAACTACAATTACACCCCCTGCCTCCTCTTCCTCATGCATCCCATCTCATCTTCTTTTCTTCTTCTGTTCTGCAGTTCAATCGATGCCAACCTGGGACTCCACCATTTAACCCCCCATACTGTCTTTCTCTCATTCTCCCAAGAGATTACAAGAGACGCACTCACAACTGAAGAGAGGCCTCGTGAAAGCACTTAATACAAATGCAAACTCTTTCTTTGAGGATATACATATTCTGCAAGAACACAAACACTCACAAATACTGTTAATAACTTAAATATATCACATATTTTCAACAGCAAAACATGAATATACACATTTACTTCACACATGGTGGGAGAAAAACACCAAAACAGCAGTTGTGTGTCTAGATCTGAGGGCAAGCATCAGTAGATGTTGCCATATATTCCAATACATTCTCTGGAGACACCTCTTCTAATTTCATTCGTTGCAGCCTTTCTTGCAGTTTTTCGGGCTGAAACAGTATCACATTGTGAATGCCCACTATAATAATAAATCTCTCGTTCATAGTGCTGTGACCAGAAAATTCTGTGTGAGATGGGGAGAAAGTAGAAAGTGCAGATATCAGGTGATCAGTTTCAATGTATCAGAAAGGGACGTCTGTGGAGGGGTAAACAGAAACTGGAGCTATCATCAAATGAGAACGGCCCCAGGAAGCCTTTTTCTCTCATTCGACAGTAGCTAGGCCCAATTTCACAGGCCGCACTGTGGCTGAATGGGAAGAAATTGGAAAAAAAATATGAAATCGATTGCTTAGATTGCAGTTGTACTTTTATTTGTCTCTCCTTCTGTCATTTTACAGTGTTATGCAGTGTTAGAGTGCATTTCCAGCCTGCACAGCATTGCTAATGGCACTGTAGTTATAGGGCTACCTTCAGGTTTGCAACAGTCTTCTTCTGCATGCAGCAGACACTGATGTGACTGTTGACTTTGATGCATGCTTAAACACATTTTGTCAAATTATTCGTATAGAAAAATCATTACAGAACATAACTTTAAAACCTTCACTAAGTCATAAAAATGAGATAGACAGCACCTATAATAATTATAGTTAAGTAGTTCCAAAGACATATTTTGCAGCTCTTAAGTATTTGGACAGTGATACATTTCTTTTATTTCTGCTGTGTACGCCAGCAGTTTTGAAATGAAACAATATCTGAAGTCAAAGTGCTGACTTTCTGCTCTGAGCGCGTTTGAAAGTGCTCAAGTTCATATTGGGTTAACAGGTGAACAGTGTACAGTATGATGCATAGAATCTCCTTTTATACGTAGTTCACTATATTCTTTAACAGTACAACAAGACAATGAAAGGACTACCTTTCCAATATGGATGTTAACACTTTCAAGTAAAAGCTGCGAGTCAGCACTTAACCTCCATTGTCATCGAGTTATTTCATATTTATAAGGAAGTGTAACCTCGGTAAACTGGTATGGGTTGGTACGCTACGGAGATCAGAGTTGTTGTAGGAAGGTATGTTTATTTCCATAAACTGAGCATAACATACAGGTAGCATAGGAGTGTATGTGTGTGGCCTGAAATAAACATGAGGAGATTAATGGTCTTGAAATTTTCTTTTAAAATTCTAAAAATTTTAATGTGATAACTGGTGAAACTTAGCAGTTGAAATGTAAAAAAAAAAGCAGAAATTCTGAAAGCAGTTGAAGTGGTAGTCAAAACACACTTATGAGCTAAACTGGCATTCAAAATGGGAACGCTAGAAGAAGTTTCAGTTGAGGTGAAAATACTAAAAGAGGTTAAAGATTCAGCTGAAATTCAAGCACTGAGAGGAGTTAAATTGTTGAGGTGATAAACTGAGTTGTGAGTGTCAGCTGAGGTGGAAGTCCTGAATGAAATTACAGTGCCAGTTCAAGTGTATAAACTGAAAGGCAATATCAGCTGGAAGTGTAAGCACTAAAGCAACTGGAGTTAGTGAATTAATTTCATAGGTGAAGACATGAGATCTGAAAGGGTTTAAAGTGTCATTTAAGTGTTATCGATTAAAAGAGATGAACTCTCGCTTAAATGATAAGAGGTGAAAGCAGTGAAGCTCTGAGATGACGGGCAGGTAAAGAAAAAAATCTGTTATATTTTGCAAACTTCATGTCACCTGACTGACCCAAAAAAACACGTAATTGATTAAGAGACAAGTACTTTATTTGACCCTCCATACTAAAAATAATCACCCCAAATATGATAATATCAAGAAAAAATAATCTGGAACCATCAGCACTAAGTTAGCGCTTTGGCTATGTAATAGACACAATTTGTGTTGCTAAACAATAACATCATCAGACAAGCTTGTGTAATTATTCTCACAAATCCATTAGTAAATGAATTCTAATTAAAAGCAATATAGATTAAATGACAGCATGTTAATACGTGGGAATTACATGGCAATCACTGTGTTCAATAAGCAGCAATTAGTCTATTTCTCTTGACAGCATGAGGTTGCAGGTGTTGATGCATGTTGTGACTGTTAAAAGACCCACCACAGCAAACTCCCAATCAGACTCTGATAGAGCGCTCAAACTGCAATGAATCATCATCTGCCATCTCCGTAAAGGGCACTGCCTCATTGTTGTTGACAGTGTCTGTGAAGACCTTAAAATGTCCAGGTGACATTATAATAGAGAAATTCAAATGAAATATTCAAGTTTGACTTAATTGGTAGATGAAATATGCATGTTTCCCTCAGCAACTATTAATATTTAATCTTACATTTTCCCTATGGATAAAGAGATTTAGTAACACTTATTTGTTTTTGTTGAGGCAAAATCAGATCATCATCTGAGATTAATGTTACTGTATATTTTGACCTGTGAATATACTGTCAGTACTGGTCCTTTTTCTACCATCAACAAGCTAATCAAAAAAATGTGCTGTGACACATTACAAGGGGTCAGGGCTCATATAGCACAGTGCCATTAGACAGGAGAATGACATCTAAACAAAAATGTTTTGTGGGGTAATGTAGCAATAATAATTTTCACATGGAGTAAAGAGCATCCTAATCATTTCATAATCACTGTATTGAATAAACCTATGAAAAAATAAACAAATATGAATGGGTGTAAAATTTAAAAAGTCTGAAAAAATAATGTCGCTGTCACTGCTACTCAAGAAATCTACCTTTTTCTTCAAGGTAAGGTTAAGGACGCCAAGCTAAATAAACCCACCTAAACTCAATGTATTCAACTTTGCTAATATGAAATACACTATACAAGCTCACCCAGCTTTTTAAGCCAGCATAATCCTATGTGATCTAAAATTCATGGGCTAGATGTGATAAGAGATGTATGAAAAATTAAACAAAAATAGGAAAATGTGCGAGAGGCATAACAAGTCTGCCGCCATTTAAATTTCTAGTTTTTATTGCCTTGGGGTAGGCAATAACAACCAATTTAATGAGACATTTTCCAGGTTCAGTTTAATACACAGACTTAACAAGCAAAGTCAAAGTGTAAATAAGGCTACACTCTTCTGAAAATGCTTTGAATGTAGGAAACATTACACACACTGTTTTAAGTCTGTCCTTGGAACACAGCTGCACATTTAATGTATGTAAGAAATGTAATTAATAGACCTGTGGTGGGTGCTGAACTCTGACCTGTGCTGCTGATAATGTGCTCTTGCCAACAGTGCCACACAAGCACACTATGCTAACGAAGAGTTGTGGTTGGCGATATTTGTGCAAGGCCATGGAACAGCACATAAGCCAAAGTAAAGATAAAATAACAGCTGTTATTTAAGGCACTTTTATAGTAGTCTACTGAAAGAAAAATGTTCTCTGGGATTGTAATTTCAGACATTCAGTACTTGTTGATACGTACTTACACATTTTGTATTGGAATAGTCTGAATGAAGATGGAGACATTGTGCCAGATCAATCAGAAATCTCTCAGCTCACAAAGGATCTGCAGCTTGGACTTACAACAACACATAGACCTAAACAGAAAGCATTAACCCCTGACGAACGGGCAGATGAACAAGTGAGACCTCTGTCAGTGTGCATGGCAACAGCTTATTATTCCCTGATTATTCAAAATTTCACCTTAATCACACCCCACAATTGACCATGGCAATTAATGGCAACATTTCTGTTTTCTCACATCAGCATAAACCCACTAACATCACACTTTGGAAGCTGAACCTTATACACATTTTGCAGTAGCTGTTTAAACTAAATAGTAACCTTTCACAGCAACTCCTGTAGCTTTTCTACCATTCAATATCATTTCAGAATTCCTGTAAATGCATGAGAAACCACAAGCATGTAGAATGTTCCAGATTTCACTTAAACAATAAAATATTTCTTGGTTCAGTCTCTTACCAGATGATCCCCATTTGATTTTAATATTAGTGTTGACTCTATTTCAACTAAATATCACGTTCAGTATGTGCCTTAAGTTACAGCCTCTGCACATGGATACAAATTTTACTCAGGCTATTTTTAAACACACAGTGGTTCTTGAGAAAAAAAAATCTAATTACAGAATTTCTAAGGGGAGCAAGACTTTCCCAAAATATCTGTGTATCTCTAGCTATTTATAATATTCCCCGCTCTCTCCTAACTGTAGTCGTTTCCCCGCTGAGGAGAAAAAGAATTGGAGTATAATGCTGCTGGTATAATGTGCTGTGTGGGTTTAGATTATTGTTTTTCCTCATTGTGAAATTACAGCCACAAAATTTTCCTGTGTTGTAGTGGAGCAGAGGACGTTTTCCCATGTGCTATTAAAATCAAATCAATACACCCAGGCATCCTGAACCAAGGAGCACATAGGACATATTTTTTATATTCATTCAGAGACCGTACAAGCACACTGAAGGTTCATGTTGGCCTTTAAAACTTCAACTTCATCATGCACTGTACATTCATAAGCAAACCTGTGTCCTAGAAAATATGATACAACAAATCACCATTGGCTAGTACCTTTCGGAAATAGGAATGTAGGCCTACTGCTGTCTAAATTACCTGGCACAGTGGTGCAACAATTTACAACTTCTTGGTTGTCAACTGTGTTCCACAATATGCCTGTATCAAGAAGAGGTAAAATCACCTGATCTGAAAATTTATGTTATAGACTATTGAGATATATAGAGATGTTGAGCCTTGATTGCATTATATAAATCATAAATTGCAACTAACAGGACAGGAATTCTGTGTTTTCTGTGTTAACAGTCTTGTTTACTCTCACAAGACACATTTGTTTTCACCTTGTCTTTAAACTTTTCATATAAAGTGGAAATGGCTTTTACTTCAATCTTAAAGACCAACTGAAAGGGAAGACTATATAATATAATATGGATGGGTGGACTGATCCCCAAAAAATTATCCATACCGACACAAAGCCTTGTTTTGATTATCAGTGCGAGTGTCAATAGGATCGATACCAAAAGGAGATGGCTCCATCATTTTAGCTCACATTCTATCCTTGTATAGTACATGAACTGCTTTTAACGATAAAAAAAAGTATTGATATCAGTATTGATATTGGTCATCCAGGCCCTGGTTGGTATTGTACCGAAACCAGATTATGTGGAGTCACGCACCCCTCTTGTTTATCTCCGTTTTCATTGGCCATCTCGCCTATAGGACTGGACACTGAGGGGCAAATCTAAAGAAAATGGATTCCTCACATAAGTGGTATCGACCCCCAGTGCACCAATGTGTTTAAGATAACAAACAGCTCAGGTCACTATTTCACAATCATCTGCTTTGGACTGCTCTGTGTCCACCTGTTTAGACGAAATGTCTTGTCTTTTTCGCTTGGTTATGCTGAGTGCCGTGTGTAATTCCGTTACTGTCTATCATTTGCCCCCCCCCCAAGACACAACAACTTTTTCCCTATTTCAGATGAAAGGAATATGATTGGCTGTGAGATCCGGGCTCCGCTTGTGATTGGCTGTTCCTTGTTTCCGGGGCTCCGCTGTGCACTCACTGACGTTTCTCGGTCTGCCCCGAGACAGACTGGAGAGAATGGCTACCAGTGGAGGTTAGCAAAATCTTCATTGTTTTGTGTACTAATCATATTTAAATAACGCTTTCTAAAGTTGTCATTTGTGTGTTTACATGTTCGCGGAGTATAGTCTTATAGAGTAATGGAAAGAGTCGTGACATGTTGCATTCTTGTTAAAAGAGGTCAGCCTCTAAACGACTCCTCAAAAGTGTTGGTTGTCGTTAGCCTGCCTGTGCGGCTAGCGTTAGCTGTCTGGCTAACTTTCGGCCGGTTAGCTCGCTATCCACAGCTGATTGTGTAAACACTTGTTTATGACAAGAGACAAAGGTTAGACAAGTTGTACTTATAGTTACTGTTATCAGTACTAATGCTCTAGACATGACGCTAACTATAGTTATGTTTTTCTAAGATTTGAGCGTTAGGACGGAAAACATTTGAGGTTTTTATCGCCCTTTCCATCTCGCAATGTTGTGTCAAAGAAAGCTTGCTAACATTAGCTTGGTGCCTAGCTGTCTGCTAAAAGTTAAGCTTACATGTTAACTAGCTAACGTGACCACGAGCTTTGCTGTTTTTCCTGATAAACTAACATTCCGACGAACAATAACACAACGGGACTATTTAGTAAATCGCAATGTTGAAGTTGGCTTTCAGACTGCTCAGCTACCCAGACAGTTACTCTTGGCACCGGGAGATGTGAGGTGTTAGCAAGCTAGCTACCACCTGGCGAGACAGTACTTCTCAATTCACTCGTCGCGAGTCTTTGTCCTGTCAAGAAGTTAGCGTTGCACAACACGAGGTGTTTGTTGGAAAAAAAATCTGTTCCTTAGCCGCTGAGAATATATGGCTATAGTGAAACGTTACAAGTGGCTTAATGTTGGGGTGCCACTTATATAATCTTCCATAACACGTGTGCTAAGAAACATATTTACTTTGCAGACCCCTAGAGTAGGGGAACACTACAGAGCCCACGAGTTAATAGGCCCATGTGTTATCCTTATGTCAGGAGTCGATCAGTGAGAACATGAACAACTTTGGCTCAAAGTTAGAAACAAGCAAAAATATGGAAAGGAGATGAGAAGTTTTTGTAGTAGCCAGTCATTATTTTAACTGGGCCAAATATTCTTATGAACCATACATGTAAATCACAATACTTAAATGAGCTATGAGTTTGAATTATCTGATCAGCCTGTATTACTATACCTTTCTCACTTTAAAACAGTGCTCCAGTAGACTTTGAAGAATGCATTCACTGTAGGCCATTTTGATAAACATATATTAAAGTTAGGTTTTGTTTTGATATAATATATATGTACAATCACTGGTGTTAGCATTTAAAGTAGTTATCTTTGTGTTATCAATCATCTATCTCATATTGTGTTCTGTTGAAACATATGACAATGTAAGGGTCTTGTCATCAGCCTATGTTAGATTTCTCTTTTTATTAGACTGCACAACAATAGAAGAAGATTGGATCGAGGGTGTCAAAATACTAACAAGAATATTATAACCCACACCTCTTGTTTCTTTAAAAAAAAAACAGGAGTCTGATCATGACGTTAAGTGTTATGTGTGGTGTCCTCACAATTTCTAAAGGTGATATGTTGATCTTGTGTTTTTTCTCTCTCTCTATGCTGTGTTGCTCAGAGGTAGGGAAGCTGTCACAAGTACAAAATGGGACACCTCCAACCACCAACTACAACGGGGTAGACGCTGTTCATGCCTGTAACATCCTTCAGCAGCTCAAAGCCTTGTATGATGAAGCACAGCTCACAGACATTGTCGTAGAAGTGGACCATGGCAAGACTTTCTCATGTCACCGAAATGTCCTTGCAGCAATCAGCCCGTATTTTAGGTATGAAGTGTAGGATATGTGCATGTTTTTTTCTCAAAATTATTTTCACAGTTCACTAGCAGGACATATTAAAATTTTACTTGGTTTTGGAGTCAACTTGGCTACAGGTTAACTGATTAAATGTCATGATATTCAGATCATATTCCAATGTCAAGTTGAAGCATGAGAATTGATTATCATAGTTAAAGTATTTCTGTTTTCTCGGCCATCACTCCCAGGTCCATGTTCACCAGTGGCCTTACAGAGAGCAGCCAGCGTGAGGTCAGAATTGTTGGAGTGGAGTCTGAATCCATGCACCTCGTTCTAGACTATGCCTACACATCCAGGGTCACGCTCTCTGAGTCCAATGTCCAGGCCCTGTTCACTGCAGCCAGCATTTTCCAGATTCCTGCCCTGCAGGACCAGTGTGCCCAGTTCATGATCAGCCGGCTCGACCCGCAGAACTGTATTGGGGTTTACATGTTTGCTGATGCTTATGGGCATCAGGAGCTGAGGGAGCGCTCACAAGACTACATTCGCAAGAAGGTCAGTTTAACATTAGCACAGGATTGGGTATTTGCATTTTGATTTAATGATTATGCCTGCTGCTACTTAATTCTACTTTTTAAATTCATGTTCATATTTTTTCAAAGACAGTGTTTTATTGTAGTTTTGTGACAGTGCTTTGTTTGTGACCTGTGTATTTACTGCCTATGTTTTTGTGTTAGTTTTTGTGTGTGTCACGGGAGCAAGAATTCCTTCAGATGACCAAGGAACAGCTGGTCAGTATTTTGAACAATGATGACCTCAATGTGGAAAAGGAAGAGCATGTCTATGAGAGCATTGTCCGATGGCTGGAGCATGATCTGCCTGGCCGTGAGGCCCACCTAGCTGAGGTTTTTTCGCAGTGCATCCGTCTGCCCTTACTGGATGAGGCTTTCCTCAGTCGGATACCTGCCCCCTTTGCTTGTGCCCTGTCCCTGTCTAAAGACCCTGCTGAGGCCAAAGCACGCCTCACTGGCACCAATGGTTGCCCACAGCGCCTGGGTATGACTGCCTCTGAGATGGTCATCTGCTTTGACGCCGCTCACAAACACTCAGGGAAGAAGCAGACGGTGCCTTGCCTGGACACAGCCACAGGAAGGGTGTTCAAGCTCTGCAAACCACCCAATGATCTCCGGGAGGTTGGTATCTTGGTGTCCTCGGAGAATGACATTTACATCGCTGGTGGCTACAGACCCAGCAACAGTGAGGTGTCCATAGACCATCGAGCAGAGAGCGACTTCTGGCAGTATGAACATGCAGGCAATCGATGGCTTCCGCGTGCGCCACTGCTGAGAGCGAGGATAGGCTGCAGGCTTGTGCACTGCTGTGGGAAGCTTTACGCACTGGGAGGCAGAGTTTATGAAGGTGATGGGCGGAACGCATTAAAATCAGTAGAGTGCTATGATGCCAGGGATAACTGTTGGACAGCAGTCAGTCCCATGCCAGTTGCCATGGAGTTTCACAGTGCTGTGGAGTACAGAGACCGAATATATGTCCTCCAAGGTGAGTTCATGCTGCTCAAGTGAAACTAAGCGATCTCTATAGTGGACTGAAGATGATGGTGAATCGCGTCATATTACTCATTAATTCAAAATTTTCTGAAGATATGTACATACTTTGATTTAAATAAAAAACATGTTAAAGTATGTGATCACTGCTCTAATTGATGTTTCTTTTTGTTTTCAATAGGTGAATATTTCTTCTGCTTTGATCCCCGTAAGGACTATTGGAGTCACCTGGCCCCAATGAGTGTCCCGCGGAGTCAAGGTTTAGCTGCCTTGTATAAGAACTGCATCTACTACATTGCCGGCATCTGCAGGAACCACCAGCGCACCTTCACTGTAGAGGTCTACGACATTGAGAAAAACACCTGGAGCCGCAAGAGAGATCTTCCATTTGACCAAGCCACAAGCCCGTACATCAAGGCCATGCTGCTGCAAGGCAAGCTACACCTCTTTGTACGAGCTACACAGGTCATGGTGGAAGAGCATGTGTTTCGCACCAGCCGCAAGAACTCCCTTTACCAGTACGACGATGAGGCAGACCTATGGACCAAAGTCTATGAGACACCCGACCGCCTCTGGGATTTGGGTCGCCATTTTGAATGTGTGGTGGCCAAACTTTACCCACAATGTCTACAGAAAGTGCTTTGAGATAGCTCATTTTATGAACCCAATCTATGAGGTAGAGGGAGTAATGTGGTCCTGCCTGCCTTGTGCCTGGTGTTACCCTGGGTTTGCACCATAAAGGACCATTTTTGGTTAAGTCTTAAGTCGTTTAAACTTTGGTTTAACATGATCAAAATGGGGGTGCTTTTAAAGATTGCAGTATTTTTTTCCAGACAGCACCAACGACCCACACTGATGCTTGTTTAACAAAACCGTACAATGAATCATAAGTGCAATTATCCTATTTTTTGCTTGTTGTTGAGCCATGTTGTTCTATTTTTGTTTTAGATACATATATAGGTAAGGATTTTTACAAATGATAAGCATGCGATTGAGGGTGTTGGCAGGATAAAAGTGCCCTCTGGAGATATGGATGCTACGTGTCAGCGTATAGTGAAAATCTATATATATATAAATAACTATATAAACTATATATTCATACGGGTAAGATGAGTACCATAGCTCATAAGTAGGTTGTTGGCTCTGAGGTTTGTGTGTGTGTTTTTTTTCTATTCTGTGCTCAAGTCTCTCTCTAGCTTATTTTATAGATGAGTTTTAATTTGAAGTGTGCTTGTGATTTACATTACCTTAGTGTTTTTGAAGCTTGAAGCTCGAATAATATTTTTACAGCCCTCTTCACAAACGTCAGTGTGTCAAACAATACACTATGTGTGGCTTCTGAGCTATTTTTAAGTTTTGTTTGAGATTCCAGTTGCATGGGGACTCATAACCTCCCACTCTTTGAGTTGGCATCCATTTTGTGTCACATGCGAAGACAACTTAAGTGAAATGCTAGAATACTCATTCTCCACATTGGAGAAATAAGGACGGAGTCAAATTTGTGGCAACACTAAGTGGAAAGTTCAGACCAACTAACAGGCTTACCTCAGACACTTCCGAGATATTTGATTAGGAGAAAAGGGACATTTCAGGCCATTGTGTTGATTAAGAGCTCTGTTGAGGTTGTTTTCTGATCAGATTAATCATTGAAAAAGGTTGAAAGAGCCTTCCTCTTAAATGCCAAAATAAGCATTTGAGGTCTTGTTACAGTTGATCTGGACATTGAAAAGAATTTTATGGTAGCAATAACTCATGGGACTGTGATTAGGCTGTACTACGATATATTACCTTAGTAAAAGTGCATTAATTGTTTTGTGTGTTTGTCTCTGCAAGTGAAAATCACATAGGTTCCAATGATTGTTTGGCTGTTGCATGGGTGCAGGCTTGAAGTGATGCGTAATTAAGTGTAGATCATTCGGGATGCCAATGTGCCTGTGGCTAGAAAAAGGGGGGCATCAGAATCCAAACCTTTTCTTTCTGATGAAGAGCATCTGAAAAGTCTTACTCAGCATTGCACTGAATCACTCTCCACTTCAGCGGTCCTTAACTGCAAACTTTACGAAGCACCCTCCTGAACAAGCAGACTATAAAGAAATGAGGGTGGCCCTGGTTTGTGCTAATTCGTCTAACAGCCATGAATCCGTCTTTACATGCCATCACACAGAGGACACAAACTGTTGGTGCTGCTTTTGTTTTTTGTTTATGTTTTTGTTTTTTTTGTTGGGTTTTTTTTTTTTTGGACAATCTTGTATAGAAGAAGTAATACCACCACTCAGTGGCGTTCCCTGTCAAAGTGTGACATTTTCAGTGCCGTCAATTTCCTCATGCAGGTTCCTGTGTCATCTTTGCACTACACATTTCCCTTGTATTTTATCTTAAAGAGTACCCCTCTACTATGGAAAACAGTTTTACTAACCATATAGCAATCATCTAAGAGATTTACATGGAAATTAAAACCAGGAGAGTCGTATCCAGTAAGGACTTGAGGATATAATCTAACTTCTCCAAGAGAAGATCCACTGTTGACTGACTATGAGCTGACTCTTAATTGACCCAGCTTGAACAACGCCCTAAAAACAGCCCTCATCAAGGGTGAGAGAACGTTTGAGCTTCATCCACATGACTACAGACGGCCATTTGAGAACCAGGAACGGAGAACTCTCAGGATTTCTACTGATACACAGTACTGTATTTAAATGTTTTTGTTATGTGTAATATACTGTACTATAGGTTTGCTGTACTTGCACAGTTTTTTAAACTTCAGTTTCTTTTATAACTTGAAAAGATAGATGTGATTTTCCTTTTGTTGTCTCCAGTGGCTGTTTTTTTTCTTTATGTAATTACCTATTTAGTTATGGTAGAGTAATCCTGCTCTGTTGAGAAAAATGATTATCCACGAGTGATACATTTTGTTTTTTTCTTTTTTCTCTCTCTGTAGTACAGTAGTATTTCTTTGTAACCTGTCACCGAAACTAAGCATTACAGATCAAGTAACTACATTGTTACGTCACATTTCAAACACCAGTCATATAACACAACAAGCTATAAAACTACTATCTGTGTTCAAGAGTTAGTGGCCTCGGGCTGCTCATACTGGTCACCTACATGCATCGCTTATTGGTGCTATTCCATTGTGTTCCTCATGCATTTCTTTCCTCACTTTTATTTTGCTGGTTTGTCTGTTTTGGGTTTCGGGTTGTTGTGGTGGTTGAGCTCAACTGTGAAATTCACATTGCACATAATTTGAAAATAAAACTATTAAAGTGTAAGTTGTTCATTTATTCTCAAATTTTAATATGTATGCTATTTTCTTTGTCACACACAAGGGTTCAGTCCAGTGTAAACTGACATATCTGTGCAGGATGCAACAGTGTGAGGTTCTGATTCACTACAGACAGCAGTATGACCATTAGGCTAAACATCATGCAGAAAAAGCTCCTCCACCAGTGATCCTGAAACTAGTCAAAACTCTGGCAACCCCCCCCCCACCCTCAGGACATCGATGTGCCACGTGACCAGACGTCAAATAAAGCAGCAGGGTGAAACTTTGGTCATTAACTTTGCTGAGACAATCGGGGCTGCGAAGGCGCTCAGCGAAAGGTAAGGTCTTTTCAGACTCTACAAAACATATTTATGATCTTATCCGTCTCTTGTACGTTAAGAGTTAGAGGTTTAGCACCGCGGTTACTTTGTATCACTGTTTTATGCTGTCCTCCACGTGCGAAGTATCTCCTTCCGTCTCGAGCGCTCTTTCATTGAAAACGTTTCTTTGGAATTTAAAAACAACACCTGAACCTTCAACATCTGAAGTTTAACAGATGTAGACATGTAGCCTACTTAAGCTTTGTTGGATATAAACGTTTAGCGTCTGTCGTTGGAACTGTTGTAGTTGTACAAAGAGTCAAATATATGATACAACAACAGATGCTGTCTGCCTGGCTGACTACGTAACCCATAGTCAAAGCTGTAGTTGTTTATACTGCGTTTACAAAGCATACGTTATATTTATCTCAACGCTGTGAATCTCATTAATCAGACACACTGTCACATGCTATCTCTGCATTCGGCGTTAGCAAACAGTAAGTAGTAAACTTCAAACTTTAAAGGCCCATTTGAGACCATTCATCTCACATTAAGAAAGTCATGTAATCGAGAAGTTTGATATAATGTTGGAATCCCATCACTCCCATTCCTCTTTATGACATGCTTGCTATATCAGTTATAGCCTACTCTTGTGTCACTTATGTCAGCAAATCTTTCACAGCATTAGAAAACAATAAAAACTTTGATGCAGCTGTCACGTGCTCGGCCATGTATTAAAATGCGTGCCAGTTAATTTGGGAATGATATTTTAGGTATTTTATTTTGAAATCTGACTACCTCTTTTCTGCTCTGGCTTTTAGAGATAGAGCAGTATCTCTACCTAAAACTATCAATTCTGCATGTAAATATCACTTTGGTCTATGGCACACGATTAAGCACTTTTTAAATATGCAATATATCAATTTTTTTTTCAAATTACAAGTTAGTATTTGATAATACAATGTCACGTTATGTTTTTTTTTCACACTCTCTGAATAGGAATATGTCTCCTGCACCAGCAGATGAGTTGGGCTACAAACCCCTGGATGGTGGTTGGGGCTGGATGGTGGTAGTTGGGGCCCATATTTCCATTGGATTTGCCTACTCCACACCGAAAGCCTTGTCCATTTTCTTCAAAGAGATCCAAGAGGAGTTAGGGGCCAGCTACAGTGAAATAGCATGGATTTCCTCAATCATGCTGGCTGCCATGTACGCAGGCGGTGAGTTGTTTTAATCAGTATCATCATCATCATGATCATCATGATCACCATTTTTACAGTGGTTTGCCAGTTTAGAAAAATATTCACAATTATCAGTACCAGTACCTGGGAACAAATGATCACTGCTAAATAATTGATGTATAATTCACTTTATACTATTTTATACAAATTTGGTGGTGGTCTTACCTTTTGAAAATCTGAATAGCCTTTGTTCCATTTGGATATTATTTGATAATATCAGAGTCTAAGAATATGTCCAATAAAATAAAGTCTACTTAATTTCAACAAAGTAATTTATTGTTGAAAGAGGATGTTTTCTCTTTGTCAAGCAGATCCGCAGTGAATTAGTTGCTTCACAGAAGTAAAAGCCTCTTTTGTTTTTCAGTTTCTCCATGGTGATTTCCGTTGAGAGTCAAAGTTAATTCTCTAGAAATAACAGTTAGACCAAAATTCTAACTCAAGGTCTACTTTGCTACGTACATACACACACAGCAATGACTAACTGGTTGTTCAGTGCAGTCAGGGCCACATTGTCATTCACATCACAGCATTTGTAAAGCTTATTGTGTTCATTGTTTACAGATTTCACCCCCAAATTTAGATCCAAAAATTGTATTATCATAATCATTGTAAACAAGGTCCTGTTGTGGTGAGCACAGCTCAAAATATTGTATGCGTCATGTGACTGAACACCCAAATACATTGCTGAAAATGAGTTCCTCAAAGTATTTTTTAAAAAATTTGCAATGCAGTCAGTACTTTTATTATTTGATTATTTAGAGTATTGTCGGATTAAGGGTTTATATAGCATACCAAGCTTTACCAATACATCATTTTTGAGGCCTATACCAACATTGATGTTGGGGAGTTTGAAAATCTGATAATTTTATCTGCAGATACTTAAATTCAGACTTTTTTGTTTTTAACATAAACAGGAGAATGTAGTTTTTAAAACTGAGCGGGACATTTTACAGTTGAGAATCAGTTCTCTCCATTGGACATACTATGAAATGGTACACACCACTACTGTACTGCAATTTTTTTTTGTTACTTAATGGCTGACAGACACAAATATATCTTCAATAAGCTAATATCAGTGAATATGCTACATCAATAAAACCACCTGGTTACCAGTTTGGAATTGTTACACTGTGAGGTCAAATATCTTCAGGCCATCACAGGTTCTGTAGCCAGCACCTCTATATCAATATTCTTTACACAACTAGAGAATGCCTTTGTATTGGCCAATGAATAGTAGCCTGCAGGTTAACCAGGTAGAGCTGTTTTTTTGCTCTTCGTCCTATTGGATTGGATTCTATTGTGTTCCCTCAGGGCTCTGACACACCCGGCTCACTTCCAAGCACTAGCACTGATTATGGTCATCTGATCAAATGCCCCTTAAATTGCCTAATATCTTCTCTTAAAAGTTGCTCTTGAAACCACAAAGACTACAGCTAACATTCAGCTGACTGCAGACTGCAGACATCTGTGTTAGAGGGAATAAGTAGCTTGTCAGTGGTATTTATTTGAATCATCAATCGGCATTATGGCCAAAATTACGTAAATTCCAGTCTTATAGCGTATAGAAAAATACTTTCACTGTTTGGCATGTGTCTTCTCTACAAAGAAAACAGTTGTTGTGTATTGGTGTGCTGTGAACCCATTTGGACCAGATAGAAAATTGATAAATTGACTTCACATGACTGGCTACTGAAATAGCTTAAGGCTGCCTAATAAGGGGGGTGTTGTTAGCATGTATAACTCACCTGACTTTAATTAACTATGCACACTAACACTATTTAATCTGAGTCATTTAACAGTAGTTAAGCTCTTCCTCTTGAACATTCAGGTTCAGACAGAATATATGTAAGTAACCTCACTATTGGTGGTGCAATGTTTTCAACTACACTTGGGCCTGTAATAGCACTGTCAGGCTAGGCAACAGTTGTTGCCATCCATGCAATACGTCTGAGTGGTGGTTCTTGACCTTTTTGGCTTTTGACTTTTCTTAGCCAAGCAATACCTGCTGGTAATCACAAGCCCTTGTTGCACGTTGAAATTGTCTCCAAACAATGTTACATTCTCAGAATGTTTGATTTACACATCCCACACTTCTGCTTTCAGAAAAGAAATCTAAAGCAACTTTTTCACAAGTCTGTTTTCATTGCATACTCTTCTCTGCAGTGCTCTGGAAAACTCATTAGATGACACACACACAAAAAAGACAAAATAAAAGTCTTGTGTAGGGTCTACATGAATTCATCATTAGCTGCTTTCAAGGTTACAGAACAGGA
The DNA here is from genome assembly GCA_033238685.1 of Lates japonicus. Classification (NCBI taxonomy): domain Eukaryota; kingdom Metazoa; phylum Chordata; class Actinopteri; family Centropomidae; genus Lates; species Lates japonicus. The sequence goes on along the minus strand of BRZM01000311.1, from coordinate 264,446 downwards.
GCATGTGTGACTCACCTGCAGTCAACTCAGGGAGGCCTAACTGGTGAAATATTCCCCTCCACTGTGGCTCAGGCACATGGCTTTATCATATTGTCCTTGGCAAGGCTTCAGCAATGTCACCCAGTAGAGGCGAGAGACAGGGGGTATATATCAGAGGAAGGTTCAGCACACTGGGGTCTGACGCCAGGTCCCTGTGGGAGAGACATGACAGCCTTTTCAGAAAACCTCTGACTCAAGGAGTCCAAATGATAAAGTTATAATGGAAGTGGAAATGGTGGTGCGGGAGATGCCCTATTGTGACACAGCTACAGCGAGAAAGATGATCTATCTTTGACCCCCACAGGCACCTGGTTAACTGTATAACAGCAGGATGGATATTTTTATTTCACGTACGGTAGTCACAGTGGTACAGCAGATAAAGTTGTCGAGGAAAGTTCTTTACAGCTTAGCATAAAATGAGAAAGAAATATTTAAAAAATGAAAGTGACTTGGTCAACTTTTTAAGGAGGAGATCTCAGTGGCAATATCAGTGCATTGACATTACTCAAAAGACATTGTCCTTTTATCCTTCCAAACCTCTCTATACTGTGGAAGATGACACCAGTGGGATACTACACACTGGAACGCGATGACATATTGTAAATAGCTAATAGCATGTGGAGTAATGCACTGATGCTCTAGAACAGTTTCAAGATACAGAGGCCTGAAGGAAGACAAAACATTTGAAATACTCTGAAGATGGTCCTGTTATCTTGGCCCACGTGGTCCAGCCTTTGTTCGACAAACTGCTGCCTTCTGGCTTAATAGAAAATCCAGGAAAAAAATCAATGCATTTGTGTCACCATGAGGGTTGAGTATCAAACATTTATATTTTTGAGTACCATCAGAAAAGGGTCAGTAGAATAACTGTGAAGTACCTAAATCTGGCATTGAATGCCTCATCAGTAGCTTAATTTGGGTTAGTATTTTACTTGTGGTATGACACACCAATGCATTTTTTTTTCTTTTAAGCTGCACTAATCAATACTTTAATATTCATAGTGGATATGATGGATGTGAAAGGGGCTTGTAGTGACAAACCCACAGAGAATTACCAGAGATAATATCTCTCAGACACAAACACAAACAGAGCTCAGATCAGTGTGCAATAAACAGACCTTTTCAGTGTCATGTATTTATCCTTTATTTATCCAGGAAGGTCCCATTGAGATACACGATCTTTTCCTCTAGGGAGTTCTAGTCAAGAAGCAGCAGAATGGGTGACAAGAAGAAAATAAAGAAAAACACAGTTTTGCTCAATTAAAAAGACACAGACAATACACACAAGCTAAACAGTAAGGAGAGTAAAAGATGAAAAACACACAGGCCAGGTATCAATATCCATAACACAGTCCATCTCTAATAAAGTTACTCATTTAAAAACAGTTGGTTAGTCATATAAAACAGCAACATGTTTCGTTCAGGGCAGTTTGTAGGAGTCTTTTAAATATATTTAATGAGGGGAGTGTTCTAAAGTAGTTGTATTTTGCAACTCATTCCATAACCAAGGTGCATTAAAGGAAAAAGCAGTTTTACCAAGCTCTGAGTGCACCCTGGGGATATTTTTAAAATCTGATTAGCAGATCTAGTGCTGTGGTTGTTAGTATGAAAAGATAAAAGAATATCAATATAGGTAGGTAGTTTATCTAGCAGTGTCTTGTAAATAAATATCAACATGTATTTTTCTCCTCTGGTAGAGGGAGGGCCATCCTAATGATTCATACAAAGTGTGTGTGTCTGCATTTGTTACAAAACATAAAGCAGTGTGAAAGGCAGAATCCACATTTTACATCATCTTAAGTACTGATGAAGTTGCATGCATGTAGATCACATCACCATAATGTAATACTGATATGAATGAGCTCTGTACAGTTTACTTTCTGGCTTCAAATGGAAAGCATTTTTTAAGTAGAAAAAATGCCCACTTTGGGCCTGAGCCTTTTCAATAAACCATCAATGTGCACATTAAAAGCCATCTTTTCATCGAGCCATATGCTTAGGTACTTGTAGGATGCAACTCTTTCTATGTATGTCCCTTCCAGTGTCAAGATTATAGGATCAGTTATTCTCAAACTCAAAACTCAAAACATCTTTCATTGTCATTCAAAAAACTACACAGGACTGTGCATCATTGAACGAAATTTTGTTGCATCTGGTTTCCATTTGACAGTGATGAATAAGTGTATCATAGCTGGATTTATTCCCTGACCTAAGTCATTAAAAAAATAAAAAATAAAAAATAAGCTGGGGGCTAAAATTGATCCTTGAGGGACATGTTTGTTTTCTGTAAGTGAAGCTGAGGTATAGGTTTCTGCTGATACACGCTGAGTTCTTTTGGATAGAGTCACAGCTCTTTCACTTAGCCCTACATAGCGAATACTTTGTTACAGCAGTTTGCGATCTACAGGGTCCTAACGTTTTAAACAAATCAGTAGAGGTGCACAGTGATTTTTACTATCTAAAGAGTTGATTATATCATTTGTAGCAAGCATAACTGCCAGTATCTAAAGCCTGATTGAAATTCACAGTGAATGTTTAGATAAAGACTATTTACAGACTGGTGGGATGGTAATTATTCAGGTCAGAAGGGTCTCCACCCTTTGATAAAAGGACAACCATAGCTTATTTCCAGGTACTGGGTATGATTTGGAGCATAAACTGAGATGAAAAACTGAAGCAGCAAGCTCTGTGATAATATCTGCAGCAAGTTTTGAAAAGTAAGGCTTTATCTTATCTGGGCCTGATGATTTTTTACAATCTTGGTTTAGTAGGGCTTTATACACTTGTGACCCTCCTGTAGATGTGATCTCTAGATTCGCAGTGAGATAGCTAGAATCAGATAACTGTCCTGGGTTACAGCAGTCCCATTAACTGCAGTAGATCAGCAAAGACTGAAATTATTCACATCACAGATTACTGGACTGGTGTAACTAAATAATTTATCTTACTTCTTCACTTAAGATAACTTTTTTGTGCTTGTTGCAATAACTTGATTTCTATAAAGCTGACATTTTACACATCATGCAGCCCTCCCTAACTGAACCACTTACAGTGAGAAACCACATGACCAATAGTGCAGATGTACAGTACATTTCTATTAAGAAAGGTGCATATACAAAGACCAGTCAATCAAGATTTTAAGAATTGATGTTGGATCATTGGAATAAAAATTGCAATTAATCATAAAGTCTTTCTTTTTCTGCTTTTTTTAATCCAGCCCTACTGGCAAACATATTTGGACATTTAGCCATTGATGAGTCAGATATTAGCAATTGGTAAAGACCAAAAATGTCTAAAATGGGAAAGAATATGGACTTAGATTTGACAGGCTGACTGAGACATGATGCTTAATGAATGCTAATATTGCCTTAGTTTTACTCATTTGCTAAGGTCTCAATAATCATGGCAGCCTGTGCATTAGTTTGATTGATCCTCTCTCCATTTTCTGTATGTTATGACAGTTATTATACATTCAAAGGATTGGTCTTCATTGCAAGGAGAAGAAATAAGTTTTCATTATGGTGTGCTGCAGAACAACTAGTGGTGCAATGTCACTCTTTCAGGCAAGGTTATGAATGAAGGGAAGAGTGACAGCATATAAAAGGCTGTTTAATTGCTGATTGATCACTGAGTGTAGTGTTTTACATTATCAGGGGAGAGTATAATCAGTCGCCAAGTTGCTTTGCAGTGGACGTAAAAGTGTGGAGGTGTTCCATCACTTGGTTTAATGTCCTTTTGCCCTTGGTTTAGACCTACAGTAGACTGAGAATGGGTGCTGTTGTTCTCTGAACCCTTGATCACTGGCAGTAGGTAAGTTAATTGCTAAAACTGTTTATATTGAGATGTAACATATGATAATTCTGAACCACTCTCTCTTTCTGTGTCCTTTGCAGGACCTGTGAGCAGCGCATTGGTCAATCGCTTTGGAAGCCGGCCAATAGTAATACTTGGTGGACTGATGTGTTGGGCCTCTATGGTAACTGCTTCTTTTGGGACCTCCATCATTTACATCTACTTTTTCATTGGTGTCATTGGAGGTACAGTGCCTGGATATTTTTCAAATGTTTTTTTTACACAATATGTTGTGACAATATTGCCAGAAAGGCCTTAACTGGTTTTGATAGATTCTGCTACTTGCATACCAGAGAAATACTATGAGAAATCCATAGAAAATTAGCTGACCAAGAGATCACAGGTCAAACCGGAGTACCTGTGGGTTTGCAATCAAGTGAACAACCCAGCAAATTTCATGATATGGATCTAAGACTTGCTGACGTCTTTGCTTACCATTTCCATCAGCCCTGGTTAAGATCCACTGGGGTTGGGAGATTGGCAATCTGCCTTTTTTAAGATTCTCTCTGAATCTCTGGGTTGCCAGCTTCCCCTGACTGGGCTGCTGTGCTGTTTTTTAGGGGCCCAAGGCATCTACCCCAGCTCCTGGGGTGCAGTTAGAGCACCAAGGGGACCAGAACCAGGACGGTAATTAAGACAGAGCCGTCCCTGATCCCAGAGAGCATGGTCTTAACATGGCCCTCGGTACTCTCCCATAGGCTCCCATCATGGTCGTCACATGGGGGCTCTCTGCCACCCTGCGAGGCTCATTACCCTGCCAAGGACTGCTGTGAAGGATTAATAGGCCCAGCAAGTGGCTGGGCCATGTGTGGTTCCTGGGGGCATATGTGAGCCCTGCTCTGCTCCCCTGTGCCCTGGCACACTGACACATAGGCATCAGGCAGTTTTACTCTCTAGCAGACATGCAGACACGTGCACACACATGCACATATACATACACAAATACAAACATATTTAGAAAGACCAGTTAGTTCAGATACTTTCCAGAATCAGTGAATGACTTGCAGTAAGTAATTATCTTTGTGTCCTTTTATAGGAGGGGATGTCATGTTGAAGTAGGCATGAACAATCAAGGTCAGGCTTATTGTCATTATACAAGGCTGCAGAAAAGCAGTTGTGGAAACATGAGGCATAGAGTTCAGTATATGAATGTTCAAGCTCTGAAAGGCTCACATTTTCTTAGAGGCGAAGCAACAAAGTAAATTTAAGTGATAAATTGCTCAAGAAATGGACTTTATAGAGCAAAAAAGTTGTAATAGTGAGTTGTAGTAGCTATCAAATTGGTAGAGAACTTGTTAGCTGCTAAAGTGACAGTGTGCAGGGATAGGGGATTGTTTTGTAAAGTCCTTACATACAGGGTACTTGAGGGGCAGTGAAATATTAGGCTGTACTTTGTTACTGAAGAGGCTTGACTACAAGCAGTTCAGAGACAACCTGGTGCCAATCCATGCAGTGCTTAAAATCAACTCTGTACACTGGTAACCAGTGAAGAGAGGCCAGCACATGAACTACAGTCTTAAACATACAGGAATTATTTTAATTTTGCAAGTGCTCTAAGATGGAAGAAGCCAGAGCTGACAACTGAGTTGATTTGTTTATCAAATGTTAAATTTGAGGCATTGTGTCCTTATGATCACAGTGGTGCCCAGTCGTGTCGGTTCTAGGTTCGAACCCCGGTTCGTTCAGTGTGGACTGTGGAGTTTGCATTCTCCCTGTGCCTGCCTGGGCTGCTGTGTTGTTTTTCAGGGGTTCAAGGCATCTGCCCCTGCTACTGGGATGCACTAAGTGTACCAAGGAGACCAGAACCAGGATGGTAATTAAGACTGAACTGTCCCAGATCCCAGAGAGCATGGGCTTAATGTGACCCTCTGTACTCTCCCGTAGCATGAGAGAGCGCCTGTGTGGGTTCACTCTGGGTAATCGCACTTTCTCCTATTGTCCAAAGACGTGGAGGTTAGATTGATTGGTTACTCTAAATTGCTGAATGGCTGTTTGTCTGTGTATGTCAGTCCTGTGATAGACTGGCAGGCAGTGTCTCCAGAGTGTACCCTGCCTCTGACCCAATGTCAGCTGGGATTGGCTTCAAGCCCCTGCAACCCTCAAAGGATAAGTGGTATAGACGGTAGATGGATGGATGGATGGATGCCCTTATGATTGCACTAATGAAAGTATAAAATTTCCTTCTTGATGATGCTGTAGTTTTTGTTGTTCATGTGCTTGTGTCAGCCTCTGGACAGTCACAGTTGGCTGTGGCTGTGTTGGCTGATGGATGGATGACACTGAGATAATGTTGAAAAACAGCAGTGTATAGAATAAAGAATAAATTCAGCTAAATATCAGAATCAGTCAGAAGTTTCCGGACATTGAATTGAATTGTATTCTTCTTGCTTTCCTACAGACATACAGTAAGATGCCACTTTGTAATGCTTGGTCTTTAGATTTCCCAAAGATCTCCTCAGCTGCTAAGAAATCCAAAATGTTTTCTTAACTGTTAGAAATCTGATAAGATGTCCAACACACAGTAACTTCTCTGCTGCTTCAAGTAACTTGTTATGTAACAGAGACTTAAAACAGTAATCCACTGACTCAGAGATGCCACATTTTTTATGGCTCTATGAATTATTGTTATTTTAAAGTCAAAAAAAGAAAAATAATGCTTAATTTCTATGATAAGTTTATATATACATATAAGGATACTGTAAAGTCAAGATTGCTGTTTCCTTTGCTGTTGATGAAATACACTGTCTTCTATAAAACTTTATATGGTAATTCTCTGGACCCATTTTGAATAGCGATATTCACAACAACAAAAACCTTTTTTTCATGAGCTGTCTCATGGAGCAAGAGAAGATTAAATTGACAAGACTATAGCAGCCTAACCAACTACCTGTAGCTCTTCATCTTAAATTGAATTGTGGGTAAAAAGGCAAGAGAGTGAAGGTGTTACCTAGGCTCTCTAATTTATTTCTACTTAAATGGAGGAATTATTTCTGAAATAATTCCTGCGTTCTGTGATGAGATTTTAGCTGGCAAAACTGAAATGAGATGGAACCATAATGAGCAACAAGCAGAATCACTCCTAATTTAATTTAGCGAGTACCCCCAGGAGTTCAGGTTCAAGAAGGCTTTCTTCCTGAAGATTTTTTGAATGACTGTGTATTTTTCCATCTGTCTGCACACAGGTTGTGGACTTGCCTTAAATCTGAATGCATCTCTCACCATCATCAGCAAGTATTTCCTGGCCAAGCGGCCGTTAGCCAACGGCCTGGCCATGGCTGGGAGTCCAGTGTTTCTGTGTTTTTTGGCCCCTCTAAACCAATACTTACTTGATAAGTTTGGCTGGAGAGGAAGTCTGCTTATCCTAGGGGGTCTGATGCTCAATTGTTGCGTTGCTGGGGCCCTGATGAGACCTGTTAATACACCTTGTAAGCCAATCTCTGGTGCCACACAGAAGATGGTGGAGGAACAGCCGAATAACAGCATCACTAAGCTAAAAGGAAGCTGTGTGAAGAATTCGAAGAAGTTCTTGGATTTGACCTTCTTCAAGGATCGAGGCTTCATTATCTACCTCATAGGAAATATGATGTTCATCTTCGGTGCCTATGCACCCATTGTGTTCCTACCAGCCTATGCTATAGACCAAGGTGTAGAAGACTACGCCGCAGCCTATCTGCTCTCTATCATGGGCTTTGTGGACATGTTTATTCGTCCTGGCACTGGCCTAGTGGCCAACAGCAAGTGGATCAGGCCCAGAATCCAGTACTTCTTCAGCTTTGCTATGATTTTCAATGGAACGTGCCACTTAGTGTGCCCACTGCTGAAGAGTCATGCCCTCCTGGTGGCCTATGCAGTATTTTTTGGTATTGGGTTTGGCATGGTTTTTGCCCTAATATTTGAATGCCTGATGGACCTGATGGGAAACGAACGCTTCCCCAGTGCTGTTGGACTGGTCACCATCATCGAGTGCTTCCCCATGCTACTGGGCCCACCTACTGCAGGTAACTGTGCACACTGAACATAAACATAATACATTTTCAGACAGAGAGAGAGAATTGGTCTGACTTGCTTAAAAACACTTTTTGAATTTGATAAGCTGTGCACAAGTAATCACATTGTGTGTACAGATCTATCTTTCTTCTCTCTCCTTCTCTCTCTCTCTTTCTGTTCCTCTCTTACACAGGTAAGTATTTACTCTCAACTCACTTTAGATTGTTAAAACACATCTTTTTCTGCAACTGAGAGGCCAAGGGGAAGTGAATAGAGACTTACAAACATACTATACAAATACTGACTTGGGAAAAAAAATCCTCTATTGTTACAGCACACATAAATAGCCAGTTTGAAGCAAGCTGCTTTGCAAACAATGCAGCAAACTGAATTCTATATATTTTTGCCTTTATCTCTTTCTCAGTCACAGGCTATGCATTATGTTGCACAAGAGCTCATTTACTTCCAGAGTGTTGTTGCTGTAAGACAGAGCAGGATTATCACTGGTGAATGGGGTGCTTTGAGGCACATGAGGGCACAACAGAAAAGTAATAATTGGTCATGGTTATTTACCACTGTAAAGAAGCTGGCTGCACTCATTGCTCAGGTTTTCATGGCATGTCTACTGTAGGATTTGGTCTCCATACCAATTTTGGAATGAAAAGCGAAGAAGCTGAGGATTGTGTACATCTTTTACATTCACCACATCACTATACTGCACTAACAGTAGCACCACAGAATTACAATACCTCCAGCTGCTATGCTGGCATTTTTAAAAAATGTTAAGAGTTGTGTGTTTACAAGGAGATATAAGTATAAACAGGAGTATAAGTAAAAAAGTATAAGTATAAAAACAGTAAGTATAAGTATAAAGTATGGCCCTGTCAATAAGTGCAAACTGATAAACTGAAAAACACGTCTGTGTGTTCAATTGTTTGAGTTATGACAACAAGAAGGAGTGGGACTTTTTGTGGAAAACTGTGGCAATCAAGCTCTAAAGGGTGTTAATATATTTTAACTGCATCTATGAGCTGTATAAAGAGTATATTTCTCTTTACAGTATTTTTTGTATGACTGATACTTCAACAGAGACTTAGATGAATTCACCAACACGCACAACAAACCCTAAAGCTACTCTCTGTTTGCATAACTAAATGAACTCTAGTTAATGGTAATGTAAAAAGTACATATCAATAAAGTAGACATTATTAATCATAAATCCAGTGATTCCCTGTTATATATGCTGCTAGTGGGGATTTTTGTAATGGGTCAAACTCAGCATGTTATTTTTTTATTGCTCAGCATAAACCTATAAGCTGAATTACTGAACTCAGCCCATCAAATACGAGAAAAAGCCCATTTTCATCCGATGACTTGCATCTCCAGAACTCTTCTGCCTCTGATAGGGCTTTAGATTGAAGTGTTGGACAGCTATCTTCATGGTCTAAATAACTGTGTAATCAGAGGGATATTGTTTACCCTCTCTGCTTCCTTGCCATTTTCAAGACTAGTGCACTTTTGAAAATCCCACTCTAAAACATTTTTCTCTTGATTCAGTAAAAACAGTGGCATTGTATACAATGACAGTGACAGTCTCTGAAAAAGGAGCCATTGGGGAAAATTATTTTGTAGTGACAATTTGTCATCAATAGAACAAGAGCACATGTCAAAAGTGCACTGTAGATATTGAGCAATGGCATTTGGATTTGTCAGTGAAGGTGTGGCACAGTAACTTGGGAAACCGTTACACCATTAGTCATTAATAAAGAGAGGTCAAGTTTAGATTTGAAAGTAATAGCTGGTCAGTCTATAAGTCACTGTAGCTATTTTGAAAATCAATTCATTATTTTTTGCTAGTAATTTTTAAAGTAATAAGATTAATAAAATCAAATAACTGAAATCTCTCAATCTTGGTAGACGTTAGAAGACATTACCTGGGCTCTGGAAAACTTAATTTACTAAGCAATCATTAAGGATACAAGCAAGATTAATCAGTAATGGAAACAATTGTGAGTTGCATGGTCTCAGAGCTTTTTACAATCAATATTACATATTGTAGTCTATCCTCTATCTTCAGATATTCAGTTTGGACAAGGGACAGAAAAATCCTAAAACTTCTACTTGCAATAGCAAAAAATTCAATTGTTGATTGTTCACAATATGAGCTAAATCATCACTGATCTTTACAGAAAGGCCCAGCAACACTTTTGACCGCTGTTACTTATGCCACACCATGGTCAAATGTAGCCTGCAACAGGATGTGAAGTTTGCTGTCATCACAGTGATGAAACAAACTGGCCTTTTGCTAAGTTAAACTCCCATTATGTTGCAAAGTTTATCTGTGTGCTGTCTGCTATGGCCATTGACTCGTGACTTTTTTCGATGGATGAGGTTAAGGCAAGCTTGTGAAAAAATGAGAAATGTAAAAGTTGTTAAAATCATTTCTTGCTTAGGCCATGTGGGTGTCAGGCATTACATCAGTCCCATGCACCACATGTCTTTTATGTTCCATGTCTCTTCCAAACAACTTTAAGCAGTGCTCCTCAAGAAGTCCCCATTAAAATATGCACCATACTAAGCACCAACTATAATGAGTAGTGGTGTTATGCAGTTTAAATCGTCTGTCTGTGCATCACTCAGAGAGACCTGTTTAGTGTCCTAGACAAATACACTGAGGACGTTGTGTACCTACCTATGACTTAATCAGCTGTGCATATCGTCCCACTGACAAACTTTTCCTTTGCCTCAAACCTGAGTTTTAATGAGGTGAAAATTTATAGGCCCCCCAGTTTGTCTGGTGCGACCCTGTTCTGAGGCGCTCATTTAATAGGGTAAATAAGTGCCTCCCTGCACGTCTAACGTTCTCCTCCAGAGGGCACAATCGTTATGTCTCCCCTAACTAGTCTGCTTGTTACCGCTCCCCCAAAACCTGCGGGTCAATCCAATTAGGAGAAAGTGAGGTAAGTGGGTGTAATTAGCCTTTTGCTTTGGGTGTTTAATGACGCTCAGTTCAAACTCTCGTCATTAAAGCCCTGTACCTGGGCCATAATTAAGCTGTGAATATATTTAAAAAAAAAAGAGGTGACTATGCCAGATGGACTTAATTACTGCTCAGCCAATCAAGGACTGTCTTAATGAGGGTGATGGTCATTGACGTACACGGACGAGATGAGTGCTATCAATCAGATGATGCAGCCTTCACTGAGATGGTTGAAACTGATCCAAATGCAAAGTGACCCCCCCCCCCAGTGTAGTACTGTAAGTGCCGGCACACACACAAACATCATTATCATTATTATTTGTCGTAAAGATGATAATTGGAGTACTTAAGAGGATCTATCAAGGAAATGGCCCTTTAAAATTAATAGATTGAGACAAGATACTATAACATGGTACGCAATAAAGATTTCTTGAAGGTTGGAGGAAGAAAAAACTGAACCAGGTTCAACTTTAAGGACCATAGGGAGAACATATTCTTGCCCAAAATGATTCAGATATTGAAAAACCCTTTCCATTGATTCAATAAGACTCTAAAATGGTATAAAGGAGGGATTGTAATATGCTGAGATGGACAGACAGACAGACCATCATACATGCTCAGACTGCGGGAAAAAGATAGCTGCACTCCCCCATCGATCTGTGTCTGGAGGCGAGAGGGTGGGGCGGTGGGGTTACAGGCGGGTGCAGTTAAGACTCTGAAAACCTGGAGGCTTAAATCTGATCTAAACCACATTTGTCACTTTTCAGCAGACTTGGGCTCGATATTTATGGCTCTGAGAATGGGCCTCTCCTCTGATTCGTTTTGGTAGCTGCTGTCCAAATTGCCTTCCCAGAGAAGCGGTGAGAGCCAGGGAGGGTGTAATGGCCCCCCTGTCATTTCCGACATGGCTCTCCTCAAATTGGCCTGTGTTCACTCTCACTCTCTCTCTCTCACACACACACACACAAGCGCAAGCCCAGTCTGAGTTCTTGCCTGTCATCCTCAAACTTGTAAAGTGGCCGAATGAAGATTTTATTCAGTGACATATTGTGTTTTGCTTGTCATGGTGTACAGTTGTGTGTTTTTGTTCATACAGACATCGTGATAGATCGGATAGGTACAACTGACATCTGTTTGGTTTGAAATATCATCATTTCTCTGCACCCTTCTGCCCTTCTCCACACAGGGTTACTGGTGGACATCTATGGAGACTACAAGTACCTTTTCTTCATGTGTGGCTCTGTGATCGTGGCTGGTGGACTCTTCCTCTTTGTCATGAACATCTGCAACTACCACATGCTGGAAAAAGAGAAGACAGCAAAGGACAGAGAGCAGCACCAGGAGAACCAGGAGAACCAGGAGAACCGGGACCAGGTGAGCATCTCAGAGGCAGCCCAGCAAGGTCCAAGACTGGAGAACACAGAAACACCAAATTAAATACAATTCCTATTTTACATGCATGTTAGGGACACATGTATGACAGTGTGCTTGTGTTGAGACAACACAATGACTGATTCCAGCTTTCTGACACACTAATTTATTCATTGTTTCATTTGTTAAGATAAAAACCGCAATTGTTTTGATGTTCAATTAACCATAAAGCCATTTAACAAGAAAATGAGACTAAGAGGCATGTTAGCAGCTCTTTGAGGCTTTACATCAGTACAGAGGAGCTTTGAGCTAAATTCTAACATCAGCATGCAAACATGGTCACAGTTACAATACTGACATGCTGATGTTTAGCATGTTCACTATCTTAGTTTTAATGTGCTAGCATTTTAGCATAATTAGTCCTAAACACAAAGGACAGCTGGGCCTGAATTTTACAGATGTCAAGTTATAAACAACAAATTAAAAAGTTTGACCTGATGATGGTGCTCAATGAAAAATGTAAGAATCATTAAAGTTCCCACATTTCATCCTGAGGTAGACATGAATGTGTTATCAAATTTCATAGCAATCCATCTAAACTTTTTGAAACATTTCATTCTGAACCAGGATTGTGAAAAAAAAAGTCAGCGGCAAAATTATTAGGATTCAATGGGCAACATGAATATTTTTTGGCAAATTCCATGGTAATGCATTCAGCAGTTGTTTAGATATTCCACTATCCCCATCAGCAAGGGGCAGGGTACACCCTGGACAGGGCAGGATATTCCACACTGTCTGGACCAAAGTGGTTGACTGAGCAACATTACCATGGTAATGGTAAATGCCAAATATTTGCAGGGAAATTATGATTTTCTGTCTTATAGACCAGTGAATTAAGTGATTAATTGAATAATGATCAACAGATTAGTTAATCAGTTAGTTGCAGCCTGAGTTTAGTTAAGATCATCAATCCATTCTGTCAGTTTGTTTGTTTGCCGCCTAGAGGTCATTAGGAGGAATGACAGTGTATGCAGATGAACCAGGATCTGAACCAGGGTCAGTTACTTACCTCTGCTCTTTATACTGCTGGACTGTGTACATGCTTTATACTTGTGATCTATTTTCTACATTGGATGCACTGTATTACCTCAAATGACTGTGGTTAAATCTGAAAGGTACACAGCTTTAATACATGAGTGTCAGTCTTAATGTCTTGAGAGTGAGTGAAATGCAGGGATGGTTGACTTCTTTCTCTCACATGGTCATGAACCCACATGTCTGCATTTCTTTCTTTTTTGTATTCCTTAATGTTCATTTCATATTCATCTAATTTGTCTACAGAACTATTAACTGTTCTTGTGGTAATGTGCATAACCTCAGGGGACTGAACTGAGACATTTTGCACTTTTGTTTTCTTTATAAAACTGACAATGAAATACTGTAGCTGCTAGTAAAGACATTGAAATATTGCAGGTAACTTGATGCTTTACCTCCTCTTTAGTTACTGTTAATGCATTGTACATTAAGTACTGAAGTCCGTAATGAACATACAGTAACAAAACCTGTTACTGAAGTGCTACTGACTTATGATCACTCTCTAATTAATAGCAAATAATAGTCTTTTTAAATATTTGTCAGTATTTATTTAATTTGAACTTTTGTGCCAAAACACATTAGAAACTGGTGTGTGTTCCACAGTAAGGTAATAATTTGGTGCTGACATTTAGCAGTGACATTTGTTATTTGGGCGAAAATCTATTTGCATGCACTGTTAACTGATTTGACGCTGTGTGTATTTGCGCATGTGAGTGAACATGTTTGTCGAAGTGCGAGTGAGTGACAAAATGGGAGAGAATGTGTTTTACAAATAATCTAAAATCTGTTATAAGGTAGCCTACATTTGAAGGTGATGGCAGCTTTTTGAATTCTGTGTTCCAGAGAATTTAATGAAAGCTTTATTTTACTAAATGGTTGATTTAGTGATGAAAGTGTGAGTGTTGTAGCTGTATTTCAACTTTTGACATCTTACATGCACATGTAGTATATAATGTGCCACCGATACAATGGATAGCACTATATTATTAACTCAATAAAATCCATATGTATTTTATTGTCGTAAGTATGTACCTTCTTCTCATATCTCAGAAATTGGTTACCGATAAAGTCAGACCTATTTGTTGTGGGTGATGGTTTCGTTTTGCAAAACTCATTTCCTTCATCACTTACTACAGTGTCCAGGACAGATGAAAGCATGATTTTGCATTCCATATTCAAACAGCGAGGCAAATGACACAAGAGAAATTCCCATCAAATCAAAATCTACCGCTCAGCTTCTCAATGATGGTGGCTGCGTCCAATTTTTCACGACAATTAGAAGACTGGGGAACAAGTTTGGAAATGTCAGCAGCTTAAGGGCGTGAGCACCTAATGAAGCAAGGCCCGAATGTTCCAGGCTAGTGCTCTGAGCTGCATGCAGCCTCACACACATCAGCAAATCAGTGGGCCAATAAATTAGAAATGCACGTGCAAACACACATACACACACACACATTTTTTGCTATCTCCTGTCCCTTAGCTGAATATTATGCAAGGTCTTTGGATGTGACAAGGTGGAAAGTTTCCCCGGAGACGAGGCGATGGGCGCTGCGGCTGGGAATCTGTTTATCATTATTATATTTCTTTTCACCTCCTGCTCCCCTCTGGCCTGCTGACCCCTCTCTACAGGCCATAATGTGTGTTCCTGCAGAGCCTCATGACTGTTGTCCTTTATGCTCAATGGTAAAAAAGACTTCCTTGTCTCCGGAGGGTCTTGGGGGTGGTCAGGTGACTAAGCAATACTGTTTGAAAAATACTGTGGTGAAAAAAAGAAAAAAAATCAAGAATTATGGATAACGTGCCTCATATATGCCAAGTCACATATATCTTTTTGTCTCTAAGGTTAATATGAACCTCCTCAGTGTAGAAATTATCCTTCCCTTTGGCGTTCAGAGCTCTTGCAGTTTGAGTTTCAGTGCCTTGCTAAAGACTCCTCAGTAGGATGGTTGCTTCAGAGGTGGTCTGCTGACGCTGCAGCAAGATTTAATTTAATTGCAAAGCAGCTTGAAGCACGCTGACTGGCATCCACGTTTGTAAATTAAAAAAGTGAGTAGCTGTGATATAGAGTGCATGTGTTTTACTCATCTCTTAATGAGGACTACAATTAGAATGTATCACCATGTAGTAACTCTAATCGACAGCTCTCAGTTAACTGTCAGTTCTTGTTAAACAAGTAGCCAACTTGGGAGTGCATGATTGTAATTAGGTATCACTCTTCATCCTGCTTGTGTGTGCCAAATGTTTTTTTTTTTTGTTCATCAGCATCTTCCTACGTTAACGGATTGAGTACAGATAAGAGACTGGTGTCTGGACGTTGATTATCAGCCCTTCTCCTGACCTTTGGATCTGTGCGAATCAGATCTGGGTTGTTTACAATAGGGGGCTGACCTGATGAATCTGGAGTGGTCTTACACAAGCGAAGAGTCAGAGACAAGCGGAAAGGAAAGAATGTGCTCCCAGAGGGCTCAAAGAGCACTGGCATCTATCAGCAGAAGAAATTGAATGGGATGTTTCAGAGCAGCAGAGATTAGATAGGCCGAGGGTGTTGAGCAAGCACAGGCTACCAATGTAATGCTTCAGTCGCTGGAGTGAGATCAAACTTACAGAACACAGTGAAGCAAGGACAAGTGTACACACACACACACACACACACACACACACACACACACACACACACACACACACACACACACACACACTGAGCATCCTACAGTGGCCTTTAGATTTGAAGAAGAGATGTGTTACTTTGTTATTTGCTCAGTGAGTACACTGAGGGATAATGCTAGATCACACTAGAGGTGTGCCATTTCTGCATTAACCATGTCTTCATTAGAACTTTTAGATGTCAGGTATCATGCGCTTCCCATTGGAGATTCAGTATTAACATTTGAGCAAAAGTTCATCAAAGAGGGCTTACATAGTAGGATTCAGTTAGCACAACTGGAAATGTCAGAACATGTTCACACCAGCAAGGTGATATTTGTTTTCCAGACAACAGTATGTTTAATTTATTGGACAGATTTCAAAACTTAGGCTTCAATAGAAAGAACACATTGAGGTATCTAAATCTTTAGATTAAGTAGTGTCCATGTCCAAGTAACATGGTCACATATTCATTTATTCATTCACAAGTCGCCTTCTAGAAATCCATGGGAGACATGGCATTGTCAATTAAGTACTGGATTATTCAATTATATACTCTACAGTGTTACAGCTGAACTGTGTAAAGCTCCCACAATATACAGTATATAGAATGAATGAATGAATGAATATACAAAAAAAAAAAAAGACTGAAAACAAAATCTTTGAAATATGAGGATGACTGTTGTTCCTCTTTAGGCTTTAGCTCTAATCTCTTGTCAGCACTCACCCTGCTAGTACTATCATGGAGGGAATGCAATTCATGATTCAAGTCTTGTTAAAGATGCAATATGTAAGTTTTTGTTATCACTACATTGCCAAGGTTAGTATTAACGGCTGTTTACTTACCAAGAGCCTCAGGCATTGTTGTGTTTACAAGACAAGAGGTTAGAATACGCCCGAGGGTTAGGGTTAGTTTGATACTGAACTCACAGTATCTCCTCTAGACTGGTAAGTAAACAGCTAATGCTAATGTTGGTGTTGGCAAAAGCTTAGATATAGCACCTTTAAAAGAATTATTTTCCATCAATGAAGTCCAATTAACAAAATCAGTAGGTTTGTGAACCATCTTTCAGGCCCTTAACTGAGACTGAGATAGTTTTTCAATAGGGTATTTCTTTAACTACATCAGAAGTAAAGGGTTTGTTTTTGGAATAAGCTTAGCACCCCTACAACTCCACCTACTATTCCTCTCACTGTCTGTTCTTTGTCTCAATAAGAAAAAACTGTCACAGTGTTTATGCTAGGATTATTTGAAGACATGAAGAATGTTTGCATGGGAAAGGGTGACAAAAAAAATAAAGAGAACCACAAAATGTGGAGGAATTGGTACAACATAAAGAACTAAAGGGCATACAAAGGGTTAGACAAAGTAAAAGAAGGGGCGTTTACTACTTGGGGAGGTATATAGAGAACCCCTTTCCATCTATCATCCCTGTCTCTGTCCCATCCACTGAGCAGGGGAGGTAATGAAAGTAATTTAACGTACATCTATAATTAATATGCTCTCTTTGGGCGGTGTGGTTGAGCCGAGCGGGTGATGGAGTGTGTTTATTATGTGTGTGTGAGGGAGCTGGCATGACGGGGCACCGGGCCACTGACATGGTAATTCACTAGCCATCACTCCTGCAGCGCTGAGGTCAGATTGGTGCAGCTATATGGGGCACCACTGGCTTCAGCGCTCCCATAGGTACGGATGGAAAGTGGGTTTTTGTTCTTTTTCGTCTCCTCTCTTTTTCTTTCCTCCTCTCTGAGTCTCCTGAAGAAAAGGGGAGAAAGGAGACGCAGCACGTAGCAGCGCCCCAGGCCAATGTTCTTCCTCTATGTGTCCTGCTCTTTCTCTCTTTCCCTCTCTGGCTTTCTTTTCCCCCCCCCCCCCCCCCATTATTGCTCTCTGATTGGTTAGTAAACTCCCTTTCTCCCTGTCTGTCTGGTTCCACCACTTTCTCTTTATTTCTCCTAATATTCTCTCCTCCTCCAAGAAAACTCAGCAAATGCACTTCAGGAATTCCTTTTCTTTTCTTTTTTTTCTCTTAAAAGGCAGACTGCTTTGCACAAACACAGTTCAAACCCGACTGCCCTCAGTGCTGTCTCCCTTTGAAACTCCCTGCTCTTTGAATACCATCCGTTTGAAGAGAATGCCCTCTGCATTTCTTTTACACAGTCACTCAAGCACTCTCGCGCTCTCTCTTGGATTTACGCACATACACAAACACGCGGGCATATTAGACTTATGTAGAAATATGTTTGCAATTGCTCATGCATACACACACATATACAACACACACGCACACACACACTGACTTGCAGCCAAATACACATGCATTTGCGCTTTCCTTGTACATCAAATTTCAGCTGTGTCACTGGCATAAAGAGTGAATTTCTTTTCCACTTTAAACTCCAACTCCCTCATTTCATCTCTCTCTTTCTTTCTCAGGCTACACTTATATGCATGGCCTTGCTCTGGCTATTGGCCATTTTCCAGTAAAGGTGTAATTCAGGTTAAACTACTTGCATGCATCTTTTATACCCTACAAGTGAGTGCTCCTGTTGTTGCCTTGAATAAAGCAGTTAAAGGGCTGGCTCACTTAAATTACAAAAAACTGTTTTCTTACCTCACTCCTCAAAGGTGTCTTTCTAGAAACAATGTCACCACTACCCTAAATAACGCTATCAATAGGGTTCACAGGGTTTAAGGTTAGGTTAATAAAAGGCAAAAAAAGAGGAAAGTAAATCAAATCTAAAATACTATATACTGTATATTGTGAAAATCTACTATACACAAATGAAAAGTGTACTAGAACAAAGCTGTACTGTAAAACACAACATTGTTGCATGTAATGTTTTAGTGCTGTGGGCACCACAATCAATATTCCATTTACCTCCATTGTATTGGGGTGGCGGAGAATACAAGGGAATGTTTCAAATAATAAGTCTGGTGATATTCAATATTTTACTTACTGGTATAAAATATTGTCTTTATAGCCAAGGTCAGTTTATTCCTCTATGGCATAGACCTCTATTGCTAACATAACTATTGAATACACACCAGTGAGTCACACTATTGCGCTAGATGAGCATTTCATTTTGAGTTGATCCCACATATACCAGTCTGCTGTCAGAAATACTCACTAGCACATATTCATCCACAGTTGAAAGTAGTCCCAAAGAAATGCACTATTTACTCTTGTTATATAATGTTTGCTAAAAACTACAATGCCCAGCTGTTTAGGAGATTACAAGCCCTTTCTGAAAAATAAACATTTGCATTTGAAACATGTTTTTAAAGATTTACATCTACAGCATGATTTAATGGATTTGCAATCCTACAGGCAGGGTGGGAAAGTCAGACAGTTGTTGGTTTTGGTTGTTTCAGGGGATTTGCTGACACTAAGAAATATAGAATATCACCAACTTTGTGTTTTAAAACCCAGGCAAATAGGTAGTTTGAATAAACCGACCCTTTAAACGAAGACATTCTCCATTATTTTTCTATACTAAAACAGCAGTAACTCCACCAGTAACCTCTGCCAACTGTTTCCAGATAATTATACCTCACTATCTTTTCAAGTTTTTGCAGTGTAGCATGATGTAACTGAGATGATGAGAGTACATCCATCTACCAAAAGCCAGTTTATTTTAATAGCCAAAAAGTCTCTGCATTAAAATGTAGCTCCTGTTTCTCTTTGCTTTCCTTCCCCTGTCGACTGTCCTCCCCCCCCCCCCCCCCTTTTCCATTCTGCATGTGTTTAAGGCTTTGTCAACAGATGTGGCGAGGGTCACTAGGTGTGTGGACTTTGCCAGCCCGGTGCCCGCATGTCTGATTTTAATGGGCAGCATATGGAGGTGGTGACTGATGAGAAGGACTTGGCTGGTGACAGGTGCTGAGTCGTCTGTTGCGTTGACCCCTGCCCCACAATGGACCAAATCAGAGGACACCTTCATCCAATGGACCTGACCCTAACAGAAACTAAACACACAAACACACACACACACACACACTAAAATACACATACAAATCTCTCTGACTCAGTGTTGGCTTTACATTTATTTGCTAACTCCAAGCTGGTAGAGAAGCATGCTCACTCCATGCTTGCAATTATAGAAACATTTGGTTTCTACATAGCTGAAAATATTAACCCCCTCTGTGCCTTTTCTATCTGAAAAATACTAGAGCCAGAAATTAATTTAAAAAAAACATCAGTATTCCTGGTTTTTTTTTTTTTTTTTTTTTTTTGGTCCTGTATATGTTCTGTGGAGCACCTTGGAATATTTTTATATTAGTACACCCGCTGATGTAGACACTGAAACACCCTGTGCACTTAATGCAGGCAGACATGAATGAAGTTGCCGTAGAAACGCTTTCATCAGGAGTGAACATGAAAGGCCAAAGGCCTATTTAATTAATTCATTAAGGAGTTCAGAAAACATTTCCGTCACCTGGGGCTGTGATTAAATTTATGATCTTTAGTTAGCCTTTTGTTGGATTGTTTCTCTCCAGATGTAGTCAGCACCAGTTTTTCTTTTTCTCTTTAGATCACTTTTCTTTCTTTTGTTTTTTTCATTTTGTCATGTAATACTCGGAGTGTCAAGACACCAATTCAGGAGGACTCTCAGAGAGCTTTGGCTCCCACCGTCATCACAGCTACTACATGGTCGATTCCAGGCTTGTGAAACCAGTTTTGTCTTTTGATACACCTTCTTTTTTTAAAAAATCCCGGAGCTGGATTTGCCCTTGAGGTGAATATAATCTCATTAATAAAGTACACAGTCAAAGAGCGAACAGTTTTAAATATCTGCACAAAAGTCATGCACTCTGTGTTTTTCTGCTCATGAGACGGAGAGAAGAACTGAAACACCCTCCTGAATATTGATGCTGATGAAGCGGACAGATCATGAGCAAATTGTTCTAAAATCGTCCAGCTAAATGTTTTAATATAGCTGTGAAAACAAGTCTGTCTTGCAAGTCAATACCTCCATTCTGTTTCAAGGAGATCACTGTGTGTACAATGTAATTTGGTTTCCTGAGATAATGACCTTGCAACTTCTCTTCCTCCCCTCTCCCTCTTTCCCCCACTTTCCTGTGATTCAGAGATGGGAGATGCAGTTTGACGCAGGGCCTCAGAAGATGTAGTTGGGTTCTATGGCAACTGGCGCCTGCAATAAGGTCGCATAGGAGGTGTTTAATTAGTGGGCCACAGCTATCCCTGCGGAGGAGCTTTTTATTACCTCAATATGTCATAGAGTGCATCGCCTAGGAGCCACACACACACACACACACACACACACACATACACATATGCGCAGAGGCAGGCATGTACTCAGACAAACACACACCAGTGCTGCCCAGCGAGAGGATGGCAGGACAGAAAAAAAAGATCTTGAATGAGTTTTAGAAATGAGACAAATGAGAATGGCAGAATGAGAGAGTGAAAATGATTAGAGAGGAAGAGGAAGGAACAGAGATGGAGAGAAAGAGTGAAAAAGATGGAGAGACTGGGTGAGGGTCAGCAAAATATCAGCTAAGTAAGGATCAGCCCCAAAACTGGCAAGAGCAGGAAAAGGACAAAGAGAAAGTAGGAGAGAGAGAGAGAGGAGGAGAGAGAGAGAAAGGAGAAAGGCAGCCACTGTGGCGAGGCTCCATGCTGTGCTGTCACCCAGTGGAGCATTCATTCCTCTCATTTCTAGCTTGCTTAGATTTTTTTAGGTGCTTAGCCAGCTGATTGCTGGGTCACTTTGGCCAGCACAAATGAGTGGCATCTGTTCAGTCCTGACTGTGTGCGTGCACCTCTAAGCCAGTTGGATGTATCACTTTACCGTGGGCGTGGGGTGCCAGGGACATTAACACATGCCAGCCCTGTGAATGGCTACGCAGCCACGCCGTGCATGCCAGTACATCATTAGTCCAAGGCAGAGGATGACTGTGAGACAGGAACACACGTACACGCAGAGACACACGGGGGGTGTCTGGTTTTGAAATGGTCTCTGATAGCTGTTTGCACATGAGTAGATTTTTCTTTTTCTTTTAATGTGTGTGCAGTTGGAACACACATGGATAGTCATATTAAACAGAGTGAAAGACAGAAAGTGTGCATATGCATCTTGTGTGCCCATTTATATGCACATTTAAGTTTTCATATGAGCACATGGATAAAAAAAAAAAGGTCAGTATGAGAGTATATCATGGCCTCATAACTATACATTCCTTTACATGAATGCATGTGTCACCACTTTTTGGCCCCTCTTGCTCTTGTTCTTTGTTGTCCGTGGCGTCCCACGAAAACGGGAGATATTAATGAGCATGTCTGGGCCCACGAGGACCCCTGGGGGGAAACCCTCTTCTCCATCCCCTCTCCTCTCCAACTGCTACCAGCTTGAGGTGGCATCCTCAGTGCCCGTCTGAAAATCAACTGAAGCTCTTAGAGATGGGAGCCATGCCAGTGGATCCTGAAGGGAAAGATGAATGAGTTCTTGTTTTTTTTTTTTTTTTAACTTTTTTTTTTGGACATAGATGAGAGTGAATCTTGTCTGTCATGCTGCTCCTCTCCCCGTAGCTCTGTTTTCCAACTTCATAAAAAAGGTGTGAACTGTAGCTATGTTATTAACAATAGTGCACTGTTACCTCTCCCCCGGTGACCTTTTCCTGTGGCTGTGGCGGTGGGGTGTTAAACTGTGGACTACATTCTGGGTGGCCCACATTGGAGCAGGTGATTGATTACATTTTTATAAGAGCAATGTAGAACCTGAGCCAGTAATTGGCACAGTGCTTTGTGTGTTTTTTTTCCCCTTTCTTATTATTTCTACTCCTCAGCGTGCTTGATCTATGTTCCCTCTCACTCACATGGCAGATGATTTAAGCAAGCAATTTTAAAGCCACTGGTGGAGAGTTAAAGCGTGCCACAAACACGGACAAAAAAAGGCATGTTCGCCAGCAGAGGTCAGTGTTGCTCCATTGATGAAGTTAAAGGCCAGTTTCTTCTATCTGTCTGTCAGCCATCCTTCATTTTCTGTCTGGTTTTTTTTTCTCTTTACTGTCTCATTCTGTTTTCTCATTCTCACTTTTCCCATTCATCTAACGCTGCATCACGCTTTAGGAGTATGGCGTACATATCTTCTCTCCCCCTTCCTCCCTCAAATACAGGAGATAGTTGCTCTCACTGAGCAATCGTGCTCTGTAATTGCATTTGACTCCACTTAATCTAATGGCTTTGTGAACAATGGAACATAAAAGACGTGCTTTAAATGAGGAAACCCAATGAACAACGTCTGAGCGAGGAATTAATAGAGTTGTGTGCGAGAGATGCTAACAGGATATTGACAGAGATTAAGACACACACATGAGCGAGAAGAGATTAAAATTCCACCATCAAAGGATCCCTCCCATCTTATATTGATTGGCGAGTGTGTTGTTGTCAACGTTTAGATTTGATTACCGCTGACATGCAGGGCTGAGGCTGAAACACAAGGCTGGTAATGGCCGCGATGCCTGGTGCATATCAAATATAGCACGAATCCTACCGGAGTAATTAATATCTCACTGTGGTTATGAATTTCCTGGCATAAACGGCCAATCGGATTTGCATGGCTTGCACGACGGTAATTAAGATGAAGCATCAGGGAAAATGTTACATGAATGTTTCAGCTAATTCCCCCCCTCCCGCACACACACTTTCTGTGTTTCCTCTCTGAGGACATCTCCTTTAAGTCAGGGTTTTCTTAAATATTTGCAGGGAAAACAAGGTGTTGACATTTTGCCTTTTCATCGTCATGCACCTCAGTGGAAACACATTGGGGTAATTTCACAGCTGTGCCGGATAATAGCAAGAAGTAACACAGGCCATGCAGAGTTATTTCTCCTCAGAAAAAAAATAAAGCCTTCTCCTTATGGTAGGTTGTCACAAAATGCTTTTCATAGCTCTTGATTTTCACATGTTTCAGATCCCCCTAGATGGCTTGGAGTATTGAGTGTCCCTCCAGGGAGGTTTCTGTCTTTTTTTTTCTTTCTTTTTTTTTTTTTTTAAAACCTCCTCTGTCCCATTTAACACTGGATTGTGTTTCCCGTGTGCTATTGGCCCAAACCTCCGGGGCTTTGATGGTGGTTTCTCAAAAATCATCCCATCAAAAAGCTGTCAGTGTAGTTTGAGATCAGTCAGCTGTCATCAGGTGGGGGCAGATATTGACCTTGCGGTAGGTAAGCTACACCGCACTTGGCTATTTTCGGCCCATCGCGGGCAGATGTGGCGATTATCGGGCCATGTTAACAATTGATTTTGTCGCAATCCTGTGTCAGAAGGCCGAACAAAGTGGTGAGTGAAACGTGATTATGAGCCCTTTAAGTCACACACGTAGAAGCCAGGGAACACAGACACAACAGAGAACACAAGTGCAGAAATTCATTTAATCCAAGATCATTTTCTCATTAGATGAAAAAAAAAAAGCTTAAACCCACAGTTACCTGGATGGTCATGAGAGGTATGTGCAAAAAATATGAAAAACTATTTTTTGTAATTTGCGTGAACAAAGCAGAAAATTTGACATCTGTTTTGCAAATCTGCATGCTGTATGAATAAATGCACTCCAGTGCCGGGCATCTCTGAAGAGATGAACTGTCCCTAATGTCCTGAAACCATAATCGGCCCGCATCATCCCTGGCATAATCCTTCTCTTAAGCCATATTTAAAAATCACACATAAAATATTATATCTGGGTGTGTGTGAAAGAAAAATGGCATGCATGCATTTCCCATGGTGAGTGTGTGTGTGTGCCCGGCGGTGGGGCAATGTGTCTCTGTCCTTCCTCCTCTCCCCCTGCAGATGAGATGACTGATTCTGGGGTATGGGGGCTCTTCCCTCACTCCGTGTCATTTCCAGGCCAACGGGCCCCCGGGGACCCCTACACAACAGCCCCTGGAGCCCCCCGGGCCTACGACACACATAACGCATTGGCTCTGTCACCACCACAGCTTATTTTAGAGCGGCCTCCTTGGCTGCTGGGAGAACTTTAACTTTATGTAAATCATATTAATACATTTGCAAGAGTTAGGTGAGGTGGGGAGAGGGGTGGGGGTGTTGAAGTTGCTCTGAGGATTTCAGCAGCACACATGCCAGTGCCAGAAGGTGAGCGGGACAGTGACAGTAAGTCGACAGATGAGGAAAGAGGAGGAGGAGGAGGAGAGATGGCATACTGTACGGTCCAGTAACTATTGTTGCTGGTGCTAGAGATAGAGAGCAAAAGGAGGTCAGGATAAAAATGATTTACAGTAACCTGCAGGTGGGGATTGTTGTGGCTGCTGATTTTACAGGTGAAACAATGAAACTGAAACCAAGTGATAGATAACAGGACAGACACAACACATTTGCTGCAGTATCTTTCAGTTTTTGGAGCTAAATGAAAAAAATCAGTCATTTTAATGTAATGTAAAATCTAGATAATGGCTCACAATAATTTGCATTAGAACAGTACATCTCTAATTATGTGATTCTTTCAACTGAGCAGGGATAATTTACAAATCATGTCCCCATACCTGTATGTGACTGCATGTGTTTGCATGTTCCTATTTATCCTTTGATGGGGCTGCACTCAGTTGGCCGTGGGAAACCGAGACGACAGCAGTGTTTCTATTTGTTCAATTGAGCCCCTGCTGCTGGCGTCTAATGGGTCTTTCCACTGAGCTCATCTTCTCTATTTCATCTAACACCTGCCTCCCTGTCACAGAGATGGAGAGAGCATCAGAGAAAGACAACTCATCTCACAGTTGAGGGTCAGATTATTGCAGTAATTTCTGATCTTTTCTCCCTGGATAATGAGGATGTGTCGAGGCAAAAAGAAAGGCCAAAAAAATAAATAAGTAAAAAAAAAAAAAAAAATGAATCTAGATATTTTTAATCATCAGAACAGTAGCTTGTGTTGCTTTCTATACAAATGCAAGTTAGTGTACACATTTGTTACCGGTCATGCTCAGTGGCAGGGAGAGAAAAAGACCACACATGACGGGGTCTAAACAGCAGCGAGACAGATGAGAGTCCAGGGAGATGTGCTGATGTGATGATGTAAGGTGAAATCCTGCATGTTGAGCACAGCGCCGGACAGCACAAAGACTCATTGATCTGCACGGAGGAGATACTAATGCAATCGATGCAACGCACTGATGAGAGTGTTTGCAGGAAGCGAGGCCCATCATCTTCCTCCCTCACCTCACCTGACGTCTACATCGGGGGAAGCAGAGTTAAGCGACAGGGAGGGAAAATGTGAGCGGAAGATGTGGGGGGGGGGGGGGGTTGCTCTCAGCTCACCTCTGACAGACATTTGACCTTAATTTACTTCAGCTAATATATGATGAACATGCATACTCAGCGTGCTGCGTGCTCACTTATTCTAGCAATCTGTTAAAGGTAGTGTAATGCATTACGGCTGAGCATGAGACTGACTGAACTGTTATATGATTTTTGCTCTGGTATTTCAGGGCTATTCATTTCTTTGTACTGTATGTGATATACAGAATTGTTAGTGGATAGTTAGTGCATCCTGTTATAGTTACCATGGTTACAGTATTAGCTTTTATTTAAAGGATGAGGTTGGTATATGCTGTGTTTTTCTTACTGGCAACAAATCTCTCGAAAAGACCAGAAATAACAAGGTGTTAATCCTTCTCTCAATACGTTTTGACCTCCCTACCCTCTCTGTTGCACTCATCCCAAAGCCCTTTTTATTCAAACTGAAGATGTAAATCTTTAAATACAGCTCATAAAATACTGTGCAGAATTTAGATTTTTAAAGGGTAGGGTTGGAGCCTATCCCAGCTGACATTGGGTGAGAGGCAGGGTACACCCTGGACAGATCGCCAGTCCATCGCAGGGAACACCTATGGGCAATTTAGAGTCACCAGTTAACCTAATGCATGTCTTTGGACTGTGGGAGGAAGCCGGAGTGCCCAGAGAGAACCCACACAGGCACAGGGAGAACTTGCAAACTCAGAGATATAGGATGAAGCTGAAAACTCCTGGATAAAGTTAAATGAAAAACATTTTTTAAACTTCCACTGACAATGTTTCTTTCCTCATTGACTGCACATGACAACTTTGATATGGTTAATATTAAAGATCCTTGTTATGGTAAATCAACCATGGTATGGCTGAGGATTATGGTTAAATTTAGCCAACTAAAACACTTGATTATGATGAGTGAAAGATTGTGTTTCCAGTAAAAAAAAAGAAAAAAAGATGAAAGTCAGAGAAAACCACCCTGACCTAAACACCCTTAGGTTGCAAGTGTACTCCATTAAGCGTACCCTACCACCTGTACAGGTGGCTGTACTGCCTTACAGTTTTGTTTAACTCCAAAATTAATGTAATTCAAATTCAGAAAAGAAAAAAAAAAGTCCAACCCAAGGCAGTGGGAATTTCTCTTTCATGTGGCTGACTCAGTAGACACAGTATAAACACATACACACATTAAGAAGAGTATGGCTGCACATGAGCAAGTGTTATGATGACGATGACGGTGTGATTTTAATAGTGTTTGGACAACAATGGAGCTCTATGACACAAAGGAAAAAGAATATAGTTTTAAATATATCAAAAGAGATTTTCCAGTTTATTTCACTCACTAACATCCCACTGATAGATGCACACACGTACACACTCCTACTCCAGTGTGTGGCTCTTAATTACAGGCAGCCTTCGGCGGGAGGGGAGGGACGGCAGGCGCAGTGAGGAGGCAGTGGGGTCTGTGTGCACCCAGAGGGTCACTGCCACACCACTCTCTCAGTTTACTGACAACCAGAGATGAATACTGATCACATCTTACACACTGGGGGCTCACAAGAGGGAGAGAGAGAGAGAGAGAAAATTGAGCTGCAAATGAAATTAAATAGCCTCTGTCAGCTTTATAACGCGGTTTAGGTTAGTAGTATTCAAATGAGAACTGTGTTTGGATTTGTTTGTCAATGTGAGTGTGTGCCTGTCTGTGTTTGTGTGGCTGCAAAACCTGAATGGATAATCCCATCTGTTCACACACTGTAAATCTGATTTTGTTTATCTCTTTCAGTGGAGAAAGAGCCATGAACCTGCTTTTTATTGCCTCTTGGCTTCTGTATCCGAACATGTTTGCACACGTATGTAATTTAGATACAGTCGTGGCGTGGTTTACTTTATTTTCCTGGACCCTTGGAGAGAAGTGCCTTCATTTCCTGGTAGTAACGGCAGCTTCACAGTCCATGTGTTGATTACAAGGCCCAGCACACATACATATGTTCCCTGTCTGTCTGGCTCAACAAGATGCAGGCTGCTTACATGCTTTTCTAATCATTCCAACAGCACATGCTCTCCAGGGACACTAGCCAAACTCCATATTCCAGCGCACACTTGTCAACATAATAGTATCAACAGTCTTAGAAACATGATATTACGTGAGAGGGAAACAAACACAGTCTGCTGTCTGCCATCATCTCTTGCTTCCACAAACATTGAGAGAAGTGTATTACTTAAGTCCATCATTGTAAAATGGACTCATGCAGGGCTGGAATGATTATTTGCTGCTCAATCTGTAGATAGTTTTTGGTGTGACATCATGAACTGTCTAATTTTTTTCCCTGCTAACAATCCAAAACTCAAAATATTCAGTTTATAATCACTGAAGATAAAGAAAAGCAGCAAACCCTCACAACTGAATTAATTGGTTATCAAAATGTTTGCATTTTAACAGATTCATTTTCTTTCAGCTGTAAATTTATTACTATCCTTAGTGACAGATAAACCAATGACATTGCCTCCACCACATTGTTAATGCCATGATAACAAAAATGCAAACCAGTGAGAAAAATGCAAAAATATTGAAAGGTCCACTAACAAATTCTCATTATCATACCTACTTTGAATTTCAGATTTTGGCTCAGTTGTATTGTAATTCACTTTGTCACTGGCATTTTTTTCCTTTTCATAATTTTAAATTTAATTTGATTTAATTACATTCCTGTCTTCCTTTTCTTCTCTTGTAGGTAGGAAGTGATGGATCTTCCTGCAAGTGTAAACAGTGTTAATGTTGTCTGCTTCTTAGCTTCCTGCTGTCATGCACTTCATTAGAAACACCTGTTCACCTGCCTATTCATGCAATTATTCAAACAGCCAATCGTGTGGCAGCAGCAGTGCAATGCATAAAATCATGCAGATACACATCAGGAGCTTCAAGTAATGTTCACATCAAATGACAGAATGGGGAAAAAATGTGATCGGTCTTTGACCGTGTTATGATTGTTGGTCCAGATGGGTTGGTTCGAGTGTTTCTGAACTGCAAATCTCCTGGGAATTTCACGCATGACAGTCTACAGTTTATTCAGAACGGTGCTCAAAATTAAAAAAAAGCATCCAGTTAGCGGCAGGTCTGCAGACGGAAACGCCTTGTTGGTGAGAGAGGTCAGAGGAGAATGGCCAGACTGGTTTGAGCTGACAGAGCTACAGTAACTCAGATAACAACTCTTTACAACTGTGCTGAGTAGAAAAGCATCTCAGAATGCACGACATGTCGAACCTTGAGGCGGATGGGCTACAACAGTAGAAGACCAGGTCAGGTTCCACTCTGGTCAGCCAAGAATAGAAATCTAAGGCTGCAATGGGGCACAGGCTCACCATGTTTTCTTGGCACCAATCAATCATCATTTGAACACCACGGCCTATCTGAGTATTGTTGCTGACCATGTTCATCCCTTTATGGCCACAGTTTACCATCTATTAATGGCTACTGCCACAATGATAATGCACCATGCAACAAAGCAAAAGTCGTCTTACGCAGGTTTCATGAACATGAGACTGAACTGAGTGTACTTCATTGGCCTCCCCAGTCACCAGATGTGGGATGTGGTAGAACAGGAGATTGACAGCATGAATGTACAAATCTGCAGAAATGATGTGATGCAATCATGTCAACATGGAGCAGAATCTCAACATCCAACCTCTTGTTGAACCTATGCAACAAAGAGCTGAGGCTGTTTTGAGAGCAAAGGGAGGATTAAAATGGTGTTCCTGCTTTAATGAAGGCTTCCTGCTGAAACACATTAGCAGATTTATCAGCCTATTGATTACAAATAAATTTACCCACAAGATCAACACACAAGGTGATGCTTTTGCTGTTTTTATCCCCCCGGAGTGCCACCGTTTTACTAATTTTCTGTTTCTCCCTCTTTCTCCTCTTGCACTTTATTTTGTACCTAATTACTGTTTTTGTTTCTGTGTGCAATCACTGTGCAAATACAACACCCTAAGCATGAACAGTAATTTACTTCATTAAGACAAATCACACTGAGAAAAGATTTGCTCGGACACAGAGGAGCAAAAACAATTTAAATTTTTTCCTAATCTTAAATCAAATATATTTTAAAACAAATATCACAATTATGTCTACCTGAGTACAGCTAACAATTACGCACCTCTTTCATTCCTGCTCAGGTGCATATCCTACAGAGAACCTTGTACCATTTAGTCTTATCTCAGCTGGAAAAAAAGCAGATTAAGTGTTGAAGGATAAAGTCTCAAAGACGCAGATATCGTTTACATTTCTAGGAGTTCTTGTCGATGAAAAAAAAAGGTAAGGAATAGTAAAAAGTAAGGATAACATTATATAATATAATCCAAATATATAATATAGTCATTCATCCAGATAGGAAATACAGCAACATTTCTATTGTTGGACAGCAGGGATTTGGCACTTTAGGCTGAGTTTTTCCTACATTTTGTTATTTGCATAGCATTTGGAAATGAATATATTGTAAATGATAGCGGGGAACAGAGTGAGGTTCCGTGTATACCCCTTTGTTCTCTGTGTAAAGTCTGTCTCTGCAGTGAAACCCGAGGAGCAGAACGCTCGATCATCTTCACCCTGCCAGCACAAAGACAAGATGCCCAGCAAGCAGAGTTGGTCATAGTGAGTCACACACACAGATACACAGACAGATTCATGTATAGTGGCACACACCCACTCTCTCACTGAGACACATACACACACACACACGCGCGCTGATCCACTAGAGACGAGGCTGGCTGGAGTGCCCTTGGCTTGATCTTCAGGCCTGGCCACTGTTAATGGACACAGCGGCTACACGCCACACTCTCCACACACACACACACACACACACTCAACCTTGCTGTCCTCTCTGACCTCACCGGTTCCCCTGCTGTCCTGTCACGGAAGTAAGGAGATCACCTGCTGGGCAGCTGGGAGGTGGTGATCAGAGCTGGGGGCACAGTGTGAGCAGAGCGAGAGGAAAAGGATCGAAGCGATCAAAATCTCTATGGACATGAGCAGTGGACAGCTAACATAACTTAGTTCATTGTCTCCCTATTGTCTCCACCATCCCATTTCATTACTAAATCTTTTCCAAAGTGATTGAAATTTTAAAACCTGCAAGACTGAGGGAGGGGAAAAAACGCCTCCTCGAGTGACCCAGTGGCTTGTCTGTTTGTTCAGGCTGTACACCATAAGCTGCTGGACAGGTCATGTGTGACTACCTGCTACGCACTTCATAGCAGCTAGCGACTCAACATGGTGCAGTGGTGGGGAGGAGGAGAGCTGCAAAGGCGGGCGGTGGTGTAGCGGTCCAGAGGTGAGAACGACCACACCCTCTGCTCTCGTAGTTCCTGATATGTTTTCTCTGAATCACACAAACCGTCAATCAGACTCCGCAGCCCTGTAGGCACTGTGTCACACTCAACTGACTTACTTGATAGTGGGGTGTGGTGTGTTTGTCATATGTGTACACCTAAACTGTGCTTCCACTTATGAGTTTACTTGGCTTAATCGGTCAGTGATACCTTTAGAGATCTACAGGGCAAGGATCCCATTAAGATCATAATAAATAAGGTGAAAATCACAACATTTTATATTTTTATTGGCAAATTCAAACATCAAACTTGTAGCAGCACAAGTGGAGTGTTTGGTAGTGTAGTGCCAGCCAGAGTTGCTCTAGGGGAGTCGTAGGTTTCGTTTGCGGCAGGTAGCTAGATTGGTTTACTCTTCGGCCGAGCCTGACCTGATGACAAGACTCCTGCTGCCCTACAACTCCACTGCCTCAACACCTTGCTGCTTATAATTAGAAATATACTGCTATTAGTTTAGTGCTACATTAGCAGCGAATACTTTATCGCATATTGCCATTAGTTGGCTACTACTTATTATTGTATCACCTTACATTTTATATGGAACCCGGTATATGCTTAAAAGGGGAAGTTTTTCCATACCACTGTTGCTCAGTGCTTGTCATGGGGGATTTGTTGGGTCTCTCTGTAATACCTATTTCGAAAAGAGTATAGTCTGACCTGTCTTCATATAAAAGTGCCTTGAGATGACTTTGTTGTGATTTACGCTATATAAATAAATTGAATTGAATTGAATTGAATTTCCTAGTAGTGTTACTTGGGCTTCTAGGACTTTATAATTCAAAGAACACGCGAAATGGATGCCCAGGTGGTAATAAAACATACAATAGTAAATTAAAATGTTTATTTAGTGTCAATAGTGAATTGCCAATATCAATAAAGAACTACAATATGTAGCTTCAGATAGAGGGAAGGGCAGGTTCATTGGTAGTCGCATGTGGTATAGTACTTTTGAGACAAATGGACAAAGTATTCAACTTGTTTATAAGTCTGTATTGAAATAACAGTGTACATTTTCAGACTCATCTGTTAACAACTGATCAAACTATTTGTCCTCCTGCAGAATGACACCTCTAATCTTATTCAGCGAGGCAGCCAAAACTTGTGCAGTTGTGCTTCAAGTCACCATCACAAACTAACTGTATTGCAGAGACGAGTCAAGGGCCTTAGGAAGTGTCTCCGAAGGGGGATTTTTGGGGAAGATTACAGAGGCTCAGTAAACCCCGCTCAGAGGGAGGCAGTGGGCAGCCTGATAGAAGAGCAGAGATTTGATTAATTGGCGAGCCCCTCACTGCGTCCTCGCCAGCCTTTTGATATTTTTCTGGATTGTTTTTTTCCTCAATGCCTTGGCATCAACCCATCAGTATTTTCTTATTTTCAGTTTTGGCGTTTATTTGACCGCCCGCCACAGTTTCGTTCTTCAGGCTTTGGCTCACACGCTAAATTGATTCCCAGCTTGAAGATGTCTGACTCATGATCCCGGCCTGTGTCTAAAGCTATTTTGCTGTGAAATGCGGGTAGTCCCAGAAGTTATGATCGTCTCCATTCCATTTTCACCAGGACAACTGGGACTGGAATATGACAGCACCAGTTCAGATTGAAAAAAAAAAGAAGAAAAGAAAAGAAAATGGGCTATTAGATATTTCCACTTCTGTATGCATAATGTTTAACGGTTATGTAATTTCATTATTACGTGGCGTACAGCGTTAATGTGTGTATGCAGGTACACAGTCACCTCTCCTCACTACTTCCTTCCATGGAACGTAATTCCTGCCAAAGAGGAGCTGGGATCTGCCTCTGCACCTCCTCCTGTTCCTGCTTTTGATTTGGTTATGTCCTCCTCATCACCACAGATGGCCGTAGAGGAAACATTTCTGAGCCGAGGAAGAAGGAGGCCCCCTGGGCCCCCGCGAGGCCAGTAAAGGAAATTCGAGGTCAATGTAATAGAATATTTGATTGGACTCTGATGTACAGGACACTGGGAAGATCATGGTGAATGGGTTCACGGCTGGAAGGGTGGCATTTCTTTCCCTCCCTCTATCTCCCTCCTAGTCACCATCTGCTGCAGGTTATGATTTAATAATATTTGCTACTTGGAGCTGCTGCCTGGCGGGTCTGGGGGTTTTGAAACAGGACCCACGCTTCTGTGGTTGTCAGAAAGATGCTAACAACAGCAAAATTATATTTATTGTATATAAGCATCTGAAGGCAGTGCGAGTGTCAGTAGAGTGAAGCTAATGTCACCCACAGAGAAGCATCATTGACTAGTTCAGAAAATGGAGATGATCCATTTGGTTAGGGATGCTATTCATCAACCCTCCCAGCTGTTGTTGTTTGTCATGTCAGTTTTATTTCAGCTTAAAAGTTGTAAAATATGTAAGTATAACATGGTCAGCAGTAAGAAAAGCAATTTATTAGCAACCATTTTTGCATTTTTCCTCATGTTGGAACCAGTGTCGGCGCGAATAAAGAGATACTTTGTAGCTGTACATCGTAGCATTTAAAACACACAAAACAAGGTGTTAGAAAAACAAAACGGTTACAGTTTCTGTTCCAAATGTCATTATGTTCACATATGAACATCATGCCAAGCAGCCAAATAGAGTTGTT
Source organism: Lates japonicus (assembly GCA_033238685.1). Classification (NCBI taxonomy): domain Eukaryota; kingdom Metazoa; phylum Chordata; class Actinopteri; family Centropomidae; genus Lates; species Lates japonicus. The sequence continues at coordinate 230,228 of BRZM01000311.1, read as the reverse complement.
AAACTATGTCATACCATTGTTTTCCTGATTAATACTTCGTAAATCCTTTCACAACTTATCTACACAGGAACAAAGCTTATTTCTTTATTTCCAAGTCTACTACATGATTAGCCAGAGGATGCTGACTTTGTCTGGGACGTAGTCGTGAACTCCCAGTGTTGCAGCATGATAAGCCATCAAAATAGTCCATCCATCATTATACTTTCTCCTGAGTATAGTAGGTTTAGCCAATCTAGCTGCTATTGGAGAGAGAAGTGAGGGCCTGGAGCTGGCAATAGGATATCGGTATGTACAGACAACAACCACTGATGTCATTCAATTTGCAAGCAATTTGAGCCATTGAACCAACTGTTCACATGGGAGAAACATGCAGGCTCAACTGAGTTTGAACCAGAACCATGAGAGACAACACCACATCAGACCCCTTCCACCACATATACATATTTAACACTTAAAGCTTGATTGAAATGGAGTCCTTGAAATGCTACAGTCATGGCACACACAACAGGTACATCGGGGCCTGTGAACCAGCCCCAGTGACACGATATTTTTGTGTTGTTTTACATCCTCCAGAGTCAAAGCAGAGGATCTGAGGCCAGCTAAATAAACGCATGGTAGCTCCAGTTTGAATAAAGATAAAATGCCCCATAAAACACTATAAAGACCACCATCATCATCACATCACTGAGATTCAAAGCCATCCACTGTTCTTCAGTCAAGCAGACGTTTATCCGGGGCTCCCAGGTAGTGGGCGTAATTAGTAAATTCGTCACCTGGTAGCCAGACAGGAGGTGGGAGCATCCAGTCGTGAGCGGAGGGGAGAAAACAGGGGCCGTAAACAGACAGATAGTCGGACTGACGCAGAAAACTGATGACTCATCTAAAGCTCACGTGCATTACTAATTGCACGTTTGTCGGCCAGCCTCTGTCTCGCCCTTGGCTGTTTGGCTCACGGTTCTGGGCCTGCACCCCAGCCTGTAGCACTGCCATCCTGGGCCAACAAAGGATTATGTTGCCCAGCAGCGCCCCAGAGCAATCACGCTTGGGAGGACTAAATCACACCATTGTGGGAGGAATGGTGGGGCTGGGACAAGCACTGATATACACCACCTGTGCCTCCATAACATTCATCCAACATTATTAGGCTTCTAAATCAGTTGTGAAGTAGCCCATTGCTTTTTCTCAAGCGAGCGAGAGAAGCAGTCTGAATGGGAATCTAGATACCACAAAAGCTGCCTTAATTGTTTTGAATGTAGAAAATATTAGCTTATTGTTATTTCTGTGTCATGCAAGTGGAAAATTACAGCCTTTGTTCTATAGCTAGATTTTCCACTGTCAAAACAGGCAGAGCAGGCGGTTCAAGCTGTGGACCTGCTGCGTTGTAGTGACAGTGAGAATGACCTGGAGGTCTGCATTGCAGTTACTGGGCTGGCTGATAGGCTGGTCGGGGCAAACTGAGCAGCTGAAGACTACTTCCTCCAGCCATCAATCACCTGCCCAGCCAAAAAGCTAATCCTCAGCCTCAGCCCTAGGATTCATCATTAGAGGGGACTGGCTGACATCCAGAAAAATTGAGTCAACCCTCTGCACTGTGATTTATCTATCCACGTCACCACTCAGCCAACAGGTCCCCATCCAAAGGACAGTGAGAGGTGCATGAATATCTTTCTGCTCAACTACATTCTGAATAGCTCCAAAGATTGCCTCTTGGTGCATCCATGATGTTGAATGGAAATGCATGGCATGTCCTCACTCACCTCCCCTCTTCTCTCGGGACATACACCAATATATATTAATACATCCAGGTTTGTTACATGTATATTTTATCATATTTAAAATGACGCCCTTTATTCATCCCATCTGAGCACATCCGTTTCCATGGGAATTGTGAAGGTTGAACGCCTGTGATCAAGCCGTCTTCGCCTCTGCCCCTGAGGCTGCAGGTAAAGGACCTTCCTGTGTAGGCGTCTCCCTAAAAATACCCCAGGCAGCGTAGTCTGGGCCTACCTTGGACATTTTATATTATGATGTGGTTCATGGCTGACCAGCGCATGAGGATGTGGAGGGCGAGTCCATCGTAGGTCCTGTGACCTTTCCTTCTTCATCCATTTTTCCCTTCAACTCTTTCTCCTCTGGCTTGATCTCTCTCCAATTTTGCTTTTTCTGCCTCACCATCTGCTTTCAGATTTCCGTCCGTACTTTTGAAACATTCTAAAATACAACTTGAGCGACATTATTGATGCACAGAATTGAGGCTCCTGAAGTGTACCTGTGGGTCAGGTGGTCGTGATAAAAAAAAGTTTGAGAGAAGTGGTTAGAGAGAAGTGAAAATAAAAACATATTTGCTTTTCATATCACACAGACAAGAAGAATTTTCACTACACAGATATTGTCATTATTAAATTCTTTATGATACCTGTGCTATTTTGGTGTGGTGAAAGTAATGTGTGGTAGGCTGCTGATGGAGAAATGATGGTGCAGAAAGACTAAGCAGGTTAGGGCAGCTGGCAGTTGGATAATAGAGGAGTAGGCGGGTATATCCAGGTGACATGAAAGCTGACAGGAGCTATTACAGAAGGGAAGCACAGGAAACCTTTTTACCTACCTGCACACACAGTCTTCATTCAAAACATCCTGCTTCAACTGTTAAGTGTGTGTCCACTAAAATAGATGGAAAATCATTACATACTTTCCCCACAATTTGTATATGCTAATATTTTTGTTAATCAAATCCTCCTTCAGATCTGAGTGAAAAACTTCTGATTTATCTCAGTGGACATCGGACACTGTCGTAGATCTTGGTAAGTGTGTTTGGTCGCAGAATTTTTTTTATTGGCACCAAATTCAACAACTCTAAACTAAAATCTGCTTTTGCTGCTTCTGTCAGTCTTATTTTAGGTGTCTGGTTTTATGGGACTGAGCAATTTCCATCTACCAACACAAAGTAAATCAGAGCTGCTCTAATCTATTCTGAACTTAATAGGGGAGAAAGGAACTGTTCTCTAATTAACACATTAACAAAAAAGTACTCTTAAAGTGGTCTGAATGACATTTGAGTGACTCTCTGTAATTTCCTAACCATTAATATCTTCCTAGAAGCTTTTCAGGAAATGAACTACAACTGAGACAGTGCTAAATTATTACACTTAAACTTAATGAATCCAATTTGCTGTTAGTGTAACCTACAGTAGAGAGTGTTTTAGTCAGTGCACATCAGGTCTGCTGAAAATGCAAAAATGAAAAATGTATCTAAAGGCAAACATAGAATTAAACCATGAAAAAAGTTTGTGTAAAAAAATAATAATCAATGAATATCTACTTTGGTTTACATGGAGCTTCGACCACAAAACATAAATTCAACAAAACTAGGTATAAAAAATTTAAATAAATTAAATAATTTTTTCTCTCTGTTTGCTGTAATCAGTACCAAATTACATTGTTTTTTCCAGGAAACATCATTGGATTTTGTTTACAGACACATAAAGTTAAGTGTTAACAGCATTTCTTGTTGGTAACATATTCTAGGTAATATAGCACATACATCTCGACTCATTTGTTATATCTTACATGTGTCATGACACTTGAATTGATTTGTTCGATAGGAGAAGTGGAGCAGCGTGATTCCAAAAAAATAACTGAGTTAAAACATTTTAAAATGGGGGACAAGTAATGCAATAACCAACATGAGGTCACCACGAATGATTCACTGTTTTCCAGGAAGTCTCCATATAATGGAATCTAAATGATCATAGTTCATATTTTGACCACATCCACTGCAGGGCACGGATGGTTATAAATAGATTTTAAAAAATAGATGAAAATAAACAGAAACATAATGCAAAAGTCAAAGCCCACAGGATACACACGACACCAATAACACATCAATACCTCCACTACCACATCATGGGATCTGTGACCACTTTGGAGAGTACTTTTTAGCCTGGCTGACACACACACACACACACACACACACACACACACACACACACACACACACACATGCACACACAGACACACACGCACGACACACACACTCACTACCCAGGCGGCTAAGAGAAAAGAGAAACGCCAAGGGGAGGAGTGTGTGAGAGTATGACAGTGGATCAATAGTTGTGTTTGTGGCGTCGTTCCCACAGGAGTGGAGCAGTATATGAAAAGCCGCTGCTGATGGCTGAAGGTCCTCTCAGAACATTCCCTGTGTGTTTAGCCCAGAGCCAAGGTTAAACCCAGCACAAAGACGCCACAAAACCTCAGCCTGCCTCCCCGGGGCTACATACACTCACATAGGCAAGAGCTCACAGGAGCCTTTCTTCTTTCCGTGTGTGTGTGTGCGAGACAGTGTGTGTTTGTGTGTGTGTGTGTGTGCCTTATGGCAACAAAACGGTGAATCCTCAAATACTGTGACACAACCATGGGCCTTGACAGAAGCTACTGCTGAACTGTTTTTCATACATTTTATGTCATAATTAATGTGTTTCATTACAATAACTAGCTGTAATTAAATTACAGATGACATTGGGCCAGACTTCTTGCAGTGAAAACAATACAGTGAGGGATTATACAGTATGAGAGCTACATTAGCACATTTCCATACGCGGGTTAATACTCTTGTTGTAAATAAAGAAATGAATTTCACTAAAGGCCGACTGTAATTGTGAGCCAAAGCAGAGTTAACCTCAGTGATTTATCCAGACTTAATTTCCATCTTAACACCTCTTTATTGCTTTTACTAGCATTAAACGGCCCCTCTGAGAGAGAGGCAATAACTGCGGGGCCATAACACTGCTAAATCATGCATTTAAAGCAGTTCGATGTGTATATGGAAGTTTCACTACACCCAGGGTGACTAGGAAACTACAGAAGCTCAGACAAATAAATGCAACATTGCTTTTCCCTGGCTAGAGTTAGATGTATGGAAAAAAAAAAAGTCATTCTCCCGAGGCTCATTTTCCTCTCAAATTATATCTTATTCACCAGATTCTCTGCACACCGAGGGTCTGTGCTGTTGTTGATTATAGCAAAGGGGGAAAATAGGAAGCTTGTCATGCTCTTTTTAGTAATGATAGGATACTCTGTCAAGCAGCTCTCAAGGTGTCTGAATTCCTTCACTTCAGCCGTCCTCCTCGCGTACGGGCCGTAACTAGCTGCGATGTGCCTCGACAGGCCGTCATCGCCACAGAGGACTGATGGAATACTAATTAGCGTGCCACCACTTGAATTATTCATGCATCTTAATTAGGGGAGAGATTTCCCATTAGGCTTTTAAATGTGACTGAAGAGTTTGGCTCCCGTTTTGCGCGAGAGTCAGTGTGTGGGTAAATAGATGAGCAAACACACACAAACACGGGCTGCTGCTACATGTGGTATATGCATACATACACTAAAAGCTAATGTGAAGAATACTGTGACGATAAACAGTCATCACAGCTACATATAATTTATGACAAATATATAGCTTTGGCAAAACTGAGCACAAAGGGTCACATCACCACAACTTTCTCTTCTTTAAAGTCCAGGAATAATAAATAACGGCTGCTTCTCTGCTAGGCTGCACAGAAAACACACAAGTCCTGCTGCCCTGCTATAGGGTTCACTAATTAACTAATGTGCTACAGCTAAGACAGCAGACAGGAGCTGCTAGTGCATGATGTTCCTCTCCATCTCCGTGCTTTCCTTTTATGCTGAGGTACCAGGCAATAGACGGCGTAAGCCAAAGCCACATCCATCTGCTGCAGTTTAGCAGGGAAATTAGGCACTCAATGTAGCATATTTGTTTAAGTAATTGGAAAGTAATTAATAACCTGAAAATATAATAATGCGCTCAGCAGCAGCTCTTCTTCTGCAAACCATTCAGGGGAAATTTAGTGGCTGCTGCCAAGCGTGTGTGCATGTCTTGTCAGCACATTACAGTGCAGCTGCCTTATGCATATCTAGGAGTGAGATAAATAGGAATGACAGTAGAAAGGGGAGAGAGGGGAGAAATCAAACATTGTTTCATAGGTGAGGCACTGACGAGGTGCTCTACATGACATAACTCAGGCAGGGTGCTCATTGGCCCGCCCATTTGGCTGTAGACACTGCGGCACTGGCTCCCATAACCGCACAGCGAGGACGGCGGCGAAATAGGAGCCCAAGGATTAGGGCCGACATTAAACCCGGCCTCTAATTACGCTGTTCGGAGATTGTTTTTCATAAATATTTGATGAAATGTCATCTGCTGCTCTGAGGTGGTGGGAGCGGGGTGTGTGTGAAGGGAGGTGAGAAGAGGGCTTGGTTTTCACACTCCCACACACACACATACATACTGTATATGTAGACAGCATACAGCCTTTTCCCTTTCTGGCTCCTGAACGCTTCGAGAGAAATTTAGCCATATACTTCATTTAATCAGTTCATTGAAATTGACCACTCATTTTTGGATAATTCCCATCAGCTGTTGAGGTCTCCATAACCAAACTCTGACCTTGTCAGGCAGCGGCACAGACTAACAGTTTCTTTGCAGAGGGTCCATACGGATTTTTTATCCTTGAGAGGAAAGTGATGGAATTGTTCATTTTATGTGGTTGTTTTTCCCCAGATCTGACAAACTGCCATGCAGCACTACTTCAGCACACCTGTGGTACGACTCTAAGTCATCATTTTTGTGCCACGCGATGCCACAACATGATCCTAAACTTCTCAGACAGGGACTGGCAGCTTATGAGCGCCATCACTTCCTTTGAGAATATCAACATCCATCAATACACGTTGTAAAATATTTAAACTGATCTGTTCTTTTTTCGCCATCGATACCACTATGTCACTTTCATTGACATAATAGCCTGCTGGTCAGTCAAACCATGGGGTATTTTGTTTGCTCCCCTGGGGGCCTTCACGTGGCACCTCCCACACATTAAGGATCTATTATAATGTGCTGATGCAAAATTAGACACACATTATAAATGCCTGAAGAGCAGCTCACTATAGAAAAATTGACATTTTTCATGGACATTCCTTGATTAGGAAGGTGAAATCTTTACTTTGTTTGATTCATTTCTTTATATTTCAAAACAGAGTACAATTCATGACATTCAGTCAAGCCGGGGACTAAGCACCACGTGGTACGCGACCAATAAATAGTCTGGCACGTAAGTCCGTCTAAAATTGCAAAATTACACTTAGGCTTTTGTACTGTTGAGCTATAGAGGTGCTGCTGTGGATTTTGTTACCTCTGGACAGATAGGAGGCTAGTTTCCCTGTGTTTCCAGTCTTTATGCTAAGTGAAGCTAATTGCCTCCTGGCTACAGAAAGAGAGGGAATAAGCTACATAAAAGAGAGGGAATAAGCATATTTCCCTATAGCCCCTTAAACTGTTCGTTTAAGGGGCTATACTATGGCCATCATTACTTGAGTTTTGTTTTTAGGGAGGGAAACTTTTTTTTTTTTTTTTTTTTTTGCAGATTTCATTTCAAGTTCTTTGTTTGCAATGTATACATGAGAAGTGAAGTTTTTCCTGCTAAATACGGTTACACCACTGCAACCACGTCTTTGGTGTCTCAAGTTCCTGTGTGGCTGGCACTTGGAAATGCATGTCACAACAAATCTAACTAACTACTGTACCACTGCAGGACCTGCAGCTAAGCAGGTGGTGCTATATATGTACAGAACAGGCTTAACTGTCACATCAAATGTGGCAGTGTTCTGCTTCTATAATAGGAGTGCTAAAAATAGCATTGTTTATGATGAGCTTCCTGTTAAATTTTATTGTAGGTGTTTTAACTCTCGTTCTCTATTGTCCCATGACTTTTTTTTCTCTAAAAGTGACCCACTCCCCCTGGGATCCTCTCGTTTACAAATTAAGAACACACACAAGCTGTTCTTGGATCGCTTGATAAATCTACATAAACAGTATCTCTATTAAATAGATGCTCTTTCTCCTATGTGTCTTTCATACACGCATACACACACACCTCTCCCTGAGCGGATGCCTAAGCAGCTGCTGGTTGGGGCTCTTCGGGATCGCTGCCTACATTATCAAACTCCACCGCAGAGTTTGTCAGGTGTCCTTGGAAGTGTGCATCAAGAGCGATGGATCCAGGTGGAGGAAGACAGGAGGGATCTCCCAGCTCGCTGCTGTCGCTTCGAAGCTCCACCAAGACGGCAAATTGACAGCTGTTTCACTGCTTGAGAGGCCCGATTTGAAATTCCTATTTTCCTTCTCTCTGTTGAATGACAGTGAAATGACTCATGAAGAACAGTAGGTGAACAGACACGTTAATCCAGTGATCTGACAGGTAAATTAGGGTCATTTTGCTGTGTGGTCCGAGTGTCTACGATATCTGTAGACACTAATTCCTTTTAACCGTAGTGGCTTGTAAAAATGCCATGCCTGCTAATATTTAATATCTGGTGTTTCTATCACATGGTAACATACGGTATTTAACAATGACTGGCAATACAAAACCAATCCTGTTCTTTATTCTTGACCTCTATATGGATCATGCTGAGGGTGCTGACTTTTTGCCTTAGATGCACAGCTTTAAACCCTGTCTTTTAGAATTAGATCATGTATGTGGCTATCATGCTTATTTTTAGGATCCTTTGACAGGGTTCTCATTGTTAAAAATGAGTCAGCTTAAAACATTAAAAAGTCAGCTGGAGTCAGAGTTTTCTGTTATCATTTCAGCTGGCAAGGCCGACAGAGTCGCTGGCCACAATGATTAGCCTGCAGTCAAGGATGCTGTTTGCAATTTTTTTTCTGCTGCTGAATGTGGCAGAGAGAGTTCAAAGAGCTTTAGCTATTGTTGCGTTTACAATACAAAAGGTGATAATACATTCTATGAATAGCGCTACTTCTTCAGGGCAGTCTGGATGCTACAGTTGCTAGGTTTCTAAGTTGCTATTGGAAAGTGACAAGACAGACCAGTCAGGCCAAGGCCAGCTGGTTGGCATGCTAAAATAGGTAGAAGCAAAGAAGCAATAGAACTAGAAGCAAAATATCGCTGTTGCTTCACAACACTGGACACTTAGAGCGCTTCTTTGAGACTAACAAGTAAACTTACCAACTAAGTGACTGCTAATGTTTGCTATGTAGCGATAGCAAAACTTACAAATAGCTCCTTTAAGCTGTACTCAAACAGTAGTGAGATTTGGCCACTAGAAAGCTCTACATTGCCAACAGTGTTGAGATCTGAAATCTGGAAACATGGCAACATCACTACAAAGATGTACAACAAAGCTCAAAACACAAGCACACTGATGACCATACAGGAGGACATCAGTGACAAAGCCCTGAGTTAGTCAACTTATTACCCATATTATCCATCATAAACATCCATCACAGTTAGCAAACCAACTTCCTGGTTCAGCGTCAACAATGAGGAATTATTATAGAGTGTGCTCACTGTCAGTTTTGCCTGCACAATAAGTGGCTTAGGTCAGGTCTGACCTCATCTCAGATCTCAGATATCAGCTATTACTTTGGTGAGTATAATGTTATCATAACCAACAGAAATGATGAGCAAGAAAATAAGAGTCATCCATTCCAACACTGTAAGCGTTAATGTAATGGCTTCAGCAGAACATTTCCCTATATTTCTCTCTGATATGAACCTGCAATCGCTAACCATTATGCAGGCCTCAGGGTGTCATCTGATTTGGTGAGAAATACTAATCCCCATTAATCCAGATAGAATCAATGATGGCATCGGACCAGATAAATATGTATACTTTGTTACGAAGCCATGTATACCACACCTGCAGTGGAACCTCCATCTGATAGCAGAACTGATCAGGTACCTGAAGTGTCAGGGAAAGGGACTGGGGTTATTCTAGAGAAATGTGTGCACAAGGATGAATGAGTCTCTGTTTACACCGACCTTGGTGGCAGTTCTGTGGCTTGATGTGCTTCCACACACACACACACACACACACACACATACAAACACACTAAAGCACACGTCTAAAGCTGGGGAAATGAGCCTGTGCAAACACACTCAGTGTGCACATAGAAAAAGAAAATATATTTCCATGTGTCTGTGCCATATGACCTTGTCAGCTTACCAGAGCTCATTACAGAGGAAAGCAGCAGAGGAATCGGTGGCAATGAAAAGCAGACATGACCCTCGGATTGTTGGAGGCAACATGAAAGTGCTCAGTTATCAGGGAGAGAAGGTGGATAGGGGTGGGGTGGGGGCACTGTAAGAACGAGCGAACGGGGCTGTCCACGAGCTGGAATATGAACTGTGCTGGTTTGCATAATTTAAGGTTAATGAGGAAACAACGACAGATAAAATCTCCCTCGTTTTATCCTGGCTGGCTTTGCTCTATCGGGGCGCTTTTCATTAAAAAGGCATCAGAAGCAGCGCTTTAATGATCTGTGAATTCATCAAAGTTTCACCTCATTGTACATTACATCACATACACGGAGGTGAGCGTGTATTCCCTTTTCAAAGAGGTGCTCAGTCTTATTTAGCTGTGGTGGATCAGTGGAGCAAACATGCTGTAACTTCTCCACCCATTTCCAAACCAACTTTTAATGTTGCCATCCATGAATGCGCACGTACTACACGATTATATACATATTAACCCAGATAGGTTTCCACTTATATGTTGATGGCAATACATAAATATAAAACAGCTCATAACTGTCTTTGAAAGACATGTCAAAGGTTAAAAGGAGGACACAGACTATGATTTCAATACAACTATCACGTAAACAAATGATGCAAATCGTCCAGTACAGCATGAAAAACATCATATGTGTTACTTTAAATTGACCAAATAGCAAACACATGGTGAGTGTGTGTGTGTACATGAATGAATTTTAATGAGCAGAGGCAACCTTTGGCCCTCTCTCTCTCACTTATCCTAACAGAGGTAATTGGATAGCGGGACTATGAGGGACAATGCCACCCCCCACTCCTTCACATGTCCAATCACACCTCTATTTGCATAGACAGTCCTGAGAATCAGCCTCAATAATACTACTCTGCCTTGAAAGATGAGTTTTTAATCTGGGAGAGGAGATGAGATTCTGACTTGCACCTGTTTGTTTCCGTAGTTTCTTTTTTTTCCCCCTGTCGTGCAAAAGTGACCTGCGGGTAAATCTGCGGAGGCAGGATCGCTGCTCGGCTCCCTAAGTACTGTCATTGTGCATTCATTAATATCCCCATATCTGACATGGCGGGGAAAATGGTTCTTGGCGAAAAAGGGCACTTGTCGTGGTGGGTGAGATTCCCTAACAGGCAATCAGATGGGCTGACAGCGAGTGTCAGCCAGGGTGTGTGTGTGTGTGTGTGTGTGTGTGTGTGTGTGTGTGTGTGTATGTGTGTGTGTAGGCAACAGAGAGGGCTGCAGTCTTTGGGAGAGGTGTGGGTATTTATTCTTCTCCCATTGCCCTCTATTGACCCATGTAATGGAGAATTTTACAAGGGGAAATGTTTGAAATATCCTTCCGATGTAGATAATGTGTTCATCTGTGGGAGTGGGCCTGGCTTTCATTCCTACACTATCTGTCTTTCTTTCTCTCTCACACACACATCAGCATATGAATGTATACTACGATATACTGAATGTGCAGTATCCAATACAAATTTTCCGCATTAAAACGTATAGACCTATAAATATTTTGTTGAGTTGTGTACTTATCCCAAATGTTTCCAGCAATTCATACTTCCAGCATTGCTGTTGTCTGCCAGAAGCGGTCAAAATGCACAGTTTTTATCCCCTTTTAAGCCACATGTTTAACTCTTTCCTTTTTAACCTGGATGAAGGACTTTATTTATTGTCTGGATTTTAAGTTAGCTCAGCTAGCAGCCCTTCCAAAACATCTTGCATCTGCCAAACAGTGATGAAGAAACACTGAACACTATTCGGTATTTTTACTGATTTTAATCACCTGGTCCATTTGTTCTGGAGAGGAAGAGACCTCTGTGGATAATTCAGCTAAAAGAAAAAAATCCTCCTGAACATCTGGATCTTAAGTTATCAGAGATACAAGCTGAGCTAATGTTAGCAGCAGCTTGGCTCACAGCCCGTCTGGCTCAATTTTTAAAGTGAAACTGCTTTATTCAGTGTTTTTGCTGGTTTTAATCACCTCCTGAACAACTGACACTGAAGGAGTCCTAACCAGGAGACACTGACTGTGATAATGGCTACAACTCCAATGATCCCACACTACTTCACCCCATCATCAAACTCCATCTTTTGTTATTGTTTTGATTGAGAGACCCCTAGCTGCAGAAAACTACATATTATGCATTGAAGCTATTGAACAAACTATGTTTAGTTTTATGGTAAATACGCAGAGATGTCATGTCTGACTCAGGTTTGTGTTACGTGAGGCTTTGAACTTGATTTTCCGAGAATGTAAATTAGTAAAATGTGCTATAGATGGAAAAATGAGATGAGGTAACTGAATGCAACTTGTGTTAAATCCTGTCTTGGAGTATTGCTCACCATTGCACAGTGATTCCAGTGTTTAATAAACCTTCAGACTCATGGATTTACAACTTAGACCGGCCTTCCTGGTCTTTTTGGTCTGAATGACCAGGAACTGTGATGAGCTAAGACACTGCACCGAATAAATCAGCCAGAATAAACACCATCTTGACAAGTTACCATCAGTGAGTCCACTGGCATTTAATCCCCACCATAGCATTTCAGCAGCCAGCAGAAATGTGCTCTACAGTAGGTGAAAGCCTCCACTAATTAATGAACAGTGCAAACACACTGGGCCTGTGTGCTCAGCAAAACTGCAGCAGGTAAACAAAGGTAAGACAAAGTTTGCAATTAGTCATTGTGCTGTCTAACGTATTCAGCTCATGCAAATTGCCACCATATGATTTAAATATTCCAGGCCAAGATGCGTTAGGCTGGCGTGAGTTTACCTTTGTGCGAAAAGCAATTCACTTGCAACTCTGAATGCAAACAAACCTTCAAGCATATTTCGCTGCACAAACAGCTCATCACATTGCCCCACAAAGAATAAACACAACACACACACACACACACAGGCACACACACAGAGACTCAAATACGCACAGATTTGATGTTCATGGTGGTTCTGACACACATCCACACAACACAAGTAAAAATAAACACAAACACACCTATTCTGATTACCCACAGCTCCTGCATCCAAAAAAAAACAAAAAACCCCTCAACGAGACAGATCTCAGCAGCGCGCACGCTAAACTTCATCACCTTGTTTACTGTGTCTGTTTATAATGCTGGATGTGTGAGGCTGCTTCAGCGCAGCAGCAGCCTTCATCTTGCCATTACTGCTCCGCTTTATATTGTTGCCAAAATCACAGGTGACAGGCCACTTTTCCTGGGCGCTCGACGCAAACCCTCCTCTCAGCCACACACTGCAGGCAGAGCCATTTGACAGCGATAGCACCCGACACACACACACACGGGTTTCATATATTCATTCTGAGTATGAGACGGCAGAGGGAGAAAAGAAGGCAGTGAAAAGCTACCGTTATCGCTATTAACTGTCAAAGTCACCTTCACCCTGAGGCACAGCCCGTGCCTAACACACACACACACACACACACACACACACATTTTCATATGCTGGCAAGTAGCAGGATTGGTGAGGTTGATGGATCAAGTCGTCTAGAGTGAGTGCATGTTATTTTTGAAAAGTTGAGATCAAAACCAGCCCACCACAGCCTCACCAAACACACCTTCAGCCATCTGAGAACAATAAGTATGAACCACGTAGGTGGGGGAGAAAAAAAAACTAAAAAAAACCAACAACTTATATTTGTGAATTTCTGCACCGCGTTGCCATCTCTGCCCCACGCTGTCGGCCCCTCAGGACTGCGTCTCACTTTTAGTTTCACTCAGCAGACAGGCCTGAAAGCGCGGCATTGTGGGACAATGGAGTGCCTGAGCGTGTCAGCCAAACACCTGCCGAGCTGCTCCACCAGGATAACTTGGGAGCCTAATTATCAAGCAATTTGAAACAGCATTCTGTTGCCTCTGCCGCTGTTTTAATTAGGGGGCGTCGGCTTGCAGAGGTCACACCAAATGAGCTTTTAACTACTGTCATTCCAGGAGTGGATTCATTTTCTTTTTTAAACTAAATGCTACTCTGCTGATGCTGCTTTGTAGGAGACAGCGCCCTGGGCACCTTGCCAGGAACAACAACAACAAAGATTATCCTGTAAATGGAAACTAAGGAATGTCTAAAAAGACAAGTGTTGAATATACTTATCCCCACTTTCCTCTCTTTCTCTCCAACCCCTCTATTAGCTTACTCAAAGGATAACAGGAGGTTACCAGGCGAGGAGGCAGGTAGGAAGCAAGAGAGGGAGGACGGAATAAAGGAAGTAAGGAAAAATTCTGAATGAATAAAAGGAAGAAGGTGACAAAAATGTATGATAGGAAGGGTATATAAAGGGGTGGAAGTAAAGGAAGGAAGCAAGGTTGCATGGCAGCAAGAGTAAAAGCTGCAAGAAGACACAGTGAAGTGTTCTCCGTCAGAGGATGTGACAGAGGAAGCACAGTGACAGAATGAGTGGAGAACATCCTGAATTACAAAAGATAGATGAGAGAATAAATGGAGCTCTAATTTATGGACAGAAAGGGCAGACGACCGGCAGGAGGGAATGAAAGGATAGAAAGGAAACATGATAGAGAGATGGAGTGATAAAACCAGTATGGGAAGATGTTTTTGAAAAGACAAGGAGTTGGATGTATTCAACCTCACTTTCCTTTTCTGTCAGCTGTTGCTTTTTCTTTTACCTGCTTACTGAGAAGTGAGGCCAGAAGGAAAGAAGAGATGAGGAGAATGGGAGAAAGCTGAGAGTAATAACGGCATGAAGGAAACAGAAACACGGGGGTGGAGTGTGGAAAGACGGAAGTAAGTGTAAGTGTGGAAAGTAGTGAAATAGTAACAATATAAAAACTGCAGGAGGGAGAGCAGGAGTGAGGACCAGACAGAGAAAAAATATAAAAGGAAGGAAGGAAAGAAGGAAGGAGGATGCACTGTGAACATCCTACATTTAAATAAAGGAAGCATGATGGAGAGATGGGCTAAAAGGAAGCAAGATGGGAGTTTAGGAAAAAGAAAGAGAGGATAAATTCAGTCAAGACAGAGAGGGATAAGGTAAGATGAATAAAAAAAATATGGATTAAAGTAAGACAGAACAAAATGAGCAAATAAAAGAAAGAGGAAAACTGAAAAGGAAGAAAAAAGCACAATGGGAGAGATGGGAGGAGGTCAGTAAGGTGGAAGGAAACAGTGGAAGTTGTACTGATTGAAGGATGGATTAATAAAGTTAGGACAGGTGGAGGTCTGAGTGATGGAAAGCAAAGCACGATGGGAAGGCGGACAGCTCTACAGGAAACACCACATAAAATCTTTCAGGCCAAACTTGTGTGTGGAAACTTTGCACTTGACACTAGAAGAGACCCTCAGATTGTAACGATTGTGCAAGCAGCTCCGAGACGAGTCTGAAAACAAGAGATTGTCGTGGAAAAAGGAAGGTTCAGGAGGTCTGTTGCTTATTGCAACTTTTTAAATCTGCCTCCACCTCGCTCAATTTCTGGAGACAGCCAAGGTAATTTAAATCGATTCTAAGTCCTTCAATTACAGACACACTGACAACAGTTTGGAGAGAGGGAAATGGATTTTTCTGCTCATCTGCGAGCCAAGGCCAAAGCCGAGGAGCGCAACGGCAGCGCGGTAACACAGCCTCAGCTCCTCCTTCACTCTTGACGTTTTTACTCTCTCCCGCGCCGTGTTGCTTTCCCTCCATAACACCTGTCGACAACTACGTTTTTATGATTTCAGGCTGGCGGTGAGACAGTAACGGCTGTGGAGGAAGTGAGGCCGGACCTGCTCTCATTTTAGATTTCTGTGAATGAGAAGGAGAAAACAAAGAAGCACTGTTTCCGTGTTTGGCTGATCCCATGGGGAAGAATATGTTTATATGAGAAATTCTGCATGGGCACGTGTTCATACTGTATACAAGGACGGATGCATCAATATGCTGGCACTCACTCACACAAACACACACACACACACAGCAAAGAATCGATCACATGCGCGGACGCACACACACATTCTCGTGGCCCTTATCGGTCCAACCACTGGTCGACAGATGCACAGGCAGAAAATTGTAAATATTGAGCAATGCCTTGTCCCTGAAAGATGAAGTACAATAGCCGGAGGCAATTCATGCCTCTATTGGTTTTTTATGAACTAATATGTTCATAGTTGTTGCTCCCAAATTACTCAATAAATATCCAATACTTCCTGAGAGACGGCCTTGACCCTGCTGTCTGAAAGAATGCTTTCCACGAGTACCATCTCTCCCAGCACGCTTAAACACTGAAGGCAGCTTCATAAAGTGGCAATTACCGTTTTGACATCAATTCAGAACCGCAAAAAAAAAAAAAAAAAAACCTGCTGCAGTTTGAGAAAGCAAAATGGACAATTACAGAGACAAACAAAGTGAACCACCAAGGGTGAAAAATGAAAGTCCCCCAGCATAATAATTCAGCTTAATTAAAGGAGCAGCCCGCCCCAAAGGGTCGTTTAAAACAACACTCCCTCTCTCTCCACCTCCAGAGGTATTAGCCGAGTTAAAAGCGGCGGGCTACATGATAGAGGTCTTCAGGCTGACCTCCAAAGCTTCTTCCCCCTCATCTATATTTATATGAAGGAGCGGCACTAATTTTGCCCAGTAAATCAGTGTGCACATTTCATTGTGACCTCCAGCTTGACACTGAATTAAACAATATCAGGGCCCGAGAAGCCTGCTTTAACAAGCCTTAAATTCCTCCGTCCAATCCATCAGCGGGGATATTTCTGACACACGGAGGGAAGAGCATGAAATAAGGCAATTATTGAACCCTTCAGCCCATTTCTACGGCTTGGCTGGCTGGCACGGTGCAGTGCATAGAGACGCAGACCTCTGAGTCTGTGTCTTGAGATGACTCCTGGCGATAGGGACGCTGAAAATTAATACATTGCAAATAAATTATAGCACTTAGCCAACAATTTCACTTAATGTCTCTTTCTCTACTTTGTGTCAAGGTTGGCTGTTAATACACACCCTGTCACTTCTAACAGGACAAAAAATAAAGTATGTGTAGCAACCGCGGCAATCACCAGAGGGCCCGTCTGGAGTCCCCTTGACTTTGTCCGACAGAAAAACAAGTTACTAGTGTTTGAGAGACGAGCTCCAGTTTGACACAGAGACTCAGTTTTCTCTGAGTGTTCCTCTCTGGTGCATACAGGAGAGGAGGAAAAAACAAAACAAAACAAGTGCTAGGCGTGTGCGTGTGTGTGTGTGTGTGTGTGTGTGTGTGTCGTTCATGGAGGTGGCAGTCGATCCTGTGTGTCTGGGCGTCCTCTCAGATTGCCTGACAGATAATCCATCACACAGTCAGTGTGTCTGACAGGAAGAGGTCTCAGTCAACTCTCTGTCTCTCTCTGTGAGCCACTCGCAACAGAGGCCTATGAAGGACAGTCGCTCCTCTCAAGTCTCTCTTGGGACGACGTACACTTGAGTTTCATTGGAATACCGAAGGTGGGTGATTTAAGGAGGTTAAGTCTGTGTGTGTGTACCAATCTGCAGATGAAGAGCATGGCACAGAGGAATTACATGTGTGAATTACGTAATATGCTGTGTGGTGTATTTTTGCATATTGCATATACATGAGCAAGTTCTTAGTGGAATCCTGAGCTCATTGGCAATCTTTTTACACTGCTACAGATTAATCCAAATCAACGTGTTAATTAATATAATAAATAGAAAGATTAAAGTCGTAAGTAGAAATTAGTATCACTTCCTCCTCGCATAAACTTTGATTAAAAAGTTCTTAAGCCACCAAAGACCAAGGTACAAGACTGTTAAGGACAAAATCTAAATTCTAAAAACATTTGAAATTATCAGTCTGTCTTTGCTCATTTTTAAGTTATTGACACTGAATTTAATTGTGTAGATCAACAGCCTATTGCCCATAATGCAATAATGTGTGTTGAGTGTTGCATGAGAGTATGTGTATGTATCAATGCATATCTTCCTTGAGAAGTTTCAGAGTTTGGCTTTCATTTTTTGTGAAGCAGAGCTGGAGCGATTAGTCAATTGATTAGTCAATTGATTAGTCAGCCGACAGAAAATCACTAATTAGTTGATAATCACTTCTTTGTTTAGCATTTGATAGTTGCAGCTTCTCAAATGCCAAAATTTGCTGCTCGCATGTATCACAATGAAACTCTCATACCATAAAAGTCTCTGTGTTTTACTGACAGTATCAAACTTGTTTTGTGTGTGTGTGTAGTGTGGTAATTTTGGTGGATTTTTGACATTTGAAGATGTAACCTTGTGATAATCAGTGATTTACTTTTTTTTAATACAGCATGTATCTGTTATTTTCATTTTTGAATGACTGAGTTTTTTCTCACTTAATTTTAGTAATATAATAGTAATAATTAATTAATTAACATGAATTGTTCTTTTTGGTGCCACAGCTACACTTGTGGTTGGTTACCACATGGCCTGACCTATCATAACAAAACGTTGTGTTACACATATTAAGCCTATCCTTCTTTTATTTTACTAAAATATCAGTGGATTTTCTTACTGATCTGGATCTCATCATGGTTTTAATAAAAGGCAGCAGTGATTATTGAATTAATAGAAAATTATTCACCAATATTTTGATAATGAATTAATAATAATTTTTCAATCAAAATGCCTAATATTTGCTTGAGGATTGATGCTTTTTTTGGTCATATACGACAGTTAACAGAATATCTCGAGTTTGAGTCTGTTGCTTAAACTAAAACAAGTTATCTATATACATCATCTTAGGCTAACAATGGACATTTTTCATTATTTTCTAACATTTTAGGGACAAAAACAATTGATTAATAGAAAATTAATCAAACATGAAAGTTTGAAATTTAAGATACTGGACTATGTGACATTCACACGAAACATAAGTTGATGTGAAAGTTACATCTTGTCTTAATGCAGTAATGTTGGCAAAGGTGACATGAATTACTTGGAATAAGCACCTACTGTATATTCAAAGGTTACCCTGAGGCTGAACAGTGTTTTCCTTTGCTCAGGTAGTCAATAGTGTGGGCTCAAAGGCACACAACTGTACAAACTGCTGAGGGTCTGCTTTCCCCCACTGACGTTACATTTATCCTGCAAATTTACTCTCTCTAGAAAAAGCCGGTACAGAGACTGAATTTTTATTTCTCCTGTCTTTGTTACTTTCTGTCTGCTTCTGTCTTCTCCCCCAGGAGACTCTGATGTGAAATGAATAAACTCAAAACTCATCTTGAAATGTTTGTTTTTAATCTCTCAAATTATATACACAGTTTTTACACTGCTTCCAAGATATTCTGTCAAAATACAATCATGATAATAAAAAAACTATTATTATTATTACTACTATTATATTTTTGATTTTGTCCTCTCAACACCTCTGTATGAAACTATTGCTGAGACTGAAAGTTGGCAAGATAGTTTACAAAACCTTTAGGCCTCCATGAAACAGGCACAGATTTAAGCAGTCAATACACTGTGTATCATAGAGTGAAGTAGCACTTTACAAATAAGACATGATGTACAAAATTCACAGCAACAATACTTCATCTACCTCATTTGTGATGTTTGGATGGATTAATGAATGTGACAGAGTCACAGAGAAAACAGGCTGACTGACCCAAAGTTATTCATTTGGGCTAAATGCCACCAAATGATTTAACAGCTCATGAACGGACTGTCTTTCAGTTAAACTCTACCTTTGGAGGAACTTACAGCAAAGGCTAGAGTTGAAAATGGAAAATGACTCTCTATAATTAATATTCTACATAAATGCCACAACAGAGAGCCACATCTTTTGCCTTGGAAACAATGGAATGCATGCAAGTGTTGGGTCTCTGACAGAGGCTGCTAGAGCTTTATGATGTTCTATGACAAGATTATTGTCATTTTCATGATGTAAAATAGTTACAAGCCTGAAGGTTACAGAGTGATACATCTGAATTAATTTGTATTTAATATAGAAAAAGTGTTTTAGAAAATTGTTAAAACCTGCTAATTTGCACTGCACATGGGAAATGAGTGTAAATGTCTCATTCTGTAAGGCGTTGAGGTGATACACCACCTCCAAACCTGTGATTACGGATGCCGAGTTGGCAATGAAAGTATGATTTGGAAACTAGTGTTAAAAACAAAAGAGTGAAAGTCCATGAGAGCAAAGGCTTGAAATTCTGGAAGTCTGGATGTGTGAAAAAAAAAAAAGACAGTGAAGATGGGAGGCTGTAATGAATGTAAGAGATGGGCGGATAGTGTGAAGAGTGTAGTGAGGTTACACTGACAGCTTTCTATTTCCTGATGGCAGCAACTGCTTTCTTGGCGGCGTCATCCAGGTTGTCTGCGGCTGTGATGGGCAGGCCGCTTTCGGTCAGAATCCTCTTGGCCTCGTGGACATTGGTCCCTAACAGACAGAGGAAAACACAGTTACAACAGGTACCAACAAAAATGACAAAAACTGGCTTAACAAGGTTGAACCTGATCTGCCATCTGCGTCCATGTTAAAAACCACGCCGTGTGAAAGACAAAGAGTTCCTTTGGAGGAATCACTCCGCGCTCATGACAGATGGATGGAGTTATGGGTGAATGGTGGCAAATTCAACCGCTGATCCAAAAGCAGCTTTGTCTGTGAACAACATCAGTGAGGCAAAAGGGCAATTTGTGTGTGTACGTGTGCATGTGTGCACTCCCCTGGCTGCTCAGAGGTCAGGGGTAGCAGGTGCTGGATGGTACGGTGTCGCCCATGCCCCGGTAGACCCGCAACCAAGCAGAGAGAGAGGGAGAGGGAGAGAGAGAGAGAGAGAGAACCGGAGACGCTCTGCACAACCCAGAGGCTCTATGCAGTGAACTGGCTGCCTCCCAGCGCTGCACATTGCGCAGCCAAACACAAGCCTGACAAGCCTGTCACAACACAGGGCAGGGGGCACCGCACTGGACGGAAGGACACGCTAAGGGAGAGGACGTCGGCAGAGAGAGTGAGTGAATGAAAAGTGAGAGAGATGGCGATAGAGCAAAAGGTCAAATGAAGCAGAATCGCCCCCTTACTGCTAAAACAACTAAAGCCAGCTGTTTATGTGGCATTTACTGATTTCACACCTGAGTACGACCAAAAAGAAAAAAGGCAGTACCTGTCTGATCTGGTACCTTGCCTTGGTCTAGTGTGTAGACTTACATGTGTTTTAATTTTCCTTTGTAATTTCTTTCAATTTTTAACCTGTAATCTGATTATTTTGTTTTAATTGAAACCACTTTTTTTTATTAAATGTCTTGGAAAAATCCAGCAAATAAACACCTCTTAAAAAAAAAAAACTCTAGTTAGCTCATCATTTACAGATGTTATGTAAATGTTATGATATACATGTGGAGCTGCAAAAATTTGTCAACTGACAAAAAATTACCAGGCAATTTACATTTTTGAATTTTTGCTGGTTTTATTAGTCTTTAATGATAGTAAACTGAATATCTTTTGGGGGGCGGGAGTGAGTGTTGACCGGACAAAACAATACATCTGAAAAAGTCACCATGAGCTCCGAAAAACATTTCACAATTACTTGACATTGTAAATGAGAAAACAATCTGTCTATCAATCAAGAATGAAAACTGCTGTTAGCTGCAGCCCTAAACTCTTTTACCGTATTTACTGTATGTGTGTAATTAACAATGTGTGATGTGATTGCCACATATGTGCACTGGTGTCTCTGCATTCACTCTGACCAAATCTGTGAGTGTTAACTGTGTGAAGGTGTGAATGTGTTTGTGTGTGTGTGTATGTGTGTGCTTAGACGCTTACAGGTTGACCTTAGCTCTTCCAGCTGGCGTGTAATTAAGACTGCATGATATGTGAATTCTCCAGAGGCCCGGCCACCCTGATCAATAGACCTTTCATGAGGAATTCTATTACCAGCGCCACTTAACGCCTAATATTTCATCTCTTTTGTCCAGCCAGATAATAAGTCATTCCAAACACATTTCTGCAGGCTCACACTCCAAACAATCAATTCTGCAATGTAATTAATTAGAATAAGAGCAGGAAGAGAGGGGATAGTGTATCCGAAGTCATTCTCATATCAGACAGCACAGAATATTCTGTGTGTGTGTTGAGAGTGTGCTGACATAGTGCATCACCTCTTGGTTCTCCAGCTCCATTAACAGTGATACTAAAGCCTAGCAGAGGGTAGTCAGGGGAACTGAGAAGATCATCAGTTTCCTTAGCCTCTATTCAGGAGCTTCACCAGAACCAATGCCTTCACAAGGCACTGAACATTGTCAGGAACCCCTCACACCCAGTTCACACATTTTTTGATCCTCTGCCATCAGGCATATTACACCTACAGTAAAACCACAAAGCTGTTAAACAGCTTCCTCCCATAGACTATCAGGATGCTTAATAGCTGATTCATTTCACTGTGACTATTTGCTGCATCACTTTATATAAAGACTCTTAACTTGCATATTCTATTCTGGATACCTTTATACAGTTTTTAATTCATAATTATTCCATATTTATTCATTCTATCATTGTTTTCACTTTTTTAATGTTTAATGTACATAGTGCTCTGTTAATGTTTTGCACCTAGGTCCCAGAGAGATGTTCCCTAATTCAGCCTTGTACAGAGATGTATGGTAAAGTGACAATAAACTCGATCTTATATAGTGTCAGTCTCCACTGCTGTTAGTGAGGAGAGAGGGGCAGTAATGTATGTTTTGCAGTCTATAGGCTGACCTCTGAACCTCATTGGGATTTACAGATCCATATTATCACACTGACAAGCTTGTCAGTCGCATGATTAAAACAAAGTAGCAGCACAACAAACTTGAAACAACAGGAGATAAAACTATTGGAGAAACAGCCATATGTATCCACAGCAAATACATAATGCAACAGATATTCTGAAAAGACAAATACACCTATGGAAAGTGTACATAGCACTGAAACAAAATAAACAACACATACCATTTGGCTGTTTTTTCATGCCATAAATATTCATGAGCAGCCATAGTGTGTACAGCACTGTTTATACAATGCTGCATCTGTGGTACTTGTGTTATCTATGTAATGTGTGAGGAGAGAATCACACATCTGTGGGAGTGAGAAAGAAGAGGCATGCATTTATGTGGGTCTATTTCTGCATGTGGGTGTGTGTGTTTGTGTAGAGCTGACTGCAGTTCCACTGTGAGCAGTAGGGAGCACTGATAGCTCACAGCAGCGCAGGCAAGGACAGAGACCAGCTGGATACAGCACCACTAGGTATGTGTGAATCTGTGTATGTGTGTGTGTGTGTGTGTGTAGACTATGCCAAGTATATGAATGTGTGTGTTCACCTGCAGCCACTAGGTGCTGCCAGAGACCTACTCACAGCCTGGATAGGGACATATACTATAAAGTTTAATGCATGTGCACATGAAAGGCACACAAACCAAAAGACATTTTATTTTTAAATGAAATTCCATGTGAGCAACTAAAACATAGGCTTAAAAAGCTGCAAAAATAACAGATATTTTTTTCCTGTCTTATAGCACAACATGATAACAATTTGCACTATCTCCAGGGCTGGATGGGGTTACTTACCAGCCCCACTGACTTGTTAATTACTAGAGCATATGAGGTCTTTGGATTGCAAAACTTGCTGTTCTGAACTTCTTGAGCATCTGTTGGATTTTCATATCAATCCCAAATCCACACCATCACTGTTTCCCCACAGCTCTGAATGCTGTCCAAATTGCTGAACGATGGATCAACTGACCAGGCCTTACAAGACAGCTCAGCCACGAGGCTTTAAACACGCTGTTCGAGCCGAAAATAACAAAAGACCAAGCGGCGCTCAGTATTTTGCCTTGTGATATACTGCCACTTCACAACACATTTCTGTTAGATCTCTGCTCTAATTAGCAAGCTTGCTTGTGACTATTGTGAAAATGTCACTTTAATGTGTGAGTCAATTGCAGGCCACCATATTTCAACAGGATAATAAGGCTTGGGGCTGTGCCAAAGTGTTGTGCTGGAGGAATTCTGTTGATGCTGCAGCTCTTAAAACTGTAACAAATTCTGTCTTAACAAGCTGAGCTTAGGGAAGCTAAGATCTGATAAGAGGAGAAGACTCTACTATAGTCTCTGACCCACAGAGTAACTCTATAGTTCTAATATGCCATGGGCAGACATGAGAAAGTGTGTGTTCTTGTGCTGTATGAGCTAAAGATAAAAAAAACAGAGGATGAAAAGCTTGATGATTTATCTACAACTGTTTGTGTTAGCTTCAGTCCATGTTACCTTGATGCATTTTCTCTGAACTTTGTTTTCAGGTTAAAGCTATGCAGCTTTACTTTTCCTGATATAACCAATAGTTAACTGCAACTACTGTTAGCAAACGTTAGCAAACTTTGGTTAAATATTGCTGTGTAGTCACTTTGTGGACTTTTTTCTACTTGTGCTTCTTTTAGTCTATGTTTTAGTATTTACCTTCGGCCCTTGTCACAGCAGACATTTTGACTTCTTATAGCAAGAAAAGCACAGGTATTACTAAGAACAGTAATAATGGGTCTGTGCTAATCACACCCCAGTAAGTAACCCATACAGTGTACCAGCAACAGCATGAACAATAATTGAGTCAATAATAATTGAATTATTTACTCTTTTGCTTTTCCTGCAGTGATGTGTCAAATGTCTTCGTAGTGCTGACCTATTATTTGATTATCCTTGTGGCTGATGCTCAGAAAAGTTGGCATAAAGCCTTGAGTTTCTGCCAAAAAATGGGAACTCATGATACTTTCCAAAAGTTCAGTGGAGATTTTCTAATTAGGTTAATATTAGTGTCAGAATATTTGTACAATTTAAATTTTGCATAATTTACATTGTTTCTTTTTGTGATCTTAGCACAGTGTGGCAGCTCATGAAGTTACTTAGTGAGGTTAGTTTGAAACAGATGAAGGAGAATCCTCATGTATCTGAAATATTTGTTGGGGCTTTTATGGCAGGCGCTCAGGCTCATTATTACTAGCATTATCCTTAAACTGTTTTTGATAACAACCACTGGCACCAAACTAGTCTGAGAGTCGATATAGAAGTAGATGATTTTACAAGCAGCTGAGTAAGCAAAAAAAGAAACAAACAAATTAAAAAGGGAAAACATCCCAGTATAATATCACTTTACGACAAAGAAGAGAGGTGTTATATAAAACACCAGTGATCTGGGTGTCTTGCTATCTCAGTCACCCTCATATAATTGGTGTAAAACATTTTCATCATCAATACATAATCTCACAATAATCGTCAAAGCACCAGACAGTGCGAGTTTTTCCTTCATTAGCCAAAATGGATGAGCCTCCTGCTCCTCTCCTTCATCCCGTGTGTCAAACATCAAATGCTTCATTAGAAACGCAGAGCGGAATACTCCTGAACGGGTGCTTCCTTTGACAGGTTAGCCAGTCATTAATCAAGGCTTTCATGTTTTTATGTTGTTCAGACTGTTGTTTAAGAGGAAGACACTATCGCTAAGTATATTGGATTCAAAGAGCATCTTGACACTGACAGTTCATAATTTTCATCAAGTTATTTACCTTCATCCATGCGTTGACTTTGATAAAGTAAATCAGACACAACAATATCACTGTTTTCACAATGTGTGAATTTGGAAGCGAGTGCACAGCATTCATTCTTATGAGTTATGAAGGCTATAGAAACCCACAGCTCAGTGTCAAAATCATCTGTATATATGCATCTGTATGTTTGTGTGTACATGTATACTGAAGTTTATGTGTGGCTGCAGCAGATGGCCATTTATAGCAATAATAACACTGTCAGGACTGGAAGGAAGCATCTCAACCTTTCTACAGGACCATGCCTCTTTTTAATTAAATGGGAGAAAATGGCCAGATCTCTTTAAGGAGAAACAGCTCATTATTGACAGACACTTGTGAAATGGGTTCAGTAAATCAATAGGCCGGGAACAGAGTTGCTTAATGCAAATACCTTTTCCTGACCCTGAGGCTCTTAAGGAGGACTTTTTCCTTAGTGGCAGATACACTCTTCACAGAATGATACAGTATGCCCATGTTCACACTGTGGCCAAAGGGGGCAGTACAGTACTTCTGCAGGTATTCTGTACTTATCATACTTAAACAAGTGTGTGTACAAGTGTCTGTATTTCCTAATTACCAATCCGTTGCATGAATTTGCAATGGATGAAGATGAGCGCTGAAGCTCACGGGCCAGGTGTATTTGTATTTATTTCAGCCCACAACTGACACTCGATGTAAACCTACAATATCAACTGATTCAACCCTATCACCGTCTAGACCACATGGCCCTTGTCCTCCACATATAGGAATACATAACTCTCCACCAATGCAATCAGTTCAGTCCTTTGAAAAGAGCCTTCCCAATTAAAAGTGTGCCAGTTAATCCATCCTGATCCTGTTGAAGAGCGCTGGGCCGTTCTCACTGCCCTGTGGTCAGCCTAGCAAGCTGAGCTGACGATCAACCACCTTCCACAAGACTGCAGCCCATGGACCCACAGCCAAAGCTTGATTAGGCCTATAAGCCAGGAAAGTGGTTGGACCAACCACCAGCAGTGACCTTCTGACTCAGTGAGTCAGGTTGAATTACATGGCCCTAGCATGAGAAATGTGTGGTGACCAATTAAGGGTCCGCTTTGATTGCCAATCTAGTCGCTTCTACAGTGACATGACATTTCAGTGGCTCTTCAGCCACAAGGCAAATTTAAAAGTGCTGTATGTTCAGTTGTGTGCCTAATCGGGCAAATATGAAGACAGACAGTGATGTAAATTACACAGACGCATCTCTTTACCTTTGAAATATTTGAACTGACACCAATTTCTTTTTGTTTACTCTGTGTGTAGTGTTAAATTGTGGAATTTGAATTGAAGTCACACACTGCCCTTTGTTATAGCTGCAGTTTTGGTTCAGGTGCAAAGTTATTTCGACAAAACAGCATTAAACGTTCTTAAGGGATGTTGATCACTGTTAAATTTCAGGAGGCACACACACTTCCATTCATTTTCTGAAATTACAGACAATAAGCTGTACAAACAAAAAAACAGAACCCTCATGTTATTGCTGTCTTGTTTCAGATCTTTCTTGAATTTGCATGGATTTTTGACTTGATACTGCAACACCCCTATCATATAACATTCACTACATCTTTAATGTCCAGTATTTAATATTTACAAACACATACAGTATACTTATCTAATATCTATATTTTTAGGTTACATTCTGTGGACTGGATTTACCTTTTCACCAATCACCCAATCGTACTCATATTAACCTCGCTTGTATATTTTTCTTATCATTTTAAAATTTATGAGCTAACATGCATTCTATCTTTCTTTGAAATGTATGTCCTTTTTGTGACAGGAACGATTTTATTTTGCAATTAAGTAATTATTCAGCAAGTAATTGGTTTTTCTGATCACATTTATTTTTCCTTTTTCATTTCTGCATTTATGTTGCATTATCACAGTTGTCTATATATAAAAGGTTGTTCACACCTCACCTATATACCACCTGAGGGGACCAGTTATGGTTGAAATGCTGTCGTTCGTGCAGACTGAAGAAGAACTTTGAACAGGATAAATATGTGTGCATAATGTTTCATTTGGATGTTCATAATCGTCCCAACTTCATGTCTGACCTTTGTTTTATTAATCTATCCAGGATGTATATGTTAACATTTGTCTGAGGACAAAACCTCAGATGATATACACCAAATCTTTTTCCACCTAATGGGTTCTGAGCAGCTACAACTAACCTCCACTACAGTCCTCTGTGCACAGTTGTTCTAGAAACAGCTTACACGCCTGACCCACAAAACCACATTAGCAGTGTGCATGAGGACGACAGTATGATGTGCTGAGGCTAACATGCCACACACACACACAACATACTCTCCCTTCTTATGCTGGAAGACACCACCAGCAGGATCTTGACACTGTTAACCACCACTGGCCCCACGCCTCCAGGAGTCACCACTACCATCCCACACACACACACACACACACACACACACACACACAAACACACACACACAACCCATCAGATTTCATTAGCATATACAGGTGAAAGGTGAGCCAATCAGTGCTGTCTCTACTGTTATTCCGGCTGGCGCTACTGACGGGTGGGGCAGAATGTGACACGTATGAGAAATGCACTGCTGTTCTTACTGGGATGCTGGGCCACAATGAAGATAGATAGGCTCCAGAGAATACAGCAGCAATAATACAATGGTTCCAAAGTTTGAAATTAGGTGGAAAAGATCTACTTTAAATTGTGCAGTCTAACAATTAGACTGACGTGGTAAAATACTGTACACATTTGCCACTTCAAAAAGTAGTAACTAAATATACTAAAAATCAGATAATGAATACATTATCCGCATACGCTTGTATTGTATGCATAGTAGCCATGGGGATGGTCAGCTAGTGGCACAGTTCAGGAAAGTCACAGTGATAACAAGACGTGTAGTAAAAGACCCGTTTGAACACATGGTGGAAAAAAAGAAAAACTGAGCTTAGATTAGAAATTGGCTGAGTCACAATCTGTTTGCATGATGCATATGCTGGTTACTGCCCTAAGCCTCAAGATGTCCACAGTTTCAAAGCAAACAGCTCATCAAGATGAGTGACAAGTGATGGAGGTGTGAACTTGGTTGCATAGCATAGCTTTAAGTCCAGTAATGTCATTATCCAGCATCATCAAAACCCTCATTAAGGTCAAGTGCTTTCAAAACAGGCGATATGGAGATGAATGGTCTGTAATTGTGAGGGGGATGATGCACGCGTCTGATTGTGTGAGTGGGAGTGTCAGCTGGGACTGGCTTACTGAGAGGGTCAGGAAGGCCAAAACTGGATTTCTATAGGTGTGTGTGTGTGTGTGTGCATGAAGTGCTGCTGCTTTCCTACCTTCAAGCCTGACCACCAATGGCACCTTCAGCTCCAGCTCACGACAGGCCTTGGTGATGCCGTTGGCGATGATGGCACAGTTGACGATCCCACCAAAGATGTTGACCAGGATGGCCTCCACCTGTGAGAGGAGACAAAGAAAGGATTTAACACATTTGTGTCAAACTCAGTAATATTTCATATTTGGCATCTGCTTAACAGATGGTAAAAAAAAACACAGTATCACCATATATATGTTCTTAATACATGCTGCCAACTCCAAGAAACACTGTGAGAGGAGACAAAGAAAGGATTTAACACATTTGTATAAACTTGTAATATTTCTTTATATTTGGCATTCAAGCTACAGATGGTAAAAACACAGTATCACCATATATATATTCTTAATACATGCTGCCAACTCCAAGAAACACTGAATGAAAGATGTACACCTGTATTGTCTAAAATCCACTGTGGTGAGGAACAGCAAAACAACTCTTGAAATGTGAAACTGACAGTGCTCTTATTTTATATATGCATCATTAGCAATAGCTAGCAAATGCAAAGTGCAGTGTGTTAACAGTAGAACATATCTGACAGTATGTGTCAGCGAGTTAGACTGCTCCTCAAGCCATAGCAATATGAGATGCCACTTTATGATATTAATGTATTTACATAAAGGAGATTATACAACATGGGATGGTAAGACTTCACATATTGTATCAGTGTTCGACTCGGTTGGAGACACACACACACACACACACACACACACACACGCACAAAGCAGTATCTGGTCCCCACTGGGGGGCAGCAGAGATTTAGATGGCTTTCTGCAACCTCACTATGGAAGGCTCTATTCTCGCCCTATCTGCAGCCCATTTTTCAACTCTGTCTCTTTGGGGAGGAACCATATTTCTTCCATTCATGCGTCTCCTATTGACACCCATGTATATTAATGATACATAAGACATGATTTATGTTGCTTGGCACAGAAATAAATGCAGTTTATAGAAATATGGATGTCGTAAGGACTGAGTTGCACTTCGCTGGAAGTTTGTTTTTTTATTTTTTCATATCCTTTCTCTGGTTTAGGTTTACAAGCAAGTGTACAGCCTAAGGGACGTTATTTTCCCTGTATGAACCAACAACCAAAAATAGGCAGACATTTCGTTTAAAAGTTCTACCACTTCTGGCTATTGCAAATAAAAATCACAGATCCGGAGCTACCACACCACACACAACCACCTTCCTGTCATTTTAAAGAGCGATAACATGGTTAAATACAGGGTGCCCAGAGGGAACATGGCCTTAAATTGAAAATATGCAGAAACACAGATGGTAAAAGAGCAAAAGAGGCGAAAATGTGTGCATATTTTTCATCTTTCTAATCATGTTCTCTCTTTTGGAACAGCTCATTCAGTTCTAAAATTCAATATAATGCTTTGGTCAAGCATATTTTTGTGGTAGACTGCGTAGTGCACATTAGTTATAAAGTATATTGCTTCTTTTTAGCAAGGTAGTGCTCTGTATGGAGTTAAAATGCCACAATGATGAACTGGCTGGGTAAATGGGAGCCACATGTAAGGTCGGTCTCCTTGGTTTGATGCCTTCTACAATCAAAAGTCTAAACTCTGCTCTGCTCCATTCATGCTCTCAGCGTCTCAGAAATCCAGCCTTAAGGTATGAAATAGCATTGCACTCTCCAATCCGTCTAAAATCTCCAACATCACACTCTGTAGCATTTTACCTCCTGTCACAGAACCAAGTACAGGCTCTTTCCTTAAAGGCATTCATTTTAGGTGAACTAAACTGGCAGCAGGGTGGATTTCTTTCATCAGAGCTCAGCAGAAAGGCATCAGGTATAGTGTGCCAGCTTGCTTTTTTGAGAGGATCTTTGCGTGTTCTTTTAGGCAGTGCTACGGCGTGAGCCGGTGCCTTCTACCTGGGTGACGGTGAAATGACTCGAATTTTACAAAATACGATCGTTGCTGCCGGCATTGTGATACCCTGCCAAGGCTTTTTTGTGTCAAAGTCAAAAAAGGGCCTTCACAGGAGAAACAGGCTTTTCTGCCTGCTATTATATACCCTGCTAACTGCATTTAGGACAAGAAAGAAATGTAACCCAGACAATTTGACATGCTCACATGGCCCAGTATTCTGTTCCTGCATATACTCAAAATATCTGTGCTGTTACAATAGACACTGGAATGTCTAATTATAAAACTATCAAATTATACATTGATGGTCATCTGTATAGACTGAAATATGAAGATGAAATGAGAAGCAACATCATATGTTCAGAAAGTCTTCATATTCCTTCCATAGACTGATAAATAACAAACAAACATGATGTACTTTTCTCCTCTTAAGTTTCTACCCAGGGGGGAATAAAAAGCATTGTATTCCTTCTCATTCTGCAAGACTCCTTGTCACGAGTTGAGCATGCGTTGCTGAATTATCACTCAAATACACATTTTCATGCCCATACCCCTGTTAAGCGCTGCTAATCTCTCTGCAGGAAAGAAAGAAAAGGGAAAGCATCTTGTTTCCTTTGTTACCAGCAAGCAGATAGGAGTAGAAAAAGGCTGGGCTGGAGATGGGGGTGTGTCTCTCTGTGGCCTATTAAGGGCTATTGTTCTGTCTTATCTACTGGAGACAGCCTGTACTGTCACCGCCTGCTCTGGCAGGCCTTGTTTATTTGTTTTCAATCTGCTGGGGGCCCTGCGCTCGGCCCTCGGGCCACAGGTTAACATGCACAGCTTCCAAATCAAGGCAGGCATGCTGGCTCTAATCACACATCTTGGAATGATGGGACTGCTGTCGATGAAGAACGATTATTCTGTTTCTGTCCAAGTTTGAAGTAAGGCAGGAGTAAACTGCCTTCTATGGTCAATGTGTTTCATTTAGACTTGATGCCTCTACCTGTCAATGAGAATGTTTCAAACTTAGCTACCCAACATTTGCTTTAGGTGATGGGAGAGGCAAAAGGCATGCGAGAGCAAGAAACAATACATCTGGGCAAACCTGACAAACTGATGGAACTGCTTAATACACAGGAACAAACAAAAATCTGCTCTGGTATCACATTATCACTGCAGGGCATTGTTGATATGTTTAAATACAGATGACAAAAATTAAGACATAAAGCTTTGTCTACACAGTCTACACACATAAGCGGTATCCTCCCACCTTGTTACAGAAGATAAAGCTAAAGACACAGGCAGCAGTTTCCTAGATCATCTGATTCCTTGAAACTGCTCACACTGTGTAATTGTGCTTCATGTCACAATAGCGTGATAAGGCTGTGGATGAAAGAAAGATCAAGGTTTCATGTGCTCTTCATCATATGTATAGGAAGCATCAAAGGAGTAAGGCAAGCCATGTAATAAAGATGCTCATGTGGCAATCTTTGTGGAACGTTTACCACTTTGAGCATCGCTTCTGTCAAACTGAGGAGCTATTTTGCCTGTGCAAATCTATTCTTAGAGAGGATACAGAACAAGAAAGAGAATGACACAAAGACAGACTGAGGGAAAAGAGGGTCTTGAAGTCAGAGAGTGAGGCGAAGTGAAACAGATGGAAGAGGAGAGAGATGGAGAAGAAAAGAGACAGAGAGAGGTGATGGGAAGTGGTGCGGTCCCTGGCTTCTATTGAAGGCTAGGATTGGCCCTGGCAAGGAGGGATAAGAGGGAAATAATTATCCGGCCTGCTGAAGCATGACAGCCCCTTCTTGGGAGTGTGGAGAGACAGACTGAGCATTATGTCAAAGATTGGCCATGTCACCGGTGAAGACACCTCTTGACAGACAGAGGCATCTGAAGTTTCACTTGACAGTAAAAAAAAACCATTGCAACAAGCAGCTCGATACCTGACTGATTGATGCCTGGTGCAGACAAGGTTTCATCTGGAGGACGTAAAAATGTAATTACTAACATACATACACTTTATTAGCTCCTGTTTATATGTGCTGTTAGAATTCAAGCCTTTGTATTGATTTCATGTTTTAAAAATGACTAAAATATGCAATAAATTTTATAGATTTCCAAAGAATGTGTTTGTTTTGGGCAAGTTAACCTGACTGTACTTTCAGAAAACAAATTATTCCTATCATCTATGTGATTCCTTTTTAAAACCGAATGAGAAGCAGCCACAGACACACACTACAACTCCAGAGTTCTCATGTTCTGAGAGGAGTGCAGCGCTATTTCACAGCCTGAACCCTTGTGTGCATCGATATGCCTCGCCCGCATTTATCCACATCCTTGAGTCTTCTCACATCTGCCCTGGCCAAGAGTGCTTCATGAGCACTCAGCCACCTCCCACCTCCAGCCCCCTCGGACTCCATTTTTCTCTACAGGCCAAAGAATAGAAACTAATCAAGGCAGGGATGGCTTCGTCTCCAGCCAAAAGAGGTTTGTGCGAAGGTAAGGGTGAGGGAGTAAAGTGGGAAGTGGAATGAGCACGGGGTGAGATATGGCAGAACCCATGTGACCAGAGAACGGATCCCGGAGATGGTCTTTACTGCCTCAAGGTTTGCCATCTCTTGTGAGTGAGCAGTGGGGTCATGGGCCGTGACAGCTGCCTCACAGCTGTGTATGACCAACCATTCTGGACATATCCTCTGTCACAGAAATAAGGCAGCATATTTTTGTTTTTTTGGACTGCCTTTCAATCAGTCATTACACATAGGGATTCTGTGCAAGTCTAGTGTATTTGTGTGGCACAATATCACATGCAGTGATTCAAGTGGATATACAGGCTTAGAAAAGCAACAGTTCCTCACATCTTCGAAGTCAAACATATGAGGTGGGTAGGGTTTGGTTTAGGGTGAGGAGTCAGTTGACAGGGCAGCTTGGGGAATATGTGGTGTTAAGGTCAGGGGAGCCATCTTGGTGGATTTGGGGCCAGGTTTCTTATAACACGGTCCCAGTAAGAATATCTCTTGGGCTATATCCGTGGCTAGAGATTTTGTCACATTCAAAATAAACCCTTGACAGCAAATTAAAACAAACAGCTATTTTAGGTGGGGAACACACATTGCAATATTTGGGCCACTAATGATTTGGGTGTAATGACTGATTGGACTGAGTGGGATCAAGTCCATTCCAGTCTGGGCCAGCTGGTGTTGACAGTTGGGAGATAAAAATCATACAGCATGTGGTGTTTAATGATTGTAATCGTTTGCCTTTTGCCAGTCACTGCCAGGCACTCCCACTGAGATTATTGTTAACATGTTTGACAGGTGTGAGCAGCACAAATAATACTAATTAAACAAAAACTGTCTAAAATGGCGAGCAAACACAAAAATAGTGCAGTGTGTCGTGAGTGAGAGTATTACTTTATAATGCGTCCCTCATGTCATCCAATTTTTTCTTTGATTTTTCTCTGAAAATTCAGCAAATATGTGAAAGAGAAGCTGTTTTTTGATGGATCTCCATTCCTTTTTTGCTGCAGTCATGCAACAGTTTTTGTTCTCATGGGACTTGGGGGTTGCCTAGTGGCATGTGTAATCTTTGTCTACTTGCATAGCTGTTTAGCCTGTTTACCACTGCATTTATTATGTAGTTCAACATATTATTCTCTCTGACCTAAAAATCTGTGAATGTTGGTGGAAATAAGTTGTTTTGTGTAAGGTGACTAGTCTTTATGGGATTCAAAAACCTTGAGGAGTTTAATGTAAACCAGTGTTGAGCCCACTGCAGTACTCTGACTGACAATGGATGATTGCAGATGTTTCCCTGCATTCATCTGTTATTAAAAAACTGTTACTTAACATGTTTTACCCAATTCCAGGAAACTTTTGGCAGAAAACCGATGCAGCAAACATTCTTTTCCATCTAACTCCAAAGGTGCTCTAGTAAATTGTTATTTGTGGGCTGTAAAACCAAAAAATAGGACCTTTTTCCACAGGCCTAGTATAAATTTTTTTAACCACAGCTTGCCAAGCCATGACGATAGGCATTTCAACAACAGCTTCAACACAGGGGATAAATGTGTTGTCCTGAAGTACTGTGTCCACGTTTGGGATCAGGGCAAAACCGTGACAGTCACGCCATGTCTTGTGTTAAACTGACTAGCTCAATATGTGTGAAGGTGGCTACAGAGAAAGAACCACTGCTATGTTTAATATGGCAGTACTTCTGTAGCTCCTGTGTGATTAACAATATCTGTGGTATGGAGTTTTGTTCCACTTCCACATTTCTACACTTACTGCCATCCAACAGATAGCACTCACTGTTAGGTAACATGACCATCGGGAGACTTTTACTGTGAAGCACTTACACAGTAAACATCAACAACAGCCTGCAAAAAAAAAAAAAAACAACAAAAAAAACTATTGTGAACAATTTGAAAAAAATGGCAATAGTTAATGGAAGTCAATTGAGACTTAATGTTGAGGTAATCTGTGCTTTATAACTTGGATCAGTATCTTCCTGGATGTAGTTGAGAGAGGATTTATGCTGGCCGTGGAAGAATGAACCAAGTCAATGCTGTCGTGTGTGGAGTTTTTGGTACCTCTCACTTAACGTCAAATGGCGCATTCAAATGGGAGCCAGAGCAAATAAGCAGACACATCCTGACACGAAGTTTAAAAAAAAGAGCAATATCCGTGAACAAATTTCCAACAACAAACTGGGAAGACATCCAGTGATCATTTACATTATTATGAATCCCCTGTAAAAAAAAAACAAGCTTTCATCTTCACACGGTTTGAATTCAAGACCAACCGTTTGTTGCCTCAGGCCAAACTGAATATGTTTGTGAAGATGCTAATAGTTCATCTTGCATGTAATGCTGTCGAACAGTCTCAATTCTAGCATTTTATTATAACACTCTGGCAATACATGTGGTGAATGATACGAAAAAATCCTACTGTAATATGTATTACTTTAATATTGCCACTCCATTAATAATGTACATATTTTACCAGTAGATTAGATTTTTCTTTGTGTCACTGACGGTGTGTGGCCTTGTCTAGGTGCGCATATTTGTGTTTTGTATCCATTTGAGGTGCCTGAAAGCCTGGAAGCTGACTTTGAAGGTCAGCTCTAAAAAAAACATACTTTGTCGCACCTCATGTCTCCCTTTGTCACGGAGATGGAGGCACAGTGTGCACGCTGTTGGCGTGGAGGTACAGTAGGGAGATCACCTTGTTGTTGAAGGGTTTGAAGGACCTGTTAATACACTTGGACAGCGGAGAATAGCTCAAATGAAGCAGGTACTGAGCATGCCTTTGGATGTGCTAACTTGCTACTCATGTCCACATTCTTTCCTGTCACCAAAGAATTTCAAGAGCAACTCAGGGGAAGTTCTGCAGAAATAAACACTGCTGTAAGGAATATACAAACACTGTTTCACTCCATTACCTATCTGGCCCATTAACAGAGGGTTGTAAAACTGTAAAGCTGTAAAAAAACAGTAAAAGGCAATATAAAATCTTAATATTGTATTGATTATTCTGCTTTCAACATTATGGTACTCAAAAAAATAAAATAGAAATTCTATTAAAATTGTTGTATTTTTAATGCACTGTCCCTGCTTGAAATCACATTGGTCTAAATGGTATATAATGAATCTTTAATTTAAAAAAAAAAAGAGCACTGTCCCATACTGCTGTATGTTGGATTGACAGTCAATTCTACTGTCTTTTTGGGAGAAAAATAACTGCAAATCAAAACTGAGATAATTGTAAGTGTGGTAAGTGTCAGTGTTTCCACTACCATCGTCTTGGCACAGTGGCCCTCCCCGCCAACGTGACCCCCCACCCTCCCAAGAAAAGCAAAGAAATGATTAGTGTTTTTCTACACATGCTATCTGCCAACTGTGGCTTTGCTGGCCAGGAGGCTAGCCCTAGTCCTCTATGTGTAACACTAGTCCTCCATTTATGTGTAACACCATGACAGCCATTCTAGGGGAAACACTGATTGTTTAATCTATATCTATAGTTAGCATAATGTCTGCAGCTCTCGTTGTTAGGCCCCAACAACCATCACCAATCAGAGGTTTAAGTTAGCCTGCATGTAGCAAGAGAGGTGATCCCAGGAGGAAACTTGCTGCTGCTCTTAAAGCTTATTGCTGTGAGCACATGGTAATAACTGAAGTGAACGAGTGGAGGTGACGCGGACGAATATACCACAATCTTTAACAACGCAGAGGTTCTTTCCTCAGAATTATGGACAGGTAGTGACCTTGTTTTTTTTGTTTTTTTGTGACTACATCTAAATTGAAACTGTGAAAATAAATAATGCCCTTTGGAAATTACACCCTGGAATGAGTAAAGTAAATTTATAGCAGGTACAGATGTGCTAATGGTTTTAGAGGTCATGTGACCAACAGTGACTGATGGTCCCCAAAACCAAAATCAATAACCATCATTTCCTCAATAACCACTTTCCTCCTGGGAGCCACCCTGTTGTTTGTGTTGTCTACACCTGCTGACTTATACAGAGATAGTAAACTGTGAGTCACACTAATATACTGTATCGCTTCCATTGTTTTGTAATTTATCAAAGGTCTCCAGAATAAGTAAAAAGTGCGAACTCAAACTCACTGTTGATAAGAAAGTCTGTCCTACTCAGACAGTCTTTGGTGACTTGTCTTTGATAGCAGTTCTCAGAGGTTGCCACTTCATAATAGTGGCAAAAAGAGGGGATGAGTTAAGACTAGCTGTAGGCTAATTAAACTATAACCACAGTGACATTTTCATTTAAAGGTTTGTTCGATTAAAATTACATTCCATGATCTTTTACTGTACCAACTGCTGACAAACTGAAGTTTTACAAGTTTTATGTTTTTAGCAACCCTACCAGCAACTTTAGGGAGTTTAAAAGGTTACTGAATGATACATAGAAAAGGACAGAGAAGACACACATAACAATGCAGAGATGCCATACATGAGACAGAGTGAGGAAGAGAGAGAGAGACCTCTGCGGTGAGCAGGAGGTCTGTCAGATGTCAGTGAGGGATGTTGAACTCGTCTCCTGCTGCTCACCTCAGGGTATCAGAATGCCCCTGAATCCACACATGCACTTACTGTACAGCAGTACAGCAAACACACACACACACACGCACACACAGAGCACTTTGCTGCGAATTGGACTCAGCAATTGCAGCCAGTGTAGGGCAGGCATATTATTCATCCCCAGAGGGTGTCGTGTCACTGCTGACAGGCAGACATAAATATTCCTCAACCCCTTCACCAAGGGTTAATGGCTGTCCATCAGGCAGCAATGAGACATACAGAGCCGCATGTGCCTAGTGTAGACACACACAGTATGGGCACTTTCACTGGAACTGCAAGGTCACTTATGGAGATTGGAAAAACCTTGGGAGGACAAGAATAAGAATACTCTGCTTCAGCATGTTTACATGGGCACAGATAAATAGGCTTATATACAAAACCCCACCCACATCTGTGAAATCTTCAAACAAATTTACAGTCATGTGAGCACCCATTCAAATTTACCTAAAAAGTTGAGTATGGTTCTGTCTCTAGCTATGTTGTGCTCTACCCTGCTCAGAGCGAGAATTATTTTATTAAACTGAAGAAATGCATAATAGTTGGGGAATGGCATACATAATCACCTCAGAGACTGGGTACAACAAACCAGCAGCTGAATATAAAAGAGCCAACATTTCCCGCTTTGTTCCTAATGCTGCACGGCCAATCAAAATTAATTTATTCTAATGTATGCACACAGAAGGTCAATTATCCAAATGATTCCAGTTCAGATTGCACCTGATCTTGGGAACCAATGAGCCATCGAAAGGGCAGATGGGTGTGCTTTGCAAGGCAAATCATTGCCCCAACCCTCTTTTTTTGTCACCTCCCCACCATTTGCATGTCTAAATGTGCAGGCCATCCGCTCACCTTTAGTGAAGTGCATTCCGTTAATGGATAAACAACTTAGCATTTAACTTGTGTAGAAGCCACAGAGCAAGATACTGTAGGTGTAGCCATGGTCAGCTGCTACAAAAACAGAAGCCATCTGAATCTGAACTGAGCACAAAGTCATCTAATTGTTTAAAAGTTGGAATCAACAAGTCAACTGGAGAAAATTATTATGAGAAAGACATATTCACAGTGTAGGCATGAGAAAACTATTTAGTCATGTCTTTGTGAAAGTGTACTAATGGCTCTTTGACAAGTTGATGGGAAAGGCAATGAGTGTTTACAGAGCTTCTCTAACTTCGTGACATCACTTCCCTCCCACTCACAGTAAGTGGCATACCTGCAATTCTCACCTTAAGGTATTAAAAGAGTCTTGCAGCAAGACAATGCAACAGTTTTCTAAGAATACGTGTTAATGTACAATGCCTTAGGAGAGGGAATGCAACAGCAGCCAATTAAGTGAGAGCAGATGAGAACAAGAAGATGATAATAGTCAAGTGTGAGATTTCACTGTGTGAAATCAGCCACATGTATGCACAACATGGAGTATGTCACTTATGGCCAACAACAGAGAAAAAAAAAAAAAAAAAAAAAGCTCTGTAAGGTAGAATTTGTAGATGCACTGAAGTAAGAAGTGGACGACTGGTGCTGTTATAAAGACCAAAAGGAGAGAGAGAGAAGGTGATGTAACACAAAGAAATAAAAAAAAAGGGGGGAGGAGAGAACTTAATAATTTCTTCTGCAACTGGATGTTTAGCTTGAGAGGCAATTTAGCAGGGCCGGAATAACTTCAGAGAGCTGTAATTCTGATGAATGAGAGGTTATCTTCATATGGCATTCTCAACTATTGCCAACTCCCTTCAAGCCTCTCTGCCTGTATATATAGAACCCCCTCTCTACAAGCCCACTGATTTGTTTTTCATGCTCGTCAATGACCAAATCACAACACTGATTGAAAGGCGATGACTGTTTTTCGACGGCACTCAGCCCTGGCTAAATGAGTAATTTTGAAATTGATAGAATAGACATATCTTGCTCTCTACTCCAGCCTTCTCCTCTTTCCTCGCAGTCACCCCCCCCCCCACAGGGGGTGCTGTGAGGTCTGGGTGTGTGGGTGCTAAATTGCCAGAAACACCCAAACCTGGTCGAAACAGATGGGCACAATCAGGGTTTAATTTTCAAAAAGCCAGACACGGATACACTGATTGGGCATGTTGGAGCGCTTACCCATTACTTTCTTGCTGCAGTGGGAGCCGCTACATGAAATTTTCCCATGTCCTCATGTCTCATCAAATAGAGAAGTGCTCCGCTCTCATATGCAAATGCATAGGATTTTCAGTTGTCTTTCGGGGATGGGGGGTGAGGGGGGGGTGACCAATGGCTCCAAGGCTGACATTTTGCCCCACAGACTTTTGATGGAGCTCTGGAGAACAAAGCAGCATATCAATTAGCCATTAAGGGTTTGCTCAGGTATTAGAGGGATCAGAGAAACCAATAAAAGCCTCAGGAGGAAAAGGAAGAGGCTGAGTAGATTCCAGATCGATGTAAGTCTCATCTAGGGGCTTGCTCCATGTCATAAGGGGCGTATAAGGTGGACAAATGATGTGACCTTTGAACTGTAGGTGCATGCTGAGGCTATTATCCTAATGAGGACCTAAGACTTTCAGTACTTAAAATCTTCCTGATTTCTTGTGGACATTTGAAAACTACTTAATCAGACCAGTAACGACAGGCAACAGTGGGAAAAATAATCCATTTTTGAATCTCTTATTCTGGTCAGAGTTACATACTGAGAAGAAAACTAAATCTTAAAATGCCAATACCCAACACACAATTAGCAAATTCTTTGGTTGGAATGCATGCTGATGTGAAACGTGAAAACTAATGCTCTGACTCAGTTCTGAGAAATACAAACTGACAAACCCAATCTCTCAAAATCAGAATTGATAGATCACTAAATTAGCCAGTGTTTACGCATTTGACATTATCATGAATACAATATCAATACCAGCTTAAAATCTTGCCGAAGCAAAGCAAAGATACCTGCTTACTGAGTCCACAAGACACTTTATTACAAGTTGAAACAACCCAGAGGACAAAGATTTTTCAGTTATGAATAACTGACATGGGAATGTGACATCTGTTTATTCAAGTTACTTTCTGGTAAGTCGTCTTAGTCGTAATGGTCACCAAACATAGTTTAGACATGTTCCATTGATATTGTGTGTGGCAGATCCAGAATAACACTGTCTTTGCATTGTCATCAAGTTCAGTGTTTTTATTCACACCATTGTTGTCTTGATGCTTGCTATCTATGCTAGACCTGTTCAGGTCACTTAAGAGCCATTACTATAATGGTACAAGCATACATATAATATACTGTATGTATATTTGTATATACTATGTATATACTGTGTGGATGTCTATAATAAATACATATTTGGCTCTTTTGACAAATTTGACAAGGGAATATAATATATGATAGCACAACTGTTCAATTCTTATGAACCTTATGGAGTTAGGACAGTTACATTGTCCTCTCCACTACTGTCTCCAAGGTCATTTTCAGTGGCATGACAACCGGGCAACTCCATCTGCTGAGGAAAGTCTGACAGTTTGATATGATCAGATGCTCCAGAGCAGCTACTAAAAACTGTTTAGATAGTTAGACAGATATATGTTCTTTAATGACAATTTGTTTTGCTCAGGTTAGTACCATACTGACAGACAAGACAATAAATAAATAAAATAGACACCACGGTACAAATGTTATTCTAAAAAACTAGACAGTCAACTGCTGTTCCCACAAGGTCATGAATGTCTAAGACTTATTACTACATACTTCCTCAGTTTGGCTCACTGGATGCAATTCTATCTCACAGTGGTCTGTCTGTTACAACAGTGGAGCAGTACGTCTCCTTGACAGTATGAAGATGGCCTGTTGTTTCAGAAACACAAAATCATTATTTTAAGGGAACACAATTACTAACTACTAATTAATTATTAACTCTAAGCCTCTCAGCTACCATTCACAATGGCAAAGAAAAGGCAAGAAAAGCATGAAAATCTTTACAAAAAAGGTTGCAATCGCTGTAAAGATTTCCACTGGATGTTATAACCATAATGTAGCTGGCAAAGCTGAATTGTGAAATGCCTGTGATGGACATTAGGGGTTATTCACTGCTGCAGAGGAAACTGGTTGCATCTATCATGTGAGTATCCAAGCAACCATGTCTATACAGTTCTCTCACCCCTGTTGGACACACCACAGCACTGAAAGAGTTAAGCTATGGTGGGGGGTGGGGTGGGGATGGGGTCTTCAGTCCCACATCTCATTCGTTCTGCCACCCGCTATAGTAAAACTCCACTTAATCCATTTTTTTCCAGTCCATAAACCCTACCTCCAGCACCTTTAAAATCACCAGCGTGTTCTCCACTCCTGCCTTCAGTGAAGCAATGAGCGAGGTACCACACTCGCCTCCCGTCCCCAGCTCTGCAGATAGACTCTTTCAGTTCCTTAAGAATAAACAGGAACACTCCCATCTTACCACTCTATCAACCCACTGTCCCATATACCAGTCAGCCATGGATGGCTTGAAGTAGCCTGTTTGTGTGTGCGCGTGTGTTTGTGCGTGCATGTGTGGCAGAAAGCGAATGGAGGTCTTCTCTGGCAAGATGAGCTCCAGTGATTACAGGCTGAGACAGTTTTCTAATTATTCTGTCAAACATCAATCCTGTGGGCTGATGCAGGCCGTCCTGTGGCCTGATGGACAATGTAATCACTGCTAGAACCCCACCCCACCTCCTCCACCTATTTTACTGCTCTCTACACCCATTCCCTCCCTCACTCCTCACCCGCTGGACTCTCTGATGTTCCTTTCTTTATCGCTCACTCACTCACTCCCTCTGTCAGTACGCTTCTACTCATCTCCCTTTCCCTATACAGTATTTCTGCCATTCCCACGCTTGCTACTAGTAAAAAAAAAGACACCCTGGATCTCTGCAAAAAAAAAAAAAAAAAAGATGAATGTTGCAGGGCTGTTAAAAATGATACAGCCAGTTGTAGGAA
Organism: Lates japonicus; assembly: GCA_033238685.1. Lineage (NCBI taxonomy): Eukaryota > Metazoa > Chordata > Actinopteri > Centropomidae > Lates > Lates japonicus. Next base: position 187,315 of record BRZM01000311.1, on the reverse strand, counting down.
TAAGGAAATGATCAAACACAGTACAAAAGGCAAGTATGACAAAAAAAGGAAGGAGGAGAGACAGAGGGAGTATCTTCAAGGCAGTTCCTGCAGTCTACAGGCTGAATCTTAATGAGTGCACCTTCTTGGTTTGAAAAGCAACTATTTGGACACCAGTTATGGCAACTAAACAGGAAAGAAACAGCCTTTTGTAAGATCACATAGAAAGTTCAGATTTAAGCACAGACTGCAATCAACTTAATACTTTAACCTGCTGTAAAGATTTGGTGAGGAATAAAAAATGAACATTTAAGATACTGTAACATATAGTTTGGGCTAAGTACTTAATAATTCTATATCAAAACTGCAAAAAGGGCAAAGTGTGATTTTAATTACAACTCATCAGAAATCTCAGCTGTTGTCTGATTAATGTGCTCTCTGCATTCCAATGTCTGTACTGTTTACAGTGTTTTGTTAAAGAGGAAACACCACTCTGTTCAATAATAATCCTAGATAGAATAAATAAAGAAAAAAATAAGTAGCAGGCTGTGTCTCAGGTTAGGTTTTTTCTTCTCAGCAATCTAGATGATTGCTTCAAGTCATTTTCAGTAGCTGTCAAGTTTAAATGACAGACTCCTGGTAAACACAGCTGCTTGAATTACCCCAGTCAAACCTTAAGGATCATCATAACATCATTTCAAACTTACTCTATCAACTTAAATGATTTGAGTCAGTACCTTCAGGACTGAGAACTGCGAAGCTCAAACAGCTAATAAGAAGAATGCTCTTCTAGTCACTGTTGAGAATCACCAATGTCTGATTATATTAATGTAGACACAAGATATGTTGGTGATTATGCTTGGTATGGTCTTATTTAATGTTGACCACAAATATAGGCATATCATTTAATTATAGAGAATAATCACAACATAATTTCCAATTGTGATATCAATGAGAAACATTGCAATTAGATCTGATTAGCTCTATATACAGTAAATAACTCATAAAAAAAAGTCTATTCTGACACTGAGAACATGATGGTGCTGAGTCATGAGTTATCAACTGATTATTTATTGTGACATAGAACAGTTCTATCATAGACTACAGAAAGAATGCCCACAGCAACACTGTTATTTTCAGATGGCTGTATCAACCAACTGAAAGCGAAGACCTCCATACTGCTTGCATTTAGCTGTGGATGACAGATACAGATTTAAATGTGTCATTTATAATCTGAAAGTTTAATTACACTATTCAGTTTTTTTTCTGTAATTGCCGCCAATTTGGAATCACATTGCACATGAGGTGTGATCAAAAAGCTCAGAGACAGTGCTTATAAAAAGCAAAAACCTGACTTAAATTTGGCTGGCTTCCACTTCAAGATAGTCACCTTGTGCTGTGATACACCACTCCCAGCTCTCCTGCTATGCTTGGAATACTCCCTGGAAGTCCCGCTCTGTAAGTGTGTCAAGCACCCTTCTGCGATGCGTGCTGGATCTCCTCCATTGTGTCAAAACGGCAACCCATCAGCTCGAATTTCATTTTGAGGAAGATGAAGAAGAAGCAGGAAGTAAAAGGGAAAAATTGCATTGGTGTGGCCATAAACCTTGCATGTAAAAATGCACTGTGAGCAAGCACATTGTCATAATGGAGCACCCAGTTGCAATTGCGCTACAGTTCAGGTCGTTCATGGAAAATGCTCTCCCTCGGATGTCTCAGAATGGTGCAGAAGAACTTGTTGTTGACAGTCTGGGCCTCTGGAATGAATTCATGATGCACAACCCTGTTAATGTTGAAGTAATGCGCTGTCGTCGTGGAGACTGTGGGCTCTTCCACTGCGAAGACTGCTGTTTGGTTTCTGGGTCGTAGCCGTAGACACAACTCTTGTCCCCTGTGATGATCCTTGACATGAAAGTAGGGTCATCCCGGGTGCTGATGGAGATCCTCGCAGATTTCAACATAGTGCTGCTTCTGCGCCATTGTTTGGTTTATAAAAACCTCTTCTTGTATGGCATCACACTGTCTTCTCTCAGAAAATCAATATTACAATATAACTAGATGTCTACATAATGGAGCCACTGTGCTTTCAGCTTAAAGTTTACCCTCACCTTAATTTAATCAAACTGTTTCAAAGGAGACAGTGAGCAGTAGATGTTACAAAATAGGACTGAAGTGGGTATCAAAATGGAAACTTAAACTTCTTTAACAAAAGCATCTACCAGGATCCATTATGGATCCATTAAGGTGAGAGAACATTTTTATAGTGGATGCACTAGTCCACATTTTGATCCTCACAAGTCTAAGGAAGCTATACACCTTTATCACCTTAAGTGTTTACTGATAAATCAGAGTACTGATATTGTGTGTTATAGTGCTTAAAATAAATCTGAGAGTAAAAGGCCTCAGAGGTTGTTGTCTTGGCAACCAAACCTCTGCAAAGCAAATGCCGTATCACCCATAACCATGATAGAATGGCAATGAATAAGAAGAAATGACAGGGACATGACAGAAATTCTATATAATGTTGTATTGTTTATTCTGAACCTGGGCAAACACATTTTACAAAGAGAAAGAAAGAAAGATGTGGCTGTATCTGTCACTCAAACACTCTAAGAGAATGGCAGAATTTTCTACCAACAATTTTATAGTATTAAGGGAAACCTGCCATTTTTTTAATTGTGAATTGGGATTTCATAAATATGTAACTGGTGTCCACAAAAGACTTCCTCTAGGATCTACTTCTGCTACATCTAAATCTTTGCTCCTTCTTTACAGTGTGTCTCAGTTTTCCCAGTGCAAATCTCTTGTCCATCTGTATCCTCCTCTGGCAGTAGCAGATATTGACTGAGATAATAGTGTAGGGGAGCCGTGTTCGACATTGCCTCTGCTGCTTTGTGAACAAGGCAGACTGCTGCAGCAGCAGACAGTCATGTCAGCTTGGACAGCATACTAGGAATTTAACTGGATCATATGATCTGATACCAAATTCTTCCCACTAGCTGTCACTTATCAGGAATACTGGAACAATAAGATCTGGCTAAGGGAAATGTGAGGTGGAGCAAAATAGCCGAAGACAGATAATGGAGAAGCATTAACTCTTGCTAAATCCCTGCATATGTATGACTGTTTAAATGTACAGACATAGAGTGAATATGAGGTGTATAGTATTTTTTTTCAAAATTCAAGGCCATTTTTTTTTCTTCTCTCTGCTTTCTATGTATAAAGCTAATATGTGTCTGTTTCTGTGGGTACGCTGCGAGTGCTTCATCTTCACATAGATACACTGTTTTCTGTCCTGACCCAGAGCATGGAAATGAAACGCAAGAGGCGATTTCTCTGGAGATATGATGAGGCGAACGTTTCATGTGAGCCTCATCGTCTTTCCATTACGCTCCATAATAAAGAAGTGTGTGGATCAGACAAGAGGCTCGCATCAAATCAGGCCTGGAAAAGCCAATTACACTGACAATAATCTCTCGCTGTACTGCTGCCGGCATGTCTCGCCATACAAAGCAACAAATACCTGAAACACGACGAGCAGAGAGGAGGGGCACTGAAGGAAGACAGGACATTTAAACAGACAAAGTGTATTTGTGAATGCTTGCTCATTACATTACACAGTTGGTAGAAAATAAGTCATATTTTAGGAACCAGTGCCTTAGGGATTTTGAGAGCTTTGGTATTTGTTGGCTGTCTATTGAGTGTTATGTATGATTCTGCCAATTTAAGTGAGAAAATCTTAATTTCATCATTTTTCAGAGTGGACAAAGATGTTAAAATAAAAGAAGGAACAAAACACTTCTACTGCCCTTGCAAGTGTCATACTGAGGGTGTTATAGAGGTGGATGGCAAAGATGACCTGGTGGAGAGGAACCGTTATCTCATCCCATGACCCTGCAGAGAACCCAGGGGGCTTCAACAAGACAGAGGGCAAAAGGGCTGTTGGATTTGAGAGCTGTGTCTGACTAAAATCAGAAGGTTAATGTGAGTTGGTAGAGGCCTGTGGCCTTGTTGGAACAAACACAAGCGTCGGGAGATTTGGCACAGGCACATAATTTGTAGAAAAAGCAAACGGCTGGATGCATACAGAGATATTAAGTTGTGTAGATCTAATGTTTTCATACAAGAGTGAAAAATGAGTAAGATTCAACCTAATCTTGAAATGACCCATATATCCATAGTGCTGTTTGTGAAATAGCATCAATGCTCACTGTAATCTCTATATAAGTAATATCATCTATTTCTGGCCTCATGATATGAAATATTTCAAGCAATTTCAGTGTTTTAGATGAATGAGTCAAATGAGGCTAAACATCCGTAGTGCTGTTCAAGCATGAGGACTCAGAACGGTCGTAACACAATCTGTTTTTCATCGTTCTTCTGTTCAAGCAAATAATAATTTAAAAAATGTCAACATAACATTATAGAGTCACAGAAAATTTATTTGGGATTTGCCAGTGTTACATAATAATAACAGCAATCCGCTGCAGGATTCTGTCCCTCTTTTGTGAGTGTCATCTGTTTTCAGTGAGGTCAGATAATTGTCTACTATTTCAGGCTGTTCAACACACACACACACACACACACACACACACACACACACACACAAAAACAAAAACAAAAACAAAAACAAAAACACAAAAACAAAAAACAAATGGAAATTCTACTGATTTTACACATTAAGCTCACTTGACCCATTATAGTAAGTCAGTCAGTAAGTCCTATAGAGTAATGCCATACAATTTCCACCCATTATCTATACTGCCTCTCCTTAGGAATCACGGCAGGCTGGAGCCAATGTCAGCTAACACTGGGCGAGACCCTGGACAGATCCATCGCAAGGCCAACATATATAGACAAACGACCAATCACACTCACATTCACATCTATGGGCAATTTAGAGTCACCAATTAACCTGCATGTCTTTGGACTGTGGGAGGACGCCAGAGAAGCTGGAGAGAATCCACACAGGCACAGGGAGAACATGCAAGCTCCACACAGAAAACCTTCTGTATGTGAAGCGACAGTGCTGCCCCATACAACTTCCAGTCTTTATTAAATTTTAAATAATGTGACCTTTTAGGAGTGATATCCTCTTTATATGACAGTTTGTTAATTTCAGAGTGTATTTAGCTAAGTATCTGCTAATATGTGATGGTCTAACTACATTAGCACTGTGATTCATCCCCTGTGAATCATGTGTCTTACAGTGAGTCACACTGCAGTTAATGATGCAAGGTGCACTTTGACCAACCCCATTCAAAGAGGCGAGGAAAAAATAAATTTTCACGGCTTGGGATGTTGTTTATCTGCTTTTTTTGTACTCTGCAAATTAATTTAAAGCAACAATCAACAGCTCTCCCTGGAAATAACTTGAGTTTCGATGACGCAGGTTTAACCTCGACAAGCAACTTCAAAAATAACACCCACATTAACTGCCCTAGAGGACAGGAAAGGGCACACTGTTTGTGGTGTCAGTACATGGCTCAGAGAGCACAAATGATCTCATCAACTGGGTGTTTGAGTGGCCACACATAATCCCCCACCATGTGCACACATAAGCGCCAGGGGAGCGTGAAATGGGGGTGGGGTGGGGTGGTCTAACAGTCGCACTTCTGCCGCAATGTCTTTCAGCACTGGACAGGGCTCTCTGTGATGGTGATGATGATACTCCCTCAAGTCTTGGACAGATGGAGAGATGGAGAACTGGAATGGTGGAAAAGGGTGGAGCAATGACAGCAGATGGTTTGGATGGAAGCAATCTCCATTTATAATACTGAGAGGACAACAAAAGCAGTTTGTAATGATAACACTGGCTAGCACTGGAATACCACATTTAATATGAAGCAATATCATGGGCTACTGATCCACAACTATGTTGAAACCATGTGTGAAGAGTAAACAGAGCAAAACCCCCAGTCTCACAACATGATATTTATAGCTAGAGAGAATTCTGGTTTAGTGATGTTGCCAAGAAAATGGTTCAAAGTAATTTTAATTGATTTTCTGAATGCCTCTTGGTTAGTGGTGGAATGTGTAATACATGCAAATGGATGCAATGACCATTATCTAGTGTTCTACCAAGGACCTGCCTCAGTGCAGCAGCTAAAGCAGTTAAAAGAGTTGAGTTACTTTAAGCTTTGAGTGCTAATCACTACTGTAGTGGATCTGACTGAAAACTGCAACAGAAGAACATTTCTATTTCCTCCCATCATCTGGTGAAGATCAAGAAACATCAAGCAGCTCCTATAGAGGCACATGAGAATAAATGAAACCTTTCTCTGCTATGCCCTTCCTCTGAGTGCTCGACTTCACAAGGTCGCTCAATCACACACGGCTCCGCTCCCTGTGGCATCCAAAGGCCCTATCTGATCACTGGCTGCCTCCCCCTGGCCCCATGGTGTGAACCAGGTGCTGCGATGACAAAATGCTCCTGGCAGCAATAAGAGAACAGAGAGAGCAGAGCTCAATTAGCCCAAGCTCCAATCCCAGATCCTCTATTGATTTCACACGGATGAGGAATGGCAGACAGGAGAAAGCTCAATCAGACATGCCCATGGGACCTGTCTGTGCGTGTGTGTGTTTGTGTGAGAATCAACAGGGGACGAATAGGTGCCAGACAAGGTGTTGGGATCAGGATGAATGCATTAGTCTTTTATGCATACATGATGGTTAAGTAATAGCGTTGTCTACTGATGTTGCAGTGGAAAATGACATGAGTCTTTAAAAACATGCTGTGCTGTCCTAACCCAGATCAAACGGAAAAAGAGACAGACAAGGCATTAGCTCCCTGAAGGGCAAATCAATCTGACAAGTCATCAGCTCCATGGTGCACCTCTTTGGACAATTCCTTCACTTTCTCAAATTAACCTTCAGGAGAGGAATGAGACAGAAAATATATGGAGTGTGACAACCCCATTTGTCCTTCGCTTATGGCTTGAGTCTTCCTTCTTATGAGCGACAAGTACATTTTTTGCCCAAATCCATGATGTGTGCATACATTTGTTATGTGGTCCATCACACTGCATGGATGTGTTGGGACGCAATGTATTTTCAGAGTTTGGGTTCAAGAGTTTACGCAACAGGGAAATGTGTGTGAGCGAGTTCTGATGTCACCTCACATGTGATTGCCCCTTCTTATTATACCGCTATTCAAGTTAGAGATTGGTAACTCTGCCCGAGCCCAAGGGTGCCCATGAAATTGGAAATATAAAGTGATTAAAATGCATTCTGCTAATTGTGTCTCAATTCATCTCACACACACACACACACACAAACACTTCCCTGCAGTGGAATCATTCTTGCTCGCCCACTTGTGTGCTCTCTGTCTGGCTCTGTCTAGCTTTTACTTGCTTTTTGTATCTTTATCTGTTTCTTCGACAAGCCTTGCCAGTTTGTCTCAAAACCTAAATGCTGTTTAAAAATCACAATGCTAAATGAAATTTCCATATTAGAAACACCTGTTCACAAAGCCAGTGGGTGTCCAACCCACATTCAGCCCTGGTCAGGAGCAGCATTACTCTGACCCATTCAGATCAACTGCAACACTCAGTTTTAAATATAAAACAAAATGTGCATGATAAAAAATATAAAGCTACTTTACATAATGACAAAAATGACATAATAACTTTGGCTATTTTGCATTTAAATATCACAGCAAATTTCTCTAAATACCATCACATAACCAGAAGATACATTAGTAGCTGCCTCATAAGGCATTCTACTTTTAGCCAGAAATTTCCTGACATGTCTTTCCACTCTTATTCAGAGATGTGGGCACATGTACGCTGATTTGATTCACCTCTTCTCTCCACTTTGTTCAACGCAAGTTCTGAAGGATCGAACTCTGAAGACTGAGCAGTGCCATGTCAAGTTAGTTTGAACTGTCCTTCACATTCAAAAACTTCTACAGCTTTGATGTGTTTTGTCTCCTCATCTTGCTGTAGAACTGACTGATGGACTTCTTTTTTTAGAGACTGCATGACCTTAGTTTATGATCATATGCTCTACCACCACCAAATAAAACAACATCTTGAATGTGATGTGGCAGCCAGGAACACACACTGTGGAGTCACAAGTAAAGAGTGAATGGCATAGTGTCTTGACTCTATGTGCTTTGACATAAGTAAAGAGAAATCAATTAATTCATATGCAATGCAGTATCAATTGAACATAACTGAGCTAATGACCAATAATAATAATGTGGGACGCAAAAAAAGACTTGTGAGCAAAGCAATTAAATTGTACTGTGCAGTGAAGAATTTGTCTTTTTATACCACGCATTTGTTTTACACAGTGAGAGCAGGGATCAGATGCCATCCATGATTCCATCATATTATAATTACAGTACAGATGCATTTGATATGTGAAAAGCTAGACGGCAAAACCACACCTACACTAACACTTGCTGTAATGTGAGACATACGTCCACAAACTCTAATGTTACACTTGTACAAATGCTTAATTTCCTTTTATGCTGAATTATCTGTAAACTACAAACTGAAAAAATAGAAAAACCCAAATGTTGTTGTGTGCCCCTTAAACGTCTGTATTGAATGCTTGAAATTTTTGTTGGGGACTACCTTCTCAACCTCTTCAATCATTACTTAAAAGCAACAGATGTGGTCCCAATAGGCTTGTTCATACAATATATGGAAAAGAATGTGAAATGTGGTAAAAATAATCAAAACAAAAAAAACAAAACATACCAGCTGGCACAGCTGAACTGAGTTGTACCTTTCTAGGAACTGGCAAAAGAATGTTTATCTGATGTGCTCATCTGAGACATGTGTTTCTGAGGTCAAAGGAACAAAGTGGTGGCAAGCAAGTTCTCTCACTCTGCATCAGTCTAGGGTCAGCCTATAGATGTGTGCTTCAATAAGGTTGTACAGTTGACATTTTCACTTTTGCCCTATATGTTGGAGGCTTTCAATGGACAGCCTTGAAATATACACACACAGCCTATATGCTCAAATGGAAAAAGAAAAGCCATACAATAATACAGTGGGCTGAGGAGAGTGTTCTTATGTACCTACACACAGACCAATTACATTTCATCAGGCTCCTGGTGAATATATTTCAGGGTCTAACACAGGGTCAGTGCAGTCTGGGTTTAGCCTATAACATAAGCTTCCCACATTGCTGCAGTGATTTTAAAGGTGCTAGAGCAGGAGAGGTCCCACGATACACAAAATCCAAACCCTATATCTGTCACTAATACAGGATTTTAATGCACTGTAAGCAAATCTGCAGAAAAACCATTATATGAGGTGGAGCCTTTCTCATATAATAGCAAACCAATACAATGACCTTAACAGCCCATAACTGAAAAAAAAAGAGAAATATATCACCTAGAGAGCCACTTTTCCCTTAAAGCCCCCCCCCCACACACACACACTATCTGCCTTTTACAAGCAATGTTCACTCTTCCTGTGGCCTGGCCTCAATATGGCAGCCCCAGTGTGTTCGCTGAGCTAAGTACTCGTCCCTCCATGGCTGGCCCCCTATTTAGTACTTGTGTAATATTCTGCACGCTGGGAATGAACTCCATTACCGTGGTAGCTTGTTTTCTCCCTTCTCTCCTTTACTCTATGGCTCTGCATTGCTTGTGTTTATAACACATGGGACTGGCATCTCCCACAGGGCCTCGGCTTCAGGCAGAGAGGTGATTTCTTTCCCTCTAAAATAGCACACCATGGGGCTCTCACATCACAGGTGACTCTTGTGATTAAAAGTTGTCGGGGTCCCTGGGGGCTGTATGTGTGTGCAGATGTGTGTATGACATGGGTGCGACAATGCGAGCACGCATTTGCACCTATTTGTGCTTCTGCTCTGTGACAGATTGAGCTGTGTGATTTCCATCGCAGTGGTGTACCATCCTTAGGACAAAGTCGTGTAAAACAGCTCCTTTATTTCTTTCCTCTGCAGCCTAAGGACAGGGTGATGCACTCTTCATTTTCTCTGGCTCACCTGGTTTCTGTGGCTCCATACATGTTGAAGCACATTACACATGGGCTCAGACACCTCCATATGGGGATGAGACAGACAGTGCCTGGGCTGCTGCAGGATTTCGCTAGCAGGCATGCAACTGAGGGGAGCTCCTCACATTGACTTTAACAGGATTTAGGTAGATGAAAGGCTATGGGGAAGAAAAGCGAGATACAAAGAAGCAGAGAGGCGGCAAGAAGGAACATGGAGAGGAAGAGGGAGAGGAAAGAACCACCAGAGGAAACAGCAAGATGAGAGACTGGTAGGAAGACACACTGGGGCGCCACTATAAATGTCCAGGTATGTATCACCACATAGGTAGTGCTGAATAATAACAAGAGAGGCTCTTTCACAGGAAACAGAGGACAGTGCTGGAAAGGTACTAATAGTGGTGTGTTCCCTGTAGAGGGGGAGATGGGAGTTAGGAGTGTCACTGCGACAAGGAGGAAAGTGGTTAAAGGGGGACCACAGGTGAGTTAAAGCAGAGTTACTGAGCTGGAAAAAAGCAAAATAGTTCGACGGTTTGCTTGAGGGCAATGGGGGCTGAAACGCTGGGGGGGGGGGGCACGCATAATAATCCGACGAAAACAGAGAGAGAGGAGGTGAAAATGTGGGGAGACCTGAGAAGGAAAAAGTAAAAATCACACACACGGGTCTCAGCATTCCAAATTGAGATCACACACACATGCCAGTGGGAGCTGAAAAGATGTTTCATGGTCAGCAATGTGCAATTATGCAACATTAACACATGTATATGAACATACCTCCATATTTGCCTGGGAGGTGCATCACCCAGCTGAACTAATGCTAATGTGCCAAGTCTGTGCCTCTTTCACCTCAGAGCAGAGCACTCCGCACGCTTGCTTTGCCTTAAACAACAAAGCAAGACAGCAGACTGCGGCAGCATGCAACAAGCCAACAGGTTGTTAGACCCTGAATGTGTACTTAAGGTATGAACATGGAATAGGGGTGTCACAGTGTGCTGGTCTTTAACAGTTGTTTAATCTGAAAAATCAAATATTGAATCATATATTATTTGTTGATTGTGAATAAAAAAACATGAAGATAATCTCACAATTCATTTTCACAGTTTCCGCCCACAGTCTCATCTGTTACATAGAAAAATTTAATTGGTTCACTATTGCTAATATGATAACAGTGGAAAAAATAGAAATGTATAATTATGCATTTTCACCAAAGATCAAAAATACACTTTGGCCAAATTTTCCGAAAAAAAAGGAGGAAAAAAGTTAAAGCACTATAAAAACAGCATAAGATTAATTATGAATTTTATCATAATGTTTGTGGTTATTGTGATATAATAATTATTTGGCATTATAATTACTAGTTTGATATAGTGGCAGTCCCACTACCGACATACACCAACAACAAGGGTGTGTTTTAGAAAAATGTCATCATTTACTCTAGCCTATAAAAATTACAGAAAACAGCCTTAAGCCCTGAGAACAAAATGGATGTCGAGTTGGACAAAACATCCATCTGCCACTTTCTTTACGGCACAGGAACAAGGCAATAACGAGGTTATTTGGCTGTTGGTATTTGCCGCTTGGTCCTGCTTGCCTACAGGTGATGTGAGGGAAACCTCAATAAATTCAGCCATTCTGTCAACAAACTGTTCTATACGTGGATATGAAGAAAGTGGGGCTATTTATTTTAGCATGGAAAATAAATATGTCTCTGCTCAAAAAGCCGGGGGCCTAAATTCAAACAAAGCTGAATGGTCTAGTACACCCAGCTGAGCTATATAACGTCTCACCTATTTAACACACACACACACACACACACACACACACTAGACTACACAATTGCATTTATGATTCACTTTTTTCCTCCCAATCCTTTCATTTTGACTTTTTTTTCTTATGTTTCCACTTCACATATAGTTTCATCTGTTTTCTCTCCCCCTTTCTTTCAGACAATAATAATGTTTAAGGTAATGAATGCTGTATGGGTAGATAGTGGAGAAGTGAGTAAACAAGAAAAAGGAGGCTTTGTCATCTCAGGCTCCGTCTCTGCTATTCAGTGCCAGCAGTACACTCACATCACTTCCACTCCTCTCAGCACAATGAGCCTGAGACATCAAAGCAGAGACTGAGAGGGAGAGAGAGCGAAAACGATGGAGGGAGGGAGACAAAAGCGTAAAAGCGACTAAGAAAGAAAGACTGCGAGAAAAGATAGATACCAAAATACCTGTTTTCTTGGAAACGTATGGCGTCATTACAGCGGGATATTCTCTTGCTGTACTGCCTGCCTGGCTGCTGAATGCACTCTCTTTCTTTTCCACACACATAAACCATTTTAATCTTTTCCAGTCAAAAAGTCACAGTGGTCTCTAATAAAAAGAACATATTCATGTATGCAGCAGAACATTAATGGCCTTCCCTACAGCAGCTGCTAAACTCGTTTCATGCAGTACTGGTGAAAGTAAGCATTCTCATAAGACAAAGAGTTGCTTAAAAAAATAAATAAATGGTAGAACAATAACAATGTGAAGTGCAAGTAAACCAGTCCATCTGGGACTTCAAACAGTGGATAAATAGTCAACAAAGGGTAGGATATTTGAAGGCCGTAAGCACTGATTGCCTTGATATTTAAGGCAAATAAGGAGAACAGTGCTTGCACTATAACTTATTGACACACGAAATCAATAATTTTTGCCTCGTCACATTCACATAGCTTGTGTGATTTTAATTTCAATTTCTGCTCATATTTTTGACTTTGGAGGCGGTAATTTGTGTGGGGAAAAAAAGAAAAAGAAAACGAAACTACATGCAAATGAGCAGCTCTCTCTCGCGCACGCTTATTGTGAAATGATTAACATTCCCTCCACAGATCAGAGCAGGTTTCTCAGCTCCCCTGGTTGAAATGCTAATGGTGCTTCCAACCCAGTTTAATGTCAATCCTATTCTACTTTTTTCCCCGTTAGGGAGGAGCTCCCTGTCTCTATTTCCATACACAGCAGCAGGAGGGACAGGCAGCGGGCTTACTCCCCCATCTGGATCTGGGGAATCAGCCCAAGACAGAAAGAGGAGGAGGAACAGGAGGAGGGTGGAGGAGCATCCCTCTTGTCCGTGCGAGAGTGTTTTTTGGGAGGGAGTACAGACTTTAAAGCCTGATTTTGCTCATGCAGAATTCCACCTTGTTTTAAAAGGGTTCAAGAATAATAGATGACGGCCCCATACCAGGAGAGAATGACAAGTCTTTGTAGTTTTCTCTCTCTATTATTGATCACATTTCTTTTATATCCACCATATTCATTTTTATTTTCCCCCCACGGACCGCTGGGTTGAATTCACATGAGACCAAACATAACCTACACACACAGTGGAAATATGACTAAGGCTATGTATCACTTGTGGGGGAGTTAAGGTTGGTGTGATTTTAACATTCATCTGTAAAGGTGTGCGACAATGGTCTGTTCACTGCTGTGTGATAAATATGAGGCAGTGCTGCTACAATTCACAGGCCCTCACAACTCACACAGAGTTGTGTGGAAAACTATACTACTGTGTATTAGGTTTGGATGAAATTAAGTTTTCCTGTGTAATACCGACAGAATATCTATTGTTACTGCATCAATGTTGATGTATCCTCTGCCTAATCTGTAGTTTAACTACCCTTGCTGTAGCAAGATTAGAAAGCAGAGATATACAGCAAAAATTAAGTGACAAAGTGAGTGTTGTAAGAAACCACCTTGTGCCAAAAAACAAAAACAAAACAAAACAGTTGAGGTGTATTTGCTGTTGTTGACCATCTCTAGAAGATTAAAATCCAGTACTGGAAAGCTGTGATTTAATGATCTCTCAAGTACACAGATATATCTTAAAATTAGTTTGAAACATATTTTTTGATAGAGTGTGCTGCCGCGTACAATGAGCACATGTAAACAGAGGTTTTAAAAAGGGGGGTGCAGAAGACTGAATTGGTATCAAATGCTGCTCTGTATTCCGTACAACCGAGCCTTGCCAGAGATGCTAAAACAGAGGCAACCGGAGATGAGTACAGGGATGTAGGAGTGACAGCAGCTGGGGGAATTAGCGGTGCGATGACTGTCAACACACAATCAGCACTGCGGTATCGTTACAGGGCTCACATTGTTTAGTTTGGAGTTATTAGCTTTCTGAACATAGAGCTAGATCACTTGTAAAACACCCCAAGCTGCCACTCATCCAGAGCTGCAAGACTTTCAGAGCCATGCTTTGATTTAAACTTATTTATACATTTTGTTTTGCATGTGAGCGTGTCTTGTGCGATAATATGCATGTATGGATGCATATGTGATAATAAGCCTTTAAAAGCCGAGATCTTTATTTTTTTTCGCACAGTACCGAGGAGAGATTTATCGTGCCGCTGCAACTGAAAATGATGGCATATAATCACACAGCATCCCAGAGTCTGTTTCCCTGAGTGAAACATGGACATATGCCAAGGTCCCTAGTCTAATGAGCACTGTTGTCTCAGTGACAAAACACTAACCAGACAGACAGGGCTTTATGAATGTGATATGACAAGATACATGACTGTAATATCAAGTACAATTCAACAGGTGGTGAACCAGTTTTTTTTTTTTTTTTTTTTTTTTTAATCTGAGTTTTCCTTTGAAGTTGTGCTTCAAAATAATAATAGCATGTATTTCATTGTTAGGATCACTTTTGGCAAGGAAGTTCAACAGTTTGTTCCTACCTTAGGATCAGCTGTGAGCAGCTTAAAGGCCTCATACACCTGCCTCTCTTTGACTCCTCCACCCAGGTCCAGGAAGTTAGCTGGCTTTCCTCCATGCAGGTCAATGATGTCACATGTGGCCATGGCCAAGCCCGCTCCATTCACTGTAAGAAGACACAATGTCAGTTCAGTTAATATGCAAAAATGAAATCTAGAGGATTACTTAACAGCAGACATACTGTATATTTATTCAGAGAGAGACTTATGGTGTTGGGCATGTTAAGTGAGTGTTGATGATACTATAGTATTACATGTAATTATGAAGTATAATAAAGTTAAATGTGGTCCAGTCCCTTCCAAAGTCCAGAAATTGAAACAAAAGCCCCCGAGTAATAGTAGTAAAATGTGATGCCAACAGCCTTGAGTTAATTATAATAACATCACCAGCACTGCAGGAAAGATGACATGTACTGTAAGAGCACCCATAAAGGAATCTAGCAGTAATTTATCAACCAAAGAAGAGCAAACAGCTGAAAAAAATGTCACACTTAAAAAGTGAATCGGTTGGAAATCTTCTAATCAGGAACATTCAATGCTTCAAGTCGAGCAACACAGAGAAAATTTGATTATGACTCGACTCTCGACTTCAGAGAAAAGAGTGTTGATTAAAAGAGGTTCTGCTGCGCTTTTCTGCGGCCTGTGTCATCATTTAGCCAACTGCCAGCGCGGCTACCCTGCTGAGTTGCGCGGGAGCCAAGTGCACAAAAATGTCTTACCTCATTTGGTTTAGCCAAGCTGAACTTGTGTCCTGGCAAGCTCCCCGACCGAGGTCTCAATAAAAGGGAAATTCGCTTTAACAGCTGTCACTTTGGTGGCTTACAGAGCTCTCAAGGAAGCTGCAGGGCCTTAAAAGCTGTTGTTACTTTAAGAGAAGATGGGAGCTGGGGATGCAGAATGGGGTGTGTGCATGTGTGTGCGTGTATATGTGTGTATGTGAGAGGGGGTAGTGCTAACAGACATCTAATGTGTTTATGAGGCTACGGGGTAAGAAGCGAGAGCACCTGTTAGTGCTGCTGTACACTGTAAAAGCTTTGATTTATGACAAGAGAGGGGGCCTTTAATGAGAATGCTAACAATCTGGCTCACTGGAGACTTTCTGGGCGGATTATAGCTAATTAGAACGCATTGGTTATGGCAGCATTCCTTCTGGAGTCCTCAGAAAGCTGCTTGTAATGTGGACTGGAGGAGAGCCCAGGCTGCTTTTACTTTGACTAAGTTTTAACTGTGTCCGAGCTTTTCACTTACGTGACATAAGAGACACATTTAAGACTTATGCCAGGAGGGGTTCGCTTGTTGGTGTATGACTTTGTTTCTGTGTGCAAGAATGAGCCTGTTCTGTTTTGTTTTTTGTTTCCGTACCAAAACAGGCAATGTTTCCATCAAGTCCAATATATTTGAGGTCCCATTTGGCTGCCTGCATTTCTGTGGGGTCGCTCTCAGTCATGTCGTCCATGGCAAACACGGCCTTCTGACGGAACTCAGCGTTGTCGTCGAAGTTGATCTTGGCATCAAAGCAAACCACTGGGGCAACGACATGGAGGAATGCGGAGATAACAAAGACGAGAGTTAGGAATAAAGACAGCAAGAGAGGAGGCACAAAAGTGAGACAGAGGAAAATTGCAGGCAAGGGAAAAGGGAAGAGAAGGAGGATTTCAGACATTAAAAAAACACTAATTATCATTTCTAAAACCTGAAATTAATGAACTGAGGGTTGTCTCCTCGGCCTACTGGTCTTAATTACTTCAGAGGTTGGCTCACTAAGGCGTGTGTTTTTGACACTGCCTCTAAGGGATAGACCATTATAGTGAATGGACATTTCCTTTACACTTCAAAGCATTAGCATTTCAAAGAGAGCACACTCATGAAGCTACCTGGAAGAATATATGGCAAGAAATTTAATAAAGTGGTTGAAGGGCTTTCTGTGAACACAACTGCACTTAAGACTGCCTGTAACTTAAAGGAATAGTTCAATATTACCCTTATTTGCTTTCTCGCCAAAACTTAAATGAGGAGCTTGCCACCACTCTCATGCCTGTGTAGGTAGCTGGAGCCAGCAGTGGTTAGCTTAGTGGGACTGGAAATGGGGAAAAACAGCCTGGCTCTGTTCAAAGGTAATATATTCTGCTCACCAGCAATCCTAACACTCACTAATTAACTTAATTGTTTAATTAGTGTAAACCTAAGTGTAAAAACAAGTTGTGGTTTTCAAGAGGACGATAGTACAGCGTAATGTTATTTGCTTGTGTACACATTTCTTTATGCGCTTTGACTAAAGCTGCATGTAAACTTTCCACCATTAATAATATAACTATCACGGTTTTAAGAGGAACTGTGGTAATGGTAGCCTTGGTAACCATCAGTAAAAAATAAATAAATCAGGCAAACAGAGAAAGCTAGATAAACTACATGTAATAGTGTGAAAAGGAAACAAAATATGGAAGCATGGGAATTGACTTAAGGATTGACATACAGACAAAGAAACATAAACAAAACAGACACGCACAACATGCAGTAGACAGACTCTGTAGGGATTTGGGAGTAGACACACTGTGTCCTCCAGGTAAAGTAGATCTCCCACACATCCATTATTGCAGTCCATCTAGAAAATGAATTCAGTTTTACCAAATGAGACACAAAAATAAAAATTTTCCACCCTCAAGAAATTTTCCTTCCCGATACACGTCGATGGAATGCCTGCCGGAAAATAGCTGCGCTCCCTTGTGACATGTGAACAAATCGAACCACAGAATGAGTTGATTTTAATGTGAAGCTTGTCTACAAAGCCTGCCTCAGTCACAGCCACTGCTTCTCCCTGCCGGTAGAAGAGGAAACTCGTACCTCTCAATATAAATCCACCTTTGGAAAGGAGTCATTTTACTCATTAATATTCATAAGAAATCATGAAACAACAAACTTCTTTTGTCAATCTTTGATAAAGCATACTTTGAACAAGAATCTGTTTTGAGGAGACTAAATAACATCAAAGAAGTGATGCATCTCCAGTGTGTTGTAATACGTCTCGATAGGACACATCATAGTCAATCTGTGTTCAGTTCCACAGACAAGACAATCACTCTTTATTTCTTTGGGAGAAAAACAAAGTTCAGTACAAGTTCAACGTAAGCAGCATCACAGCAGCTACGAAATACGCTTTGCCTCGTGACTACGTATAATGGCTTTCTCACCTGCATGAAGAGCACTTGAAATGTTAACTTTCTAATCTCCACTTGCTGTCAAGTGGCAACAAGGGGACTGTAACTTACACATATGAATTAAAGCGTTTTCATCAGCCACATAACACTTAAGAAAGGGAGAGAGGAAAACTTATGCCGAGCACAGCTAAATAGTGATTAAAATCTCTATGCAAACTATTATTTGACACAAAAGTACTCTGCTATGCTGTCTTCGAGGCGCGTCTGCAGATAGCAGCCCTTTTTTAGAACTTTTAAAGACCCTTCTGAGCCCAAACACAATATAAATCTGATGTTCTGAACAAATTGTGTGGGGAGGTGTCAGTTGACAAGTGACAAAAAAAGGGGCAATTCTGGGATTGTTTTTAATGTTGTACAACACAGACACTGTCACTCGTTGAAGAGGGCCAACTGCCAATTTAAAGCTCCATTAATCTAACATTAGTACCACTATTTCACACAGCCTTCACAGCATAACAATGATGAGATGAATTTGGACTTCATTCTCAGCCTGACAATTTATATTTGTACAAAGGAGCTGACTGACAATAGAGACATTATTTATTGCTCTAATCGACAATAAATTTAAACCTAATTCCTTTAAGTTAATTTCAATTTGATTTCACACTGAACATGTAAAGTACCCTTTGATCCATTCAAAGACATTACACACAAGGACAGGTCAGTGTAGGTAAGTGATGTAAGTAATGTAATTTTGGGTCAGTGCATTGTTAAATGATAGTAAAAGAGAGTGGTAAGTGAAAAATTTGATAATCTTACAATTATTTCTCAAATAGGCTTTATGGGCAAATGCTATTATATTCTCCCTGATTCTCAGATAAAAAGCTCAAAACTTGCTGTTGAAGAATTCAACAATTAACAAAACAAACAAAAAATAAATTATTAAAATACATTTGATAAAATGTTTACGCTGAAAGTAAAATCTCAGTGCAAATTTAACAATGACTTTTAAGGCTTGATATCCAGGACGTAAAACTGAATTTAAGTTAATTTAAGGACCTGCTGACTCTGCTGAGTTCTTCATTACTATCTGATGACAGACTGTACTCCCTTTAGTTAATCATCAGTTACTAGGAAACATCAACAAACACCAACATGTTATGAATATGGAAAGCTCTGCTCCCTGAAGCCACTTGGATTTTGATCGAGACAAAGTCATCCAGACAAGAAGCTGACGTCAGTGTGCTGCAATTACACTTCATGTTCTTAAATGCATTCAGATCCGAGGAGATAGTGTGCCTGTATCTCAGAGCTAGTGATAAGTAAGTGGCTGCAAGTTGAATTCTCTATTTAAAGTGTTTAAATATTACAAAGCTTTAATGTGATTTAGGGACAGTTTTTGACAGGGAGAAAACATAAATGGATGCATAGACACACATAATGCACACAAGACGCAACACACACACACACACACACATACACAAAACAAGCACTTTCTATGATACAAGGTACCTTGTCCTTCGGGAGTCTCTCCGAGAGGATTGACTTCGACTTGAGTGGCGTCGACTTTCAGGAACAGATCATAGAGCCTCTTAATCTGATCTGCTGCCTGCGTGGTCCACAGAGAACAGTAATTACCTGATGGTTCAGCTCAGAGCAGCCGGCCCCGCCAAGGCCACTCAGCCTCCCACACAGGCTACATAAAACATGGCAAATCACCTTCAACATCACATTGTCTGGGTTTGTTTTGCATGAATCTGTGCGAGTGTCTGAGGTGAAAATTTAATTCACTTGTTTCGAAGGGTGTGACACTAAGCAAATACGACACAGATTAAAACACAGACCAGCACACTTTCATCTGATGTGGTTGCATATAACTATAAAATTATAACTCACAGTTCAGTAGATTTCATATGGTCGGAATATCTGTACTTTTTTTTTTTTTTTGGTTGTCTGTTTTCATACAGAATTGATATTTAAGGGGGCAAAAGATGAAAATGGCCAATAAATACAGCAACACAGAAATGACACAATACTTAAATCATCACTGTCAAAATCCCCATTTAAAAAAGGGATTTAAATTGATATCTCTGTTGCGGCAACTTTTCTTCAATTATGATGGCAGTTTAACAAAGCATTTAAGGCTTCTCAATGCACAATTCCACACACACTCCACCAATCTCACTTAAAAAAATTTTGTCACACATACACACACAGTATAGGCATGCTTCAACACAAAGATTCTGTCATCCCAGAGCTCATTCAAGACAGTAAAGGTATTTTAGAAGAGCTGTAATTATCTCTGAATTAAACAGTCTGGCAGCTGACTCACAGCAACCAAGGAAAAGCATACTGACAATGCAGACACTTAACCAATCACTTTCTATTTCTCTCCTTGCCCGTTTAAAATCAATGCCCATTTAGTATCCTGCAAAAAAGGATCACATACAATGGGATGCAACCAAAGCTCAAAACATCTTCGACTCTCAGTTTGTGTCTCAGAAGCAGATTAATTTGGCTCATTTATATGTATTCCATTTGTATCAAAGATTCTGAGCTAATCTGATTTCTCATGCCATGGAGCCTGTGGAAAAGAAAACAAATTAGTGATCTGATGCCAAGAGACAAATGGCTTTGAAATGAACTATGCATATAAGCTTACATACCTATTCTGAATTTGAACTCGGGGTGTCACTGTGCTGTTTTTCCTTGGTTTCGTGTTACCGGCTAATGCTGCCTGAACATGACTTGTAAAATTTAAGGTGACAAGAAAAAAATGTTTGTTTCACTGTCCTCAAAATCATAGGCTGTCCTTTGAGACTTGGTGTTTCTTACTGCATGATTCACTCACAAAATCTATGTGCAGCATGTTCTATCAAAAAATGGCATCATTAGTAATGCCGGCTCCCTCAGCCTGGCACAGTGCTGTGCGTCACTGCCAGACATGACAATAGACCACCTGGCAAGTGAGTCTCATGTAATGACACTTCACAACTTGCCTCTGGAAAACTAATAATAGCCAAAGTTTGGTTTGTTTGTGAATGAGCACACATCTGTCTGTGTATGTGTGTGTGCGCACTGTAGAACTTTCTGACTTCTTCTTTGCATTGTGACTTTAAAGCCCTCCGCACCCATTACCTGTCTCTGCAGAGGTCCTTTGAAACCCAAATTAGCTGCCATGCGGAGTGCCTGGTCGTCTCGCACTCCTTCAAATATATCTATGGCTTCCTATAAGATCCACAGTGAAAGCGAAAGAAGAGAGTGAGAGAAACAAAAGGAGAAAGGGGGAGACAGAGAACGGGGGGGCTCAAACACTGGGCTATAATTTGACACAAAGCGGATGTTCATATTAAACTGCAGACACTATAATTAAGTAGTGGCAAGCTGCCAGACATGGAGGAAATCGGCAGTTGGGACTGAAACAGTGGATTTATGATCATTAGACCCTCGTATCTTTGACTTTCAGATAGTGATAAGCTTGCATAACTTTTTTTCATAGATACAAAAATGGATGAAGCATTTCAGGGTGCACAGTGGTGAAGGAAACAAAAGAATAAAACCTCAACTGTTGCAAGCGGTTATGGACCAAATCTGTATATAATAAACTACTGTAGGTCCATATAGGTTTTGATGAAATGAGTGAAGGGTATACTGTGTTATCATGTGCGTTAGATAGCAACAACACGGATAATCTTCAGTGGAAATAATTAATTATATAAATCTCAGCTGGATCTTTACAATCTGCTCTAACATCTGTACGCTACAACAAAAGAAAGATATATAACAATTGTAAATGCAGAACTTCTCCATCTGCAATGCTTAAATCATACATCTGTTAACAATGACCCGCTGACAAGTAACAACGTGACTGCAGTGAATCATGTTCTGTAAATGAAACCTTAATAAACAGCAATACAACGCATAGAGGGCTTCTTCATGTGTGTCTGTGTGTATTTGTTCATGCTAAGCTCCAGTGTGTTTGCGTATGCGTGCGCTGTGTTCAGCTGCTGCTGTGTGTGCGCAGACAGGACGATACATTTAATTGAATTAGCAGAAAATACGAACAGAGCACAGCTTCCATCTGTCAGACCCACTGGGTAAACCAGTCTGGCATGATTTCAAGTCAAATAAAACTTTTGTCAATTTAGGAATGAGATCTATGAGCAAAGACAGCGAGGGGTTTGCAATCTTTAAAGAGCTCCACTGTGCCAGACAAGATTGATCAATTCTAACTCTTGCACTATTTCTGAAGCAGATAAATATCATTATCTTATTCATCTCATTTGATATTGTAGTGATGGGTATGAACCACAAATTATATACCTTAAAGATGAGTTCTGGGGTGCTGGCGGCCACCTCTTCGATATCCATACCTCCCTGGGGGCTTCCAACCATGACAGGACCATTACAGGAGCGGTCCATTAAGATGGCAAAGTACGTCTCCCTGCTAATGTCCAGGGCCTCGGCAACCATCACCTGGATATGGCACAGCAGGAGTAAAAGGGGTTGATGGAGGAATGCCACGACGATAACAGGGTGAGTTAGCGATTACGTAAAGTGTACCAACTGTTGTCTGTTGGCTATTCTTTACTTCCCTTCGTATTTTACAAATTTAGCATTTTTACATTACAGTGCATCTTTAAAAGTTACATTTAATACTGGATAGAACACACAGGCAAATAAGCAGGGTCAGAATCTATGAAGCATCTCTTTGGGGAAATCTCATGTATTGTGAATGAGAGAGAGGGAGGTAAATAGAGAGGAACTTTATGCTGAGAATCAGACAGATAAGCAGAGAGAGGAAGCAAGCAAGAGGCTCATTTGGCAAAGAAAGGGGAAAAAAATTGACGGGAAACTATCAGTTGTGTGGTGGTTAATGGGCTGCAAGTTTTCTAGATGGAGTGTTTGTTTGAACGTACACAGCCCTTGTGTTCTGCTTCCACCCTATCGCCCAGAGAATGAGGATGAATAGCCTTCTCTACGCTCCACGTTAACAGACAACACTCCTATCTCCTTGTCCAAATGTTGTCTTCTCCAGTCACTCAAACCTTCTCCTAAGTTTCCTTGTCATTTAACTTGCAGCCTGATTCTTCATTCACACTAAACATATTCTATTCCTATTGTCCTGTTATTTCTTTCTCCCCTCAAACCCCTGCTCTTGTCTCTCAGTCTTCTCCCACAACCATGTCTCAAATCTTTCCTTATCTTCTCTCAGCACCCCTCTACCAGTACCATGACAGCAAATCTATGTAGATGTAGTAGTGGTGCCCCTTTTTCTTTGGTTTTCACTGCTCTGTGGTGCAGTATGGGAAAACGGTTGATGCAGATTCCATTGGCAGGTTGACAGCTGAAGGTCTGGCTGTCATCTGACAGACCAGGTTCTGACTACACTGTGATGGTACTTGATCCCTCAGGTTAGTCAACAGCTGTTCTTGCCAGGTCTGACTTCAGTGCTGCAGGCGATAGAGGATGTTCTTGCTGAGACAATTAGATGGCCAGTTTGGGGTCATGTCTTTCATGGTCCACATTAACTTTTGTTTAGTAACTTTGTTGTTTGTTTTCCCTTCCGCTTCCAAGACATGGAATTAATTCACAGCTCCTGAATGCCGGTTACCAAAGGTGCATTCTATAAAAATGAATAAAAAAGTCTGACACTCAAAAGTGTGACACTCATTTGATTTCACCTAAAGTCTGCAATAGGAGCAGGAGCAGGAGAAGGGGCTCCTGTGGGGAGTAGCAGTGGTAAACAAAGATGGGGAGAGACAAAGAAAAAGTGCAGGACCCACACACAAGACACAGACTGAGAAGGCTTCATCACCTGGAAATGTCTGTTTTGAGGAGGTACTGCATGCAGCATGCGAGTAGAGAAAATGATATTCCTGCTTGTTAGTGGCACATAGAAACAGTTGTTTACCAAACACTTTCAATTCACAGTGGGCCCAGTTCAATTTATGCAATGAGCCATAACACCAGCCAGCACAGGCCCACAGTAAACAACAGTGGACAGCTACTATTTAAACCCAGCAAAAAAAAAAAAAAAAAAAAAAAAAAAATCAGAAAAAAGAAAACATAGAGCCAGACTGCCTTCACAGTCATTAATTTTACAGAACTGCATTACTGGACTCAAAATGCCTTGAAATGAGGTCAGAAAACAACAAGAAAGAGCAAAGTATATCTTTCTTCCCTTCAGTCTGCGCAGTGGCTCACCGTTTTCACTTTCACTCCATCTTTAGGTGTCTGCTTGGTTGTCAGGTTGAAACCCAGCATCTTATTGGCCAACTCGCCAACCACTGCAGGACTGAAGGATAGAGGTTTAGGTCAAACAATATCCTTTTTTAAAACATCAGTCTTGGATATATAAATATATATATATATATATAAAGAATCACTGAAAATCATACACTTACAAAATGAAAGATGAGAAAAGCAGGTGAACTGACAGATGAATAAGTATTTCTTTATCTCTGCAGAGCTTTGTTCAGTTGAAGAGAGATATGCCTCAGCACTTTCTGGGCATTAATGTAACATATTCTGACAAAGCACAGCTTTTGGAGACACTTTGGTACATCTACACATCACTGTGAATGAGCCTCTACTTATTCTCTCTGTTTAAAAGCAGCCTGCATGCCGAGTCTGCTTCTGTAAGCCTGCTCTGGTTTTGTAAGTGAATACAAATGAAGCCAGGGGTTGTACTCATCCTTTGATAGATGAGAGGAAGGTGAACTGTGTGCTCATGTCACTGTCTGGGGACGATGAACTTCAGCATATCTCTCTTTGAAAAAGTTTCCGGCCATTCCAAACCCTGAAGTAGGGTGACGATGATACATGTCTAGGACAACTGTCATAAATCACCCTTTTGCCTTTAAGGCAGTAGTAAGTGGTAGATACCTTTACTAAAAAGATAGCATTGTTCTAGCACACAGAAACTTGGTGGAGGGGAATGCAGCACCTGAGCTCTTTCAAGGTGTTGTTTGGCCTTTTGAAAAATGCAGAAGATATCTGAGTCAGCCCTCATTGGAGGAATGCAGCTATCACACTTTGTAATTCTAAGCTACAACAAAATGAACCTCAGCAGCGGCACAAAACCCAATCAACCTGAGAGAGGAAAGCTCAGTATGGGGTGCATAACGCTTCTGCCGACCTTAAAATCCCTTTTTCAACATTTAATTGAGGGTAGTTGCTCCAAAACAAGACATTGGAAGAAAGAAAAACTGTTTATTTGCAGCACAAGTAATCCTGACTGCGTCTTTGCGCCTAGGGAACATCTTCAGAGAGCTCTTTGAGCCTCCTCACTCTAAAAGCCGCTGTGCTAGGAGAAAATAATATGAATCTATCTCATACAGTAACTCACAGTGTGAAATGCACATGGGGGCATACTTACTCCTTGGTCAAGTGCACTCCACCTTTAAGGCCACTGTCAAACACACCCTTGCCTCTGCCACCCGCCAGAATCTGAGCTTTCAACACGATCTCCTTGGCATCTGAGAGACAAAGACAGGGACAGATAGAGAGAGAGAGAGAGACAAAAAGAGGGAAAGAAAGTGAGAGAAAGTGAGACAAAACACTTAAGATATAGGCTCAGCACCTTGAATGCCCCCTTGAGTATGCCACTTATCTGTCTATCTGACTAAGGGAAGAAAAAGGGGGGAAAGAGTAAAAAAAATAGGGGTGAGTGTGATGTGTGAAAAGATTAGGGATTATGTAGGGAAGGAAAAAAAGTGTACACATCAGGGGTCAGCTTACATCCATAAGGAAAATTACCCTCGCACTACTGATTACTCAAAATATTCTTTGGCACTGTGGTGCCTTGTCAACGTCAGTTTACTAACATGCTCACAGTGTCAATTCTAAGGGGCTGTTGTTCAGCAGGTTTAATATTTACCATGTTATACCATCATAGTGTAGCATGCTACATGCTAACATTTGCTAATTAGCGTACTGAACAATAGGATAGGAATAGGAATTTAGAATTTTGTGCTAGAAGAAAAGTCACAGGATCACCAAAAATCATCTGGACAATATTGATATCTGTTCCCAATAGTTGTAGAGATATTTGAGTTTGGATCACTGTTGACCGATCGCCAAATCTGCGTTGCCATCTCTAGAACCACACTGCTAGAACAGCGAAAAATAAATACCATGCACATACAATATCCACTTAAACTGTTCCACTGTGTGTTTCCTAATACAGCTGGCATCTAAGAACACAATCTGCGTGCAAGAAGCAACTGCATAACTGCTGGAAAACTTCTCGACCTTGCTCCAATTATATAACCACCCTACATCTCCTTTGCTGTCACTGCCACCTTGCAAGGACTCTCACATCAGGAGGAGGCCGCTCCGCTGTCTATTCAGCATCCTGCCCACAATCTCCCTGTATTTAAATGGAGCGAGGACACGTGATGAAAGATGGTCTCTGGCTAGGTTATTATTATCTAGGTGGGGGAGTTCAGCCATTGACAGGTGGCTGCCATCAGGGTGGGAAGTGGGTGGTGGGGAGAGTGGAAGGGAATGATCTGCCGTGCAATGGCTGGAAAGACACCTTGACCTTGGGGGCTGGAGTGCCTCCCTTGACTGCGTTCCAAAAAACAAAAACAAAAAAAAAAAAAAACCAACACAGAACTCTAGTAGCAGGGTGGAGAATGTCTAGACGGGAGCTGGTGAGCTGAGAGAGCCTAAGAAGAACTCTGAATGTGCTCACTGCTGCTTTAGTAAGAAAAAGGACCCCAAGAAAATAGCCTCTGACAGGGTGGCAGGGATTAAACTAACACTGCATTAGTGAGGCCCGTTCTCTGTGGAGAGCTGAGAGGGGAGAAGGAGAGAGAGAGAGAATTAGAGAATAAAGGTGTGCTCTTATGCAAAGGGCTTTGAGAGGAGTCATAAATGAATAAATATGTTAATAAAAAACTGCTACTGTGCAAAATTAAAAAGAGTTCAAAGCGAGATGAAATAGTGTCCTGCGGGCATGTGCAGCAGAGAGGGACGGTGCAGAGGAAATGACTTTTGCTTTAAAAGATGAAAAAAATAGAAACAAGTGGAAGAACAAAGATGTGGTCCAAAAGGAAGATTGCATTGTTTGAGGCGTGGACAAAGGGAAGAGTATTGACAAATTGATGAGGACCTTAAAAAAAGCACAGTTTTAAAGTGAGGACATATTAAATATATTATTAAATATATTAAAAGGCATGTAATGTGCCAGGGAAGGTAATGGGGTGAGAACGAGGCAGGTGTTCATTCCTGCTGCACTAGTAATTGATAGCAAACCTGCTTATTATGCGGCACACAACAAGATATTGTAGCAATATCAGCAATTATGAATGGGCACTGAAGGAACAATGTGCTGATAATAAGAGGAAACTTTATAAAAGAAGACACAAACCGTAGAGAACAGCAAGATTGTGTTGTGATAAAATGCATTCACACTGCATCTCAAAGACTGTATCATGAATAAAGTATATCATTCTCACAGAAAAAATACATCTCTGTATAATCATGCCAAATCCTCTGGTTAACACTGAAACACTACTCTCTGCTGGAGTACATGGAGAGGATAATGATGTCCTCAAAGATCATAGTGAACATGGTGCATGGTAAAGAGCAGGGCGACCATTATCTGGTAGTATGACAGACATGAGGTGGCCTCTAACATTCAGACAAAAGGTTGGTCCCTAATGAGTGCCAAGCAAAGTGGAGAGTGGATGGAAAAGTAGTAGTAGTAGTATGTAAAATGAGAGACAAGTCATGCTTTTATGTTCAACCCAGACACTGTGATGAACAAGGGGAAAGAAGGGCACATGTCTGAAGTTAATCAGTGAAGACACCAGCAAGCACGGTTAGAGAGTCACTGGAAAAATGCAATATTAAACCTGTAAACTGAGAGGTCACACTAATGAAGGGTGACACACATCAGACAGCAGTAAATTGTACATTTTGTCCAAGACACTTCTTTGAATGTATGTTTTCATTACTGTGAGTATGCAATACACAGAGTACAAATGTACTAGATACATAAATCATTCCTTTACTTGTTGCAACCACAACAATTAGAAAAACCTCCTCCAGAAAATGGTTTGGTTATTAGCAGAGTGAAAACCCTTTTCTTGGGGGGAGGGAGACACTGTTGCATAATCAGTTCTCTACTTCCATTTGTATCATACATGGCCCACTGTGGAGATCTGGAGAAAGATTTTCATCTCCATTTATTTTCTATATCTTGGGGACACACGGGAGGAGATTAACATTGCACAACATCTCCAATCACATCACATGCAATCGGAGTAATGCGGTCATCATCCTCGGGCCCTACTCATTTCCCAGTAATGAGTGCAAATCAACTCCCAGTCTGCTTGCCAGTGACAGCAGCTGGCAAAGAGGATGTTACTTCTACAGTCAGTGTCTCTTTCACCCTCTTTCCTTCTGTGCACTTTTGAAAGGCCCCCCATTCTCTTCTCCCTCCCTCTCCCTTTCCATGTAGCCCATGGCTGGCCAGCAGCAGAGTTAGCATTGGTCTGATATTTAATTAAGCCTTCGAGGCTGTGCCATGAGGGGGATGCTGGCTGGTAAGGGACAGATGTAGGCTGTGCGCCAATCCAGAGAGAGTAAGATGTGGCTACCATCTGCATGGAGAGAGAAAAAGATCAGGGCAGCCCTCCCCAGTGTGCATGTGTGCTGTAATGAAAGTAATGTGGCGGCTAAATGGAGAAGACTAATCAAACTCTTGGGAGAGAGGCAAAAACAAACACAAGCGCACATAGCCACAATCAAACACCAGAGAGAGACTGAGACTTCCTATGGATAAACGCCATTAACACTAGAGGCAAGAAAAAACAGAAAAAACCCAAAGACCTCTTAACTTCCAGCATCTGTGCTCATCATGACAGTGCACCTCCTGGTTATGATGCTGGAGAGTACTGATTGCTGCCAAACAGGTGGAAATAAGTCTTTAGAAAAACAAAAGAGGTCCTAAATGTCAGTCTCTAAGACCATTAAAACAAAATAATGTAGGCGTAATTATTCTTCTCCCAGTACTTTTTGGAAATAGTCCTCAGCATCTGAAATATAATTTATAATTCAGAGGCATTCCAGGACTATAAGTAGAAAGCACAACAATCTGTGATTCCATTTGCTTCCCTCTAGTGGCACATGGCGTGTCATTAAATAACCTCAATTATGTTGTCAACTGCATATTGATAGCTACAGGAAGCTATTGGAGCAGCTCTAGCTTTTGACTCACTTCGCCACAGGGCTTTTTGCTGTGTCACATCCATGGCTCACTGATATTGGGAACAATGGACTCATAACCTACTGTAGCAAAAAGCACCATGGGCAACGCAGGATATTAATGACTTAAAACAGAGCTATCTGATAAGCTTTACTAATTGTATAAGAAGAAAACTGAATATGTGCATGTTGTTTCACCTTGTGCATAGAAAAAAGTTCAAGTTAGGCCAAGGCTTATTTCTGTACAATATCCAGTGTAAAAGCCTTGCCAACCCATTATGTTTTAATTACACTTTGGCACCAGCAGGGCTAGTAAATGGAACAGGTCCTTGTGTGATGATTTTGTTTAACCACAGTGGTAAAGATGATATTATCTTGGACAAGTTCAGCTTTCCATAAAACTTTTACCATTTCCAATTTTGCCAGGCTGCGAAAAGGTCAGCTAGAAAATGGCTCTTCATTCATGCAGTGATGGCAGGTGAACCAGAAGGAAAGATTTCCATCTACCTTGACATATAATGGCCTTGGAATTCTAAAAGCTTAATATGTTTGCCTGTTCAGTTGAGGTTGAAAAGTCAACAAACACTAATAAATCCTAACCACGCTCTATAAAGCCACTTTGCTTGTGGCATGTCCGTAAAACAAATGTTGGGACTTATACAAGGGCCAAACAAAAAAAAAAAAAAAAAAGTCAAATATAACAACAATTTGACTTCTTTGTTCCCTAAAACTAAATATATCATTACCATCTTACTGTCTTGCCTGGTTAATCCCCCTGTCCCTGTGTCCATCACTGCCTCTAATGATGCCATCTCAGTGTTACTCAGCGGAGGAGAATATCAGCGTCCCGGACTGACAGTGGCACCTCTGTGTGACACCTCCTCCAGTCACTGCTTGCGTGACGGCTGAGTCCTCATTAGAGGACAAGTCCACCTGGCTTTCAGACATAGACAGCACTTCTAATGACATCCTGAGATGGCCCTGGTCTCCTCCCGGTGACAGAGAGGTGCAGTTCAAACCTCTGGCGGAGAGTTTTTCATTGCCGTACAACCAGAGGGGTGACGGTAATGATAATGATGTTGTGGAACGATGGGTGCCAAATGACCGTGGGGATATCTGTAGGGAGAATCATTTGTCTCGGAATGAAGCCTCTGCAAAGGAATTTACTTGTATGAAGCCACATCATGAGAGCGAAAACACAACTTTGGTTACAGACAGCACAGAACTATATTTAAAAAAATCTCCATAAAAATGTTTAAATGAGTGACTAAAAATGTGCACAAACATGAGCTGCTCACTTCTCATTATTATTCAATCATTATTGACTGAGCAGTTTTCATCAGCTCATCATCCACAGTAGCAGATGAGAACTAGTTGCAAAGCCACTTCCACTGATGAGTAATGAAGCGTGCCTGATGGTTGGCGCTCCCTACAACAAAGCACAATGGCGTTTGTACATTTCTGACTTAACTCTTAACTCCAATTCATGCTAACACAGTTAGGTAGGCTGCATTTATGCAAAGCACTCTGACAACAAATAATAGGCTACATGTTCACTTCTTCTGGCACATTAGTATCATCCTAATATGATAGAGGGGATGTGTGAGAAATAATTCCACGTCTCACCCACAACATGAATAGGTTAGGGCGCGTAATGAGGAGGTGGAAACACTAAGCTGCTTACAGAAATCAGCTCTTTGAGAGACAGGCCGCTTTACCCTGCAAAGCCTATTTACAGCTGTTAAGACAATTTCAGACGCACGGCTTCTTCTCACCAAACGAAAGAGCCAAGCTAATGTATGGGATGACAAAAGGTCCTCGGAGAGGCCAGAGAAATCTGTGCCCAGGCTCTTGCATTGTTCATGTGCTCAAGTGTGTTTTTGCAGATTCTCAAAATTTCTATGTATGCAAGTATTTGTGCTTAGAATGTGTTTCTGAATGAAGCTGGTGCTGTGTCTGTCTGTCTGTGAGCCACTGTGCCCATGTTAATAACCTTCTGCCTCAAACCAGCCCCTCCCCATCTTCTCCCCTCATCGGGTGTGTGTTATCTTGGCAGCTAGTAGAGACAGGAAAACTGCAGACAAACATCTGTCTTCCTGCGTGACAGGCCAGCCCTCTGAAGGGACGAGAGATGTTCCGTCCATCAGCGGGAGCCCTGCAGGGAGGGGGTGGGGAGGTGGGGCAGAGAATACCTGCAGCTCGCTCCAGCTAGCTCCCCGCACTCATTTATTTCCCCTACAATGTGATCAAAGTGGCAAACAAGGACACTGAGGTACCGCTGTAGTACTACATTTATTTTAAGGGAGGGTTGGGCATCAATTGAGGGGTGCCAGGCAATACGGACAAAGACAGAGGGAGCGACAGACACAGGATAAGCGGGAGACAGCAACAACAGACTGAAGTAAAATGACTGAAAGAAAAGAACCTGAGTGGGTGAACAGAGATAAGAGATAAGAGGGCTAAAAAGAGATGGAGTAAAGCACAGGAGAAGGGAAAGGTCAGAATGTGTGGGTAAAATGCAGGAGAAAGAGCAATGTTGTTTTGACTTGACATTACCAGTTAATAGCTATGTAAATGAACCTCAACCCATTTACGTAGAAGTTATTAACATAACACTTGTTTCAAACTCTGTCCACGTAAACAGCAGCAGCATGGTTAATGGTTGTAAATTTGTCAAGTGAATTTCTTTTATTAGTGTGCACAGACCAGATCAGTCTCATAAGCATATATAAGCTCCAACGATAATAGCCAAATATTCCATAGAAATGAACAAGCAGCAGCGATGTGAAGTCAAACAATCTGTTATTCTAGAATTATGTAATTTTGTTCTTTTGCAAAGTGCACACTTGCAGTGTACATTTGACTCAAAGACACAGTATATACTGAGTACCAAGTGGTCAAATACAAATCAGTCAAATGTCAGTAGTGTAAAAAATAAGTCTTCTCAGTTTAAGTAGAGGCCAAATGCTCAAGACATGAACCAATCAAATCCAAATACAAGTCTCTTTCACACGGGGGCACGTGTGTGGAACACAACACAATGTTGTCACTCATGTTGCTGCATCTTAGCAACAAAGAAATCAGGAATTTCAGTGAAATATGTGTGCAAAGGCATAAACACATATGCAACATACCACATGCATGAAAACAGCCACACCCAAAATTTCTAAGTAAACCCATACATAGAAACACATAGCGCCAACACCACTGTTCTGCTTTCCAGATTGGACGCCGGTCAATGCTAATTTCTTTCTTGACCCCTATGCTGGTACATTCTGACTGCTGTATATTGACTTCTCTTGTCAAGCGAGAGAATATCTGTGATCTCAAAGCTGTCAAAATGGATGGAGAGAATCATATTGTTGAGCTATAACAATATCCTGACCTCCATAACCCCCAGTCATGGAATTATGAAGATAATATTTAACAAGAAATTGACTGGCAAGCCGTTGCTTGGGAGATGGCTCTTCAGGTTAGTAGTCAAGCGATGAGTACCCACTAAAAACTCCTGAATCTACAGTGGAAATCAAAATTCACTTAACTGTATCTATTGTGTATTAAGCTACATATGCTGTATGTGTCATGTTGATGATTGGATGTGGTATCATATGATGTGTTGTATGACAAGTGTGTTTGGGACTAAGGATGTCCATTGGACCACCAGAGTTACTGAGTTTGTAAGTACACCTAGCTTAAAGTCTTCTAAGATGGAACCACCAAACACTCTCTCATCCAACTGACACTATGACTAGGACTGTCGCAGGTAACGTTATTATGAAATGACCTGGTTTATTTATCTTGCTTTGTTGTATAACTCTATTATATATATACAGTACATGGTCCTTTGGCCATCATGTTTCCAGATAACCTCCCCTCCCACAATGACTCACAAGCAAACCCATTTGAAATTAACAACATTAAACAGACCCTCTTTTTTCTTGTCACTGTTTCTAGCACAGCCTTGCTACCACAGCATTCATAGTGGAAGCAGTGAAGGTAGCAATGGTAGCCTCTCACTGATGGAAATTCAATGGCTGTAAGAGCACGAAAATACAAGTTCAATGTCCTATAATACTGAGACTGCATATTCTTTTGAAGTTCAAGAACCCATTGTAAGATCAGTTGCCTCGATAGATGAGCAGCTGCTTCAGTGGCCTCTGTCCAGTAGACCAACGAGAGGAGGACATGACATGGGCTCCAGCTGGTATACATACGCACACAAACACCAAGCTCTAGGAGGGTCGTCTTACCCCTCACCACTTCAGACACAGACAGAAGTGAAAGGGCTGTGGTTGAACCAACTCTTCTCAGCACTAACTGCTACTGTCAGCGCTTTTCACCAGAGACTCTGCCTCATTTTCTGAAGGGGGAAGATGAAAGTGGTCTTAAAAGGCGCTTGAAATGTTGAAGCGCACGAGGCGACTCCAGTGGGGACAGTGTGAATGAGAAGAGAGGGTATGTGCATTGAGGAGAGGTCTGGCCATGTTCCATGTTTTAACCCTGTTTGACAGTAATATATTTGTCTGTCCCTTGCTGAAAAGGAAGCAAGTCCCACGTGTCCATAAGGTGTATAGCAATACTTTGACTGTCATTTATTAAAATGATAGTTTGTCAGAACATTTTCCTAAGTCATTGGTGAGACAGGACTGGTATCACACACAGACAGCTGAGCATAATAAAATTTTATGACAAAGGACCTAAGCCTTATACAACACTATCCAAATTTAGACAGGCAAAAATTGAGGAAAAGGCACACAGATGGGATGCAATGGGGAAAAATATCACTGGTTTGCTTCTCACAAATTCACTGTTCTATGAAGCATGGAATAGCCTTAATAAAACATGCAATTTAGGACCAGTATTATCAGGATAATGACTCTATCACTGAGCAAGTGTTGCAACACAATGACATAAAAGATGAACTGAAGCATGAGTGATGCTAATGTACCACAGTAGCATATCACTACTCAACACTCAGGGCCTCAAAATCTCTTTGATTTGTGATGTCCCTCTACATTGTACATCTTATAACTACATGTAGGGAGGCATTTCATAACATTTCAGCTTAGGAACTATTACAGCAAATGTTCAGTACAAATCACTTACATAATTTATAATCAAGTAAAATTGCATGTCTTTGTATCATACAAATCTTTTGTGTGCACAGGAAAACAGCATCTTCACATTTCATTTTGTCTAACCAACAGCCCCAAACATGTTCATTACAGAATAGGTCTACCCTGAAGTAGTGGTAGACATCAGAGCTTAAAAATGTCTCCATCCACAGCAAACAGGTGGGGCCTTCCGGTTGTTATACTGATGGTGAATTAACCTCAAACCCGCTAATGTGGAAAAAATGCATTAAAACAAAAGCAGATAAGAGAAAGAGAAGTGAGAAAGTGTAGCAGAGAATCCCAACTGGCCAGTGGGGGAGAGGGAAGTATGAGGGAGGATTCGAGTGAGATGCAAAAGACACACATGGATAACGAAGTCCTCCGTACGGCTTCTGGTGATACCCACAGTGGGGAGGAGCGTTTCTGTGACAGATGGTACAGGCTAGGCAGTGTGTTGGGTTGGTGGAGAAGCATATGGTACTCTCTAGATGATCTCACACACAAGCGCCAGGCCCAGTCAGAGGTGTAAATGCTTCTCTGCACCCTGCCAGAGAAAGCGGAACCGTTGATATGCCCAGCAAAAAGAAAAAATATGGAGGCACACAAAGTGTGAGCATGGGTGTTATGCCATATCTCATGTGATTTTCCTATTTCTCATCCTCACTAATAAACAAGTGTGATGTACCACCACCACAGAGAACCTAACCTAACCTTTTTCATGGATATACTTCTTAGAATGTTTATTACATGCAAACACTGAATCCAAATGTTAAAATTAACCTTTTTTCCACACATACTGACCATAAGTGCTTCTCATGCATACAATTTCTATCTTTTCTCACATTCATTTCACAACTGCCGAAAGGCAATGACATACAGAAATGCCTTTAAATGCACTGCACACATTGTGTTTGACCATTCATGTCTGGTCAGTGGCTAATCTCCATACATCTGTGGTCAAATGAGAACCACAAATGCAATACATTGACATGCAGATACAGTGCCTGCCGTGCAACTCGTTCCACTTCTGGTAGTAAGGAAGGAATTGAAATATACTGGTGTACCTTCCTGTCCACACCAAAGGTGTAAATATGCAGGGCTTTATGGCCTCCTGTCTGTCCTATCACAGTTACAGCTGCCCTAGCCCTCTACACCACTGGGTCCTTCCAACATGCCCTTGGCTCTGTGTCTGGTGTATTCCATGTCTCTCCACACTGTTAATGATGGGGAAACACAGTGGATAAGTCTGGGAGTCCATCCAGGGCAGGCTGCTGCACAGGGAGCCTCCTCTGCACTTCAGTGCACAATAGAAAACCCAAACTACTAGATTCCATTGAGAAAGATAAAATTATCTCACCCATCCTTGGTTGCTAGTGCATGCAGTCATTCCTCGGGTGCTCTCATCTCACATCTCATTGATGTGAGAATCAAATATAACTTTTTAGTAAACTGTCCACCAATATTTCTTTACATACATCTGACCCAGAGGCCAACACCAAAACCTGCCACACACTAGGATGGCTGCGATGAGGCTGCTGGATCCTCTGATGATGTTAGAGGCTGCCTGCTTGGCCAACACAATGGTTAAATAATCTGATATCTGGTATCTGAAACTTAAGTCTCTCTGGGAAGACTGGCATTAACAACAGCAAGCATAGCACAATGCACTTTAAGCCAGCATTGTGTGAAAAGATGCTAGCTCCTGGTTTACAGTGAGATCAGTCTCAATTTGCAGATCATAGGCCAGAGGCATAGAGGGGGTCTGAGCTGCCACAGAGAGCAAACAGCTAAATGAGTAGATTGAAAACAATCACTTTAAAGATACACACAACAACAGTCTCCTTGGCCTTGAGCTACTTGTATTTACACATCATCTAAGGCACAGTATGAGCCTCATTCACTTGGACTTAAGTGTTCTTGGAAATCCCCAGTAACCAAAAGAAGAGCCTTTATACTTTCTGGAAAAAATAAACCACTACATAGGGCATGGCCAGTGAAATGTTTTATGTTTTTCGATGCAGGAAAGTAATACTTACCTCAGTCAACTCTATTTCTGAGTGTTTACAGGCGTATCAACTTAAAACAGCAATACCTGGCAGACTGAAACTGATAAACACGTGTTTGTGAGATGAGTGGATCCTATAGATGTCTTTCTTTCCCTCTCCCTAACAATCCATCACAAAACCACAACAAAATCTGAATGCCTACATACACACACACACCTGCTTCATCAAAGAGTTGGCTAATGTCAAGGTAGCTCACTATTTTCAGTAAGCCAACATATCAAACTAACTATGCCTCTAATAAGCACACATGAGATTTGACAGCCATGCATAAAAACTGCTCTGTTTACACTGAATATTCATAGCTGAGTGAAATAAATTAAAATGATTCCTACCTCTGTTAATTGTCATTCTGGCAGTGAGGCTGTGCTAAGCACAAAGAAGTGAAAAAGAGCAGCAGAGGCAGACTGAGGTGAATGAGGAGTGGGAGAAATTAGGTAACTTTAAGAATTGAAAACAAGACAGAGAACAAAAACAGAAAGATACAGATTACAGCAAAATTTGTCAAAGGAAAGCCTGGAAGATGACAACAGTAAAGAGGACAACATATTCCTAACTCATCTGATATGAAGTGTATATATAAACGAATATATGTTGTTCCCATTCATCACACAGGCTCACCATGCGGTGAAGATAAGAATCCAAAGCGATGTTTTCTTCCATCACCGCTTTGTCAATGAATGATTGCTGGGGGAGGCAGGAGGCATGGCAGACATGAAGGGCTTTCGAAGCAAGGAAAGGGAGGGAAAATGTGGTTTTGATTTAGAATTCAGACTGAAAATCCATCAAGATTTGCTCAACAGATGCATCTGTCAAACGGGTGGCGACACAAAAAGTGGACTGCATAATCACATTCTCTTTGGCTATGGCAGGGCACAGGTATGTGTATATGTATCTGTATATTCGTGTGCATGTGCATGGCTGTGGATATCTGCTTTGAAGGCAAACACAAAATCTATATTCATTACTGGAGTTGCTCTGATGTCTCAAGACTGCTAGCAACGAGGCCTTTGTTAAAAGCCTGAACACACACACAAACATACGTAAAGTATACGTATTGTGTGCTGCCAAGTACTAGTGGTGTGTGTGTGTGTGTGTATGTGAAGTCTTAGAGAAGAGAAGATTTAAAGGAGGAACAGTGTTGGGTTACCACTACAAAGAATTGTGGCATAGTTTTTTTTTACCTCTTTCAGGTCACATTTTAGGAAGAATGGAAATAAAAGTACTGCTGAAACTTGACTGCAGCATCACATTACACATTAATTATTGATTCTGCCAGATAGACATCTACTTGTACTTTTCTCATTTACTCCTGAACAGCATAACACACTTTTGGCAGCATGAATAATTATTCTCATACCTCTATATCCAGAAAGAACTGGGAACCTAAATGGCTAAAATCTGTTGAGAGACAGCAATGATCCACCAACAAGAATCTTTAATATTTTGAATCACAACATTTAAATATTAAAATTATGCTATGTAACTTCAAGGTCCAAAAAGTTTATTTTTCAAACC
This sequence comes from Lates japonicus, assembly GCA_033238685.1. NCBI lineage: Eukaryota > Metazoa > Chordata > Actinopteri > Centropomidae > Lates > Lates japonicus. The sequence goes on along the minus strand of BRZM01000311.1, from coordinate 149,539 downwards.
TACAGATGCTTGGTCTGCCACACACACACACACACACACACACACGAACTCAACAGCAGAATTAAAAACTTGGATATGAGACTTGTGGATCTGGGTCATTGGTTTTGGACAGACAGCAGGAGTTAGTGTGCCATTCTCTCAGTGTCCCAGTGGAGCACACAGTACAAAAACTTTGGACTTTCTGAAAACTCCCCATGCAGCTCACCCAGTATGGGGCCACAGAAATCAAACCCTACTTTCCATGAGCCATTAGCTGGTTGTGAGTCACCCATCTGCCACAATGTAAACCCCCCCCCCCCCCCCCCCCCGCCCCAAGAGTTGTCATTCAAGTTAAAGGGAATCAATGGTCCATGTCGGATATTTTATTTTTATGTTTTGATAGAGAAGGAGAAAGATTTTAAGCTATTTGTCCTGAGCTGTAATAGAACAAATCAATCTGTGTCCACTTTAGGAGAGTTGGACCACTCCACAGCACATGAGAGGAGTGAGAGGAGTTTCTATATAGCACTGCTGCAATTGAACTGTCAACTTAACCACTTCATGGTTAAGTGAGTGTAGCGGAGAGGAGAGCACTGATTGGTGTGAATGTGAGTGAGAGTATCTATGTGTTTGTGTGCTTATATGGGCTAGCTCACTCTATGCATGTCATTCATCTGTGTCTGTGCTTCCATGCTTGACTGGTTCACTCTATTGTGTATGCAGGGAATCAGGAGCTCACAGCAGGATATCAGCGACACGCAGAAATCCATTTGAGTCGCTCCCCGGCAACTCAGATACCCCAACCATCCGCATCCCCTGTACACAGCCATACCCAGTGTCCTCTACGGTGGAAAGCCATGAAACAGAACTCCATCCAGAGCTGGCTTCACACCCTTCCTCCCCCTTGCCCCCTGGGATTCAGAGCTTGGCAGTCTCAGTTTGCATTTCAGCTCAGAGGTGACTGATCCCCCTCTTTATCTCACATTCATGTATGATCTCGCATAACCCAAGAGTATGTCACACACAGACAAGTTGTGTTTCTGATGAAATGAAGCGTCAGGATACGGTCTCTTGCATGCTTTAATAGTGAGCCAGCAGTAGTAAGAGTGTGAGAAATGTACACCCAAGTAAAAGGACACTGACCAAAGCTGAATGCATAAATGGAGAAGACAAAGTAGCTGTGAAGTACACTGTGGGGTTGATTTACTAAGCCGACCACAGATTACTGTCAGAGCTGCAAAAATGTGCGTTGGCACATGTTTTCCATTTAGTTGGGAATTTACTAACACTCATGAAATAAGTGGTCACAGCCGCAGTCGAGTCAATTCTACTAATTAAGACCGGATGCTTGGCTTTTTAACACGTGTCTTGTCCATTTCTGGAAAGCTCTGAAGCGCAAAACAAAGTCTAACTTTTGTGCTACTGGCCTTGAAATATTGGTTGAAGAGACCAATAAAAATATTTAAGAACTGCAGTCATGCAGTTAGCCCTGCTGCACTGGACAATCTGCAATGATAAATCACTTTCAGTCATCAAGCTCCTTTCCCTCTGCACCTCTGCGCAATTTATTTTGTTCAACACAGAAATGTACTAAGATGCATATTACAATAAGCCATACGTGCAATTTTTTGTGGAGACACTTCTCTGTTGCTAGTGCAAAACGTCTACACAGCACCATATTGTTGTCATAACTATGGATAAATCTGACTTGTTAGCATCTAAAAAAAACCACAGAAAATCCTGAGTCATAAGTAAATCAACCCTTGAGTTTAGCCTGGGTTTTATTAAGCTGTCTATTCCATTCTAACTACTCTGTCCTAAGTTTTCTGACTCTCCATTTCTTCCCCTACCAAGCAATATAGGTACTGTCATGAAAATATATATCCTCTTCCTCCTATTCAGTTTATCTTTGTCTGCATCGTAACCAGGGCCACTGAAAGCAGAGCCCGAGGCGCCGGAGCCCAAAGGCAGCGGCAAGAGTGGCATCTCGCTGGCTGACAACCAACCTGGATACACTATCAGAAAGCCGCTGCTGTAGTTGGAGAGGACGCTGAATAAAATATAAAGCTGAGGGTGGAAATATACACTGTATGCGTTGGGCAGTTTGGTGTGTGGGAAGAAAGTAGAACAGGGAAGGTAGCGGATGGAGGAGAAAGCTATGTGTGGGTGCATACAAATGTGTGTTAAATCATCTTTGTTCATGCGCATAATATGCATTTGTGAAGATTTGTGCTTCAAGAACAAAATTACGAGTTCCAGTCACTACCTCACATGGCTTTGAGTGAGTGTCTGGGGGCAAAAATCCCAACTGTAAGCAAGGATTAAAAATAAATAAATTAAAACAAAAGAAAAAAAGGAAAGAAAAAAAAACAACAACAAGCAAAGCGTGAGAAACTGAACACGAGTGGTTGTGAAACAAATTAGCGCGGATGAGTGCCGTGATGAAAAACTGAGCAGGCACAACCACTAAGCTCAAAAAACACAGGCTTCCACACATAAGCAAACACATAAAGATGCGATTAAACTTGATAAAACTTCAGCCCTTATTAACACACAGCCATTTGCATGTCCTGCAGCAGGGTCGAAGCGCAACGCTGCACAAATGAGACTGTTGAGGTTTCACAGTGTGCAGCAGTACAATTACACAGCAATTACATCCAAATCACAGTTTACAAAACCCAAAATCTAGCTCATTATCAGCACTAAAGTGAGAAAGAATTAGCTTATTTGTAACTACGCAACATGAAAATACTTGTGCTGTGAAGCAATGTTCTGGCCACATGTTTAAGGTATAAACTGATGATATGTATTTCAACAAGCCTTGTGTTGCTTGAGCAAGAGCATGTAGTTGTTGCATATAGTGCAATTAACAAAGCACTCTAACAGCAAGGAATGAAAAAAGAGTCATTGCTTAAAATTTGAATAAAAGTTATTACAGTACTCATTGAAAATGAGTTTAAAATTTGTGCCATTTTTGAAAAACATTAAAAATTAACTCTTCTCATAAGTTTGTTTGTCTGAACAATGCCCTCAGACAATATTCTGCTTTTGTGGAAATGTGTGTGGAGCGTAAGCATATTTCAGCAAACTTTACACCCTAAAATTGTCAAACCAAACCATTATAAACCTCCAAAGGTAGTGAGTCACATTTCAGTGTTACATTTAAATACTTGTTTTCAGTTTAGTGAGGTGTCTTTTCAGACATAGGTTGCCACATTTGTTGTGTTGTTGCTATCTCTGGCACACTGCTTATGGGAATTCAGGAGGCATTTCTCATTAGTTCTGAAGCACATGTGTTACTTGTGTGTTTTCTTTCTGTGTTTCCTGTGTGTTTCCCATGTGGGTTACCTGTGAAATGTGTGTCTGCATCACTGAGGCTAATTTTTAGAAATTAAGGAAAATTATAATTACTGCTATGCTTTTGAAGTACTATAGTAAGTAAGTAAGTACTATATATAAACCTAAATACACAATACCAAAAAAAGAAAGATGGAAAATGATGTTTTCACACCATTTTGGTGAGATGATGGAGTTGAAACCTGTGACGAAAGAAGAAAAAAAAAAAGCATTCAACATGGCCTACAGAGAGATGAAACAAATTTAAAAAACTGCTTTTTTTGTTTCTTTGGGGCCCTGTGTCTTCATGTATTGCATCATAAGTGAGGATGTATTGTGTGAGTGTGAAAGGCCAACAATGGGTATGTTACCTGGAGTCAACACTATACCATATAAACAAAAAGGATTAAAACAAAAGAAAACAAGGATTTCCTCAAAATAAATATTCTGCAACGCAATGCAATGTATTAATGGAAGGTATGTTTTTAGTATCAGTAGCTTGACTTATTGACTTATTAATTGAAGATCAGTATCATAACAGTATCAATCAGTTTCTAGTCCTATTAAGGAAAGATGCTCCTTTCTCTGCAGACAAAAGTGAACTACATGGCTCTTTGTGTGTGTGTGTGTGTGTGTGTGTGTGTGTGTGCGTGTGTATCCTACTCACTCAGTCTCTTTGCAGCCTCCAGTGCTTCAGAAGCTGTGTCGGCCACATAGAAGCGCTGGACAGCCACGCCACTCTCTTGCATCAGCTTCTTGCTCTGCCTCCATCCTTCCCTTCCCTTCCTTCCCAGTGCACCTGGTTGAGTCCCAGGAGATGGCTGAATTTGCAAGAGTACCAGAGCAAGAAGCTGATGCAAGAGAGTGGCGTGGCTGTCCAGCGCTTCTATGTGGCCGACACAGCTTCTGAAGCACTGGTAGGCTGCAAATTCAGCCATCTCCTGGGACTCAACCAGGTGCACTGGGAAGGAAGGGAAGGGAAGGATGGAGGCAGAGTGAGAAAGTCTGACTTATAAGTAAAAGAGAGTTAACACAGTGCTATAAGGTACCCATCTCGAGGGTTCCATCATGCCTAATGGTAACAGTTTTTACTCTTCAGCTCAACATCTCCCCAAGCCTACGCACTCTTTGCTGAGGTGTTTTACATTATACAACACCAAAACATGTCTAACACCTGCCACGGAGTACACAGGCTACATCCTCCCTCCTCCTTGCCCCACCCACCCCACCGTTCTCCTACCGTCTTACTCTCTCTCCTACTCCTGTAATGAGGCAAGCAGCCTGGCCTGAGCTGCAGGACAGCTCAGGAGCTGTTTGCTCCATCAGCAGACACAGGCCCTGTCAGCTCCAGCTGTTGTTGCTATTAAAAAGAAATTGGCTTTTTAATGTGACGGAGAGACACAGGCTGTGTTAGAGTTAGAATCCCTCTGCACCAGCACACACTACTACGTGTATGGGTGTGTGTGCATGCATGCAAATGTTTTCACAAGAAAGATCTGCAGGGAGTCATTAAGAAGAGAAAGGCCATTATAAAGTAAAGTGAAAACAAGGATCGCAAGGTAAATTATGGTTCAGCATGTAAATGATGCTTCAGTGTGTGTATTTTCCTATCCAGTGAGGGTTAAACTAACATATTAACATCAGGATTGCACTACATTATGTTGCTGACTAAGTTAAGTTAAACTAACCAAAGCTATAATTCACTGTTCATCTGTTACAGCTACATAAGACATTGGTTATTTGAGGATGCCTGCATGAACAGAAGGGGCACATGTGCATATTATAATGTAATAGATAATAACATCTTGTGACACTGTTAAGATGTTGCTGTATAGTGTGTTGTGGGCATATCTCACCATTATTATATATTACCAGAGTACTGTTAATACACTGTCAATGCTAGTTCAATACAGCAAAATCAAATGCTCCATCACACCAGTTGTGCTTAAGTCTGCATGGTCGATACGCCCCTCTTAACAATCATCAACAGTTTTTTAAAGAAGTGCTTCAGGTTGGTTCTATGCTTGACAGTAGGAGAAAATACATTACTGTGGGGACAAATACACAACTCAAGCATCAGGCGGGCACCACACCTTGAAATTGAATCTGGATCCTTCTGAACTGACTGACGAAAATTACGGCAGATGGAAGTGGAATGATTCTGCTCTAACACCCTGTGAAGATGGACGTACAGGCTGGGTGTGACCAAAGGTTAAGATGAAAATAGCTTCCCTGCGTTAGTGTGAGTATTCAGATGAACCTACAGTGTAATCTGGACTCAAATGACTTCCACAGTCAACAGCGACATTCTCACCATGATCACAGATGTCATTGATAATATGAGAAACATAGTTATTTCAAGAGATATCAGCTAAGTATGAATTCTCCTCATGATGTTCACTCATAGCAGTGAATTTTACACCTGGCAAAATTACATGTCTTCTTTTAGACATGTGAACACTGAACTGCATTTATTAAACAAAATTTAACACACACAGTTGGACACACAGTTGACCATCTCTGACAATAGTTTTTGTTGTTTACATGAAGTATTTTCCTACGACATATTATGTAAAAACCAGAGCAAGGCTCCAAAATGTGTCAATTTTTGTCGTGTGTTATAAAGTAAAATACATAAATAAATAGATATACAAAAAAAACATGCATAATAATTTATATTGAAATATGAAGATACCACAAGATTACCTTTATATAGTATATATGTATGAGCACCAACATATCACAAAGATTCTAAAAGCACAGCGTAAATAATGTAAGAATAATGAAGGATGGAATCAAGAGCAACAAAGATAGAGGAACTGATCAAACAAATCAAACATTTTATTTAAGTTTCCCACTACAGTAGGAATCCCAAAAAAAAGTATGCGTGCATTCTTAGGCTGCAATGTGATTCAGTGATGCATGGGGCATGACGAGGCCACTCTCCATCACTCCATCATTCATGAGGGGAAAAGACTGGGAACTCAAGTGTTAGAGGGTGTCGGAAGGGAGTGTATTTGTTCAGCATTTCTCAACCATTATATGACGGAGGGAGTGAAATGTAACCCCCACTAACCCTAGTGGTTAATAGCGATTAAAGGCTAATGAGCTAGAAATGGCTGCTCTAACAGGGAACAGCCAAGTCAAACCTTACATAATCTAAAACTAAGCACAACTGTCAATGGGCTTCGACTGAAAAGGAAGCCTCATCACTGGTAATCCCCAATTCATGCCAAAACCAACCCTCTCTGTGCCACAGCACACTGTATTAGCATGCTTTGTCCACTCCAACCCCCGTGAGAGCCTGTCAGAAGAAAGAGAGCCAAAATGGGTTGTTTTCTGTGAGAACAGTACATGTTGATCCATACTGGCCTTTTCTCTCACATAGCTGAATACAGTAATGACAGGCATCAAAGGGTCACCTCTGCAGTCTCAGCTGTGATACCATGTTCATATGTTTCAGTTATTGTAGTTTGTATGTATAACAGCCAATACTGATGATATGACTCTCTCACAACAGTCTGGGTTCATGGGCAGGGCAATATATGACCTGTAGAACGGCATAAAGATCTGAAAAGCAATATGAATAACATAAGAATAAATCTAAGAAAAATCAAGAAAAGAATTTAGGAAAAATTAAAATGAATCATGACAAAATGGATCTGTCCATCTTTCTTGGCTAGTGTATAAGACTTAAATTATTATTCGCTCTTTTTCTGCCTGTCGCTTATGCCTGCATGCCCATTTTAGCGGAACCGATCTACACTGCCTTAACAAGCCAGGCTGCAGAACAGGTTTTCTCTGTTTGACGGACTCATTTGACTGCTGTCAGGCACCTGCAGGGCTTCGTCTCTTAAAACATCCTCTTCCCTTGCCATTCAAACAGTTGTTTTTGGGAGGATCAGCATTCCTGCCAGGGTGCATGTCTCCATATGTCAGTCCATCCTTTGGTCTACATTTGACTAAAGAAAATGGCAGATGAGTGCCTGTCACAGGATCAGATTACACACATGTTCAACAGGACATATCAGATCACACTGAGACATACTAACTAATACATCTAACCACTCAGATAAAGCTATAGGCAATATCAGCAATGCCATTCTCCAGTCTCAACTCTCCTGGTCCAAGTTTTTCCATGTGAAACTCATATGACAACATGGTGTTGGAGAAAAAAATCCAAGCAGTGACGACACTTTATTGTCACTTTTGGCTTCACTTTTAGAGAACTGGGAGGTTCGAGATAACAATAGCAACATAAATCCCTATGCCGGCTGTAGTCTTCAGCATTATTAATTTTATCCAATAATTATTTATAACAATGCCTGGAAATATTAATGTGATCTGAAAACTGAGTTAAAATGAAATTCTCAAAAGTACAACAGTAAATCTGGCATATCTGATCACAAAAGATCATTTTCAATTGAAACCATGTTTGCCAATATAGGAAAGTTCTAATAAAGTTGAAAAAACAGGAAATATTGACTGCCTTTTAGATAAAAGGGCTCTGTTGCAATACACAGAGTTATAAGAAAAACATGGACAAACAAGGGGGAATATTCTAAATCTACTGGTGGATGACAATAATGTGACTTGAACTGACACAATATTCTTAATTCCTGCAAAATTAGGACACACATTTGTAGAGAAAGAAGGAAAAGTCATGCATGCTGTGAACCAAAACAGCTAAGTAGGAATCTAATGCAAATACATTATCATACCTCAACTGAAATGTTTCCTCTGTCACCCAAATAAAGGAGTGACAATAAGGGCAGAAAGAAGCTATACAGACTTCCCCAAATAACAGTTGCTGCTTACTGGAGAAGTCAAGTGGGGCTGGAGGTGTCCCTCCAGGCACTGACAGTTACCTTGGGCAAGACACCAGAGAATGGGAAGGAACCCAGGGCAATTTTAGTATGTACCAGACTCATAGATAATCTGTATCAAAGATGGGCTATTACTTGGCACTCTACTATACAACATATATATAAAGTCAATTCATATTAGTATTCTGACCCCTACACTTTTTGCACAATTTATTGCGTTGTACGTTTAATTGTAAATTAGTAAAATTACTACCCATCAACCTAAACTCAGTAACCTATTATAACAAAGTGGAAAAAATGTCTGAAAATTTATTAAAAATCAAAAACTGAAATCTCTCATGTACAAAAGTATTCAGACCCTTAAGTCAGTACTTTGGCTGCATTCATCCTTCCCTCAATTCGTCCAGTCTCCCTGTCGATGCCACTAAAAAGCACCCCCATAACATGATGCTGTCACCGCAATGCTTCACCATAGGCATGTTATTAGCCAGGTGATGAGCAGAGCCTGGTGTTCAACAGACAAAGTGTTTGGAGTTCTGCCCAAAAGCTTCAAGTTTTGTCTCATCAGACCAGGGAATCTTTTTCCTCATGCTCTCAGTATCCTTTAAATAAATTCCAAACAGGCTATAATATACCCTTTACTCAAAGTGATTTCCATCTCGCAACTCCAACATAAAGGCCTGATAAATGGAGTGCTACTGAGATGGTCATTCTTCTAGCATAGGCTCTATTAGAGTGACCGCAGGGGTTCTTGGTCACCACCATGACCAAGACCCTTCTTGCCCAGTTCCTCTGTTTGGCTGGTCATCAACTCTAGGTAGAATGCTGGTGTTTTCAAACTTCTTCCATTTCACAATTACTGAGGCCACTGTACTAATGGGAACAATCAAAGCTTCAGAAATGGTGCCCTGATCGGTGACCATGGTGGCCAGTGTAGCCTACTGTTAGTAATTTACTTCCTATAGACATGCAATGCTTGTTACCTTACCATCTCATCTATTACCTCAAATGAGTTTAACAACAATTATCAGCTGAGCAAGTAATTCATATCAAATATAAAGAGTAATGCTGTTCAGATTATGTGTAGAAATACAGTATAAGTATTAGTAGAAGTAGAAGTATAACACTTCACCTTTAAAGAAACTCTATAAGCAATGTGTACCAGACTCAGTGCTAGATATAATTAGATTATTATTATATTTTACGTTGAATTCTTTACTTATAATTAGACGTTAATTGTCTAAATATTGGTATGTTTTAATGCACTTACATTTATTATATTTCCAAGTTTCCAATTTCTTGTTTTTAATTTATAGTGTGAGCACTGAAGCTGAAGACAATTTTCCACATTGGTGACAACTGAGCTACCCAACTAACTAACTTAAGCAAACCATACTGCCACACTAGGTTGGCAGGTATAGACTACAGTGTGAATGGATTGCCGATGCAAGAGAAAAATCTAATCAGAAACAAAGTGCAATTTTTTACTTGATGATTTTTAATACACCATAATAACTTCAGAATCAATATTTATAGTGAGCATTTTTGAGGCATGTAATTGGGTTTTTTTTTTTGGACTTCATTCAAAGTGCATAAAATGGCACTTGATTGGAACAACACATTTACATAACACAATTGCACGTTTGCGCGCATGCAGGTCATATTACCGGGTGAAAAGCAAAATCAAATATGGATAATGATAATATAATAATCCTTTAAAAAAAAAATAAACTGGGTGCCATTATTGATCATCTGAATAATGCCATGTGAATAGCTGTTTTAATGAACTTGAACTCCACCTATGTGTGAATCACTTATTCATGTGGAATATTTCTTCATTATACTCTGATGACAGCCTGATGCCAGAAACGCAGTTATTAACGAGCAGTGAATCACAACAGCAGTTCCATTTTTATATTGTTTCTTACTCTCATAGTGTTCTACAAAGACTTTTTGACATGTGCAGGTATTCTCAACTGCTGGAAATCCTAATTAAAAAGATGAAGTGATGCTTGATATTACCACAGCTGTTTATGAAATCTGTCATAGCAAAGTCAAGCAATGCTGCAATAAAACCAGCATAAAGGCACATCTGGTTCAACACCATTTAGAAGTAAACACTAAGTATCAAAACGGGAGGTAACCTGTTGCTTTACCTGCCAATATATTCTAGAAGAGATGGTCTCATTATTTATAAAAATAGAACTTATTTCACCGAACAGTGCAACATGCTGCTTCTCTAATTAACAGAAAACTCTTACTAAAAATATCATTCAAAGTACTGAAATGTTATAGATTTGATACAGGATGCAAATTGTGAGGAGGTATTTCAGGCATCCAGGGTTTATGAGGTAAAGATTATTTTTCATTTATAAAGAGACAGTATAAGATTATCATTAATCAGTAAAAAAAAAAAAAAAAAAAAGATAAACAACTCTAGGACATCTCTAGTTCTGGGGTGTTATGGTAGATTTGTAGCTAAGACACATACAAAATACAATGACTACAACATTCTCGGATGGATTCTAGCCAGGGACCTTTGTTGAACATCTTTTCCAAATCCTATCACCTTTCTCCTTCCCACTTTCAAATAAAGGCATAAAATGCCCAGAATATAAAATACTTCAAACAAAGAGAAAAGTTCTTTGATAAAAAGGTACAAGCCTGTGGACATAAAAATGTGAGGAGAGAAGTTAACTCTGATTCCCACTGGGCATTGTGGTGAGAAACAGCCAATCACAAAGCTTCAAATTCTGTTTCATATACAACTAATGGTGATCTGAAGAGAGACCTCATAAAACAATCAATCCAATTTCAGACTCTGGGCTAGTAGAAATCAACATTTTCTTTGCAACTTTTTGCAATGACCAACCATTTTAAATTTGCTATGGCTCTGGTTTGACTTAATCCCAATAGCAATGTCAGCTACAACTTAGGGGTTCTATATTAAGCACAGCCAAATTGCCACACGAAATTGGTGGACAAAATGAAACAAAATAAAACTGGCAAAACACAAACCAATAGTATTAGAAATTATCAAGGAGACATGTTGAGGTGTTGAGGAACATAAATAAAGGAACAGGATAACACTAGAAAAAAAGTTTCAAATGGGAATGTATAGTGTTACAAAATACTTTCATACCCAGTAGCTCCTCCAATTGTGCAATTCTGGACATACAGAATAATTATACAGATCAATTTTAAGAAGCAAGATAGTGTAAAGAGTTCCCCTCCAAGTCCCTCTTGTAGAAAACACAATTTCAAAATCCTCCTCTGACTAATCATGACCACAATTATGGTTTCAGTCACTCCTGGTTCTGCTTAATGCTATCAGATAGTCAAATCATGACACTGCTGAGGTCTTGACAGGAGAGGAATAATCCAAGTGCTACATGTCTGCCCTGGAAGAAAGTATTAAGTGGCGGATGGCAGTGTGGCAGCAAGGCAGGCAAGCAGGCAGCTGGCCTCCAGTCCCTTGAGACACTCTCTCTACAGTAATTATCATCAGCAGCTCTCTAGAGACAACCCTACCCAATCCTTCTGCCTAACTACTGCTCTACTTATTCTTAATACACACATACACAAAGATGACTAGAATAGGCACACATGGGATGGGCTGTGCACACTATGGCACAAACAAAGTTGTACGGCCTGACATGGGTCCTAGATGGGATAAAGTATTCACAGCAAACTCTTCTACACACAAAAGCACTCAAGATCTTTCTCATGAATGTATCCAAGTGAAAAGAAGTGGGACACAGTGGCAGGAGGGAGTGGTGACAATGATAAACAGCAATACTCTCTATTTATATATGGGGTTGAGGAGAAACAAGGCAAAGAAGACACTCAATCATTCTGCAAATCAAAATAGGATTTTTCGGTAGCACTAACATCATTGAACACTAACAGAAAATAACTGCAAGTTAGAAACTGGAAATGCAATCGTTCCCTTTAGTCACTAGGCCTTATGAATTAACGAGCAAAGCTATGTCTCCTTCCACTTTCCAGCTTTTGTTAAAATCCGCCACTCTGACAAAGCACTTGGCTCACTTTCAAAACATCAGAGGTAGGTTCCAAAAAGGCTGACAAAATATGTACCTGGTTTTTCCTTTAGGTCAGGGATACATGAATTTCCAGGAGGTAAAAATATGCCTTGACTCAACCTTTGAAGATATACAGTATTAATGGGACACCACTCTAATAATAGCCACCATGGTCTCCATTATGTTTTACACTCTTGCAAATGCGGTTCCCTTTTGATGCGAAGGCATGGCAAAAACCTTTATTACAAAATCCTAACTTGGCAGAGGAGAAAGGAGCTGAAGTCATATTGAGGAAGCACTTATGCCGTGGAAGAATTTTGCTTTCAGCAGGCTTGCAGCAAGAGTCTTGACATTCAGCGAATGATCACAAAATGTCACGGCAATTCACTGTAGCAGAGGTGAATACTGACTTTTTTCCTCCCCTAGAAAAGGGCTTTTTGTTTAAAGCCAAAAACAAAAGTCCTTCTTTCAGTCAGATCTTAATGGTGCTTTTGATTAATGTTTTGATCAAAGTTCCTAACTCTGGGAATGCTCACACAGTGAGGTGCAGATCAGTGTTTGTGTGAGTTTCAGGTCCTACAAAATTAAACAGGCTGTTGTCTGAGGTTGTCTGAAGTCATTTCCGGTAAACCAGAGACAACATTCAATAAATAAAGTATGGTGTACTGGAGAGCATTTGTGCATTGTGATTTTATCTTGATGGATTTCTATTTGATTACTGGCTCAAAATAAAATTGAAGTCTCCAAATCATATAAATATGCTGTAATTAGTTCAACACTTACTATATCATGAGATACAAAGGCGAAATAAAAAGAGACAGAATTATAACATTAAACAAAATTGAATCAATAAAAGATTTAAGTCATTGCAAGGTTGCAACAAATTAAATAAACTTTTTGCTGAAGAAAAAGATACAGGGCACGCAAAATTCATGCAACCTATGAAATTTGCAGTCTTATCATTAATATATGCTTGTATTTTCTCCTTGAACTGATATTTAATAGCCTAAATTGCATTTTTAAAATACTTAATATTGTCCTAGCAATTAAGTTAGCAAAATTAATTATTTAAAAAGTAAATTTTTAGTATTTATTTATAGTAAATTTTAAAAAAGGGGTAACACTTGTTTGAAAAAAGTTGTGATGTTTACTTGCACACCTTGAACAGTGTTAAACAAAATCCAACATTAAAAATTATGCAGCATATTAAAATACTGGTAAAATTTGTGGACTAATGTTAATATAAATACAAAGAATATAGCAGAAAAGTTGGTAAACAAACTTAAATACAACAACTCACAGAGACCTTTACAAAAGCTAAATTGTGTTGACGTGTGTAGGTTAAAAAAAGAACAAAGGAATCATTGGAACATTGAAATGTGCTGAATAAACTATGTCACCATACGGCCACTCTCTTCACAGAGCACTCAGAGTGGCGTCACCCTCACACAAAGACACAGAGAGGACAGACAGTGCTATGGCAGCAGCTGCATCAGGTTGCCATGTCCTTGTCTCAGCTGTGCTCACCCACGAGTGGCATTGAAGGACAAAATCTTGGTATCGTCAACGATACTCGAGCAACACTTCTTTGGCTTGTCCATATGGTATTCAGCACAGCATCATGCAACATCAGGACTCCTCCTAAGAGGCACAAAATTGTGTAGCCTCATGTTTGGTTGAGAGCAACATGCACAATGTCAAACCACACTTATTGTGAGAAGTGTCATCACAGTGAGGGGATGTCTGATCTTGGCACTTTGCAAAGTCATTTCAAGACATGCCACTACTTTGTCGTTTGCCCTTCTGTTAAACTTAAGGAGTCAATATCCTAGGGCTAATTTAAAGCAGTTGTCTTTATCACTGTGAGAGAGTGGAACAATGTCAAAAAGTCACCATCTGACAGAGTAGTTCTGGCTCCCTTGGAAATTTATTAGAGCCATAAGCCTTAATTTACAGGGGAAGGTTACAAAGCAGGCAATCACCTTTGATCAGGCCCATAAACAGCAGCCAGTCAATGCTGCACTGCTCGTCAATCTGTCACTCAAAAATTCAAAGGGTTGACATCGCAGGTCAAAAAACGCATTTGTTTCTTGAATGGAAGTGAAGCTAGACAGGATCCGGTGAATAGTGAGTGAAGATGTGATTCTGCCCTGGCAGTTGTAACACTAAGGGAACATTATCTCTGAACACAGGCTATTTATCTAACGGAGGACGTTAGCACTGTGGCTTTCACAATACAGCCCAGGCCGTCTTTTAGTTATACCACAAAATTCCCACATACGAATGCGGTGTCATGGTTACTTTCTATAGTAGTAAATTACAATACAATACAAATGCACATGTAAGGCATTTTGTAATATATATGTTAATATCTAATTAAATCCTTAAAATGATTGTGATGTAAAGCTCAACTATTTTTCAATTCATGAATTAATGATTTGAATAGTTTTTAAAATAAAGTTAATATTAACTGGTTTTCTTTGTCTTCTTTAATAGCAAGTATTTTTGGGTTTTGGACTGGTTAGACAAAATAAGACATCTGAAGATGTCCCCATGAACACTGGAAACTCACTATTTGCTGGCATTTTACAGACCAAACAATCATTCCATTAACTTAACTTGTAATTAAATGCAACACGTTGATGCATAGATACAGAAAACCATTCACGTTCCCACTCACACCTAACGTCCTCCTCAACTTTCATCTATTAGCTTAGTTTACTGGTAGGTCAATTGGCAGCAATAGGTCAACCAGATATTTTTAATCATCATCCACTGGACCTTAATGGAAACTACTTCAAAAGCTCAGATGCATTTATAGACTGTAAATTTTGAATTCAAACAGGTCATTACAGTCTGAATATTTCCCCCCATGTTCTGACAAATGTTCAAATTTCAAATAAAAAGTGAAAGTCCTGGTACCCAGTGCTCAGTGCTCTGCTAGAAGAACAGCAGCAGACATGTTGAAAGACTACTATGATTGATGATGTGGAAGACACATGCAAAGTGGTTGCTGCTGTATGAGCCAATCGATACCTAATAGGACACCTGAACAAGAGCCTTCATCACTCACCACCCTTCAGAAGTCAATAAAAAAAGTAACAAATTACCTTATGGCGTTTTATTTCAGCCGTTTATAAATTATGAATGCAGATGAAGCTTTTATATGCACCATGAAGAGCTGCATTAAGGAAGTAAAGAATGGCAGGGATTCAGAATATACCTTGAGCACAAGACACCATCCCACTCACACAGAGGCCATCATCATTAACAAGTCTCAAAGGCTAAACATAGTGCAGCTCCATTAGGGGAGAATTTCAATACGTCAATAACAGATTGATTCCTAAGAGAGTCTGTGCAAAAATAAAAGCAGGCTATTGCTTTCAACACTACTGAAGCTAAGGCACAATTTTAAGTAGGCATATTCATGAGGACACTGTAAATCTGAATTGATGTGGCCTGCATGACACTCCACTAAGAACAAGAAGAGAAACTTGCAGCACTTCAATCATGGGTGTTTCCAAAAGGGCCTGTGAGATCATTTTAGGACTTTGAATGTCCTCATAGTGACTGTTGTTCTAGTAACCACAGGGTATTCCCCGCCTTTCAAAATCTGAGATGGCCTGTCTTAGTGGATTTTTTCCTAAAATGCCACAAAAAAACAGCACAGAAAAATAGTGAAGTAGAAAAACAATAGTAAGAATGAGACAAAACAGGCCTTTTAGCAAACATGCATTTTTTCCCTGTCCAAACAAAATCCCTGTACAAAACTATGCACTCTGTTCTAAACTGCTAACTACAGCGAGGGGACAAGTGGAGTTTCCAAAGGCACTGAATATCTCATATGATGAAGCAGTATCCCCAGATGTCTGGTGAGGTTAAAATCCTCATTACTTGTCATGGCTAGACCCTAACCCCTTTGAAATGACACTGCCTAATTAGTGACGACAAATGACTGCAGAGTTAATTAACCAGAATGCTCCTTAAGGGGCATTATCAAATGTTTAAGAAATTAACAGATTGCCAGTTCACCAATTCTATGTAATTGATTTGTTCCCATTCAGGTTATGAACTCGTCTCTTTTCCCCATCCATTTAGCTAACCATCCGGGAAGAATTTAAAGAGGAATTTTATAGTGTCCACTTCCATGAGCACAGGCTATATCAGAGAGAGCAGTACTCAGAGCGCCTATCAAAATCATTGCCGTACTGATTGCAGTAGAATGTTTTTCTGCTAATGAGGTGGCAGTTTGTTACTTAGTTGCTACTCATAAATACAGGCTGTCTTGCAATTAGACAAGCACTGTGTAGTAAGCCGTGATAGAGGTGACACACAGTAAAGGAAATGGAGGAGGCAAAGAAGCAGAGTTGATGTGGATTTTCTGCATAAACAGACCAGTGTGAAGCACAGGCATTCTTCCACTTAAAGCCAGCCATGTAGCAGGAGCATGCCTCATGAAGCATTAGCGGACTAATTCAGAAAGCCATTTAGCCTGGTCTCCTTTAATTAATAAAGTACGTGAGTGCTGATGGCAGAAGTTCTTCTCTGCGTCCTCAGCTTTGGCAGTGCCTCTGTAGATTTGGATGAAAAGCAATGGCACGAGTAGTAGGGATATAGGCACTTTGCCATTTCGTTTACCAAAAGCATGATGGCTTGTGCATGTGACTGCATTTAAACTTTCAAGTATGTAAAGGTATTCAGATTAACTAGCCTATACTTTCTGTTTGAGCTCCTACAGAATGGTGCTTTAAACTCTAGTACATTTTCTTGACCATTCAGCTGGAAAGCTAAAGAAGGACAAATTAGATACGGTCGTACGTACAATGCAAAAGATGTACTATTTGCTCTCATTACTGCCTCCATCCACTTGTAGATTTCTGTGTCCTTGCCTCTTAAAAGCTAAGGTCATGCCCAGACCATTAAAGAGAGAAATGACATCTGTCTGTTAGAGATCCGGGAACAGAACAGAACAGAGGAGCCGAGACAGAGGCGGGAGCAGTGGAGCATGGCTCCAGGATTTAGATCAGTGAGATTTGCATCATTGGCAGGTCTTTAGGCAGGGCAGGTCTAATCTCCTGCAGACAGGCTTAAGAAAATAAAACCTGACTGTTGTGTCTCTACAGATAGGGATTTCAGTAATTAGCATAGTTAATAAGAGAGGGTGTACGGAGTCATATTGAAAGGTGTTAAGTCTTAAGGGGAAGATAACAGAGTAATAAGAAGGTGGCAATACAAGGATGCACAACTAAGTTAAAGTTCAGTCCCATATACATGCAAGTCCACATCTACTTGGAGCCACAACTCATGAATCACTGTGGCAACAATGGCAATCCACTTGTGCTTCAAAAGTAATTTGCTGATACCTTCATGTTACAAAAAAAGAGGCAAATGCCTTTAACGTGATATGTTTTCAGCACTTCAATAACAATCATAGCATCTATGCCAAGCTTTATAAGTCTATTAACCGTTGGTTGTGTGGAGCCAATTTATTATTTTTGGGTAGCTTTGCTATTAGTGTCTTAATTGCCACTGGCAGCGGTCAAGTTGCTCTATAACACAGCGTGTTCACTTACACAGTAACAGTGCCATCACTGTCTTTATCAGGTGACCTGATTGACCCAGTCCAAATTTCCTTGCATTGATGAGAGCAAGTCAGGTCTGCATGACTTGAAAAAAAGAAAATTCACGGGGAGTGGCCCCAGGCAAACTCAATTATGAAATCCAAATCACACTTATGATATGTTTGAAGGTCTAATTTCAAAGATGATGGATAAGCTAGTATGGCAGCTGAACATAATCTTCAACACACTGCACTTTTAATGAATTACAGCTGTCAGCAATCACTGACACTGTTTTCTCAACTAATTTTCAGCATCACTCCCACTTCTCCCTCATTATCTACACTGGAACAACAGCAGAAGTTAAGCTGATATGAGTGCATTCACTCATTGCATTCCCCATTTCAGAGGCTGCCAACATTTCCTAATGACTGCAGCCCTTCTAAATTATTGAAAAAGCCTAAGCACCTCACCAGCTACAGAAATGGCTATTAACCTTGGTGAAGCGATATTCAAATCCAGTTAGAGCTAACTTTGTCCTCCAGTATCCCTTGCGGGGAGGAAATGTAAATGTGTTCTTGCTGAGACAGATGGGGAAGCCGCCCGTCGTTTGAAGTTCCAGCAAAAGAAGTCGTTGCAAGCAGAGGGCTCTCCACCCCCCTCTGTAAAATATTCAGGACTGAGTCTCATTGAGCCACCTCTCTTCCCCGTGTTTCCCTACAAACCACGCTGGGCTTCAACACCGCTAGGTTATTACTGAGCAGGAACACCTTACAAAAAAATAAAAACTTAGCAAACGTTTACAAATTCACCACTGTGCAGCGACAGTGAAAAACAGCCTGAGGATTATCTCGCTGTGCAGACAAGGATTCAGGAGATTTGATTTATGAGAGAGAGGGAGAGTGAGAGAGAGGGCAGTGGAAAAAAAAAAACACACACACACAAAACATCCCACTCCCCTTTAAAAGCATTCTAGAGCCTAACCATCTGAATATTGTGATATCCTCAGCATTGTTGTCCACAAATCATCACAAATTGAATTCCTCAGCTTAGCTGACATACTGTCATAGCTGATTTGATTCAATTGTAGATATTCCTAGTTGTCAGTCAATTCTGGCTGTGATATTGTGCTACAGACCGGAAAGAATCCCTGATCATTACTCTTATCACCTGGCCTGAGAGAGAGAGAGAGAGAGAGAGAGAGGGAGAGAGAGAGAGAGAGAAAGAAAGAACGAAAGAAAGAAAAAAGAAAGGAAGGAAGAAAGAAACATAAGCAGAAGTAGTAGAAGGGAAGCAGGTACAACTGCCAATAAGTGTTAGATTAGTTATTCATGATAGTTTTTCATGAGTTTACTTTTTAAGGGCATGCCACTGCATACACTATAGCAAATTACATCCTGAAACATTCAAGAGGAAAATTAAACAATAATAATATTATGATAACTATATTGGGTATTAGTGTTTGTTATTATCCTCCTTCCTGTTTAAATGTTCAGTGTTAAATTCAGATGATTTTGGATGGATAAAGTTCATTTCTAAAACAGTGGGTGTGTGTAAGAACTTGAAAGTTTTGGCTCAATTTGACAGAACCCCTACCCTCTACATATTTCTTGCAATTTCTATTTAAATATATTCATTTTAATCTTATTTGTTAACAGCCTCATACTTAAATACCTAACTGGGTTGCCCTTTGCCTTCAGAGCAGCTTTCTGTATTATACAGAGTGTTTCCAAGGATACTGAATCATTCTCCAATAAGACATTTCTCAGTTGTTTGAGAAGTGATCTACAGGGAAATCTGCTATATATTACATCAGGGTTGCAAATTAAAAAATGGTTAAGTGCCAAACCCTAGTAAGATTTGTCTTTGGTGCATGGTTAAATCAGCAAAAGGTCACATTCAAAAACTAACTAACAATCGTAACAATCAAATCATCATTCATTTGGACAGACCTTTACATATGTATATCAGTCACTGAACATTGTGCATCACTGACATTAGCGGTGCTGAAACAATTAGCAGATTAAACAATCATTCAATTGACAAAAAAATAATCAACATGCTAAAGATTTCTGTAAAAATGACAAACATTTGTTGGTTCCTTCTCCAATACAAACAAAGATCATTCAGGCAAATAAGCAATTGGAAGAAAACAATTTCTTTCTGGAGGGCTTAGGCACACATTGGTCAAACAAGGCTTATTGTGCATGAATTTGTTCTGAAATTTCCTCATCCTCCCATAGCCATTTGACAGTGAAACAGCACTTGGCACCTTACCAAAATTTCTGTTCAGTCAAACGTCTGTAGGCAGGTCACTTTCTCAGTGGGTATATTCACTCGGCAGCTGACTGAATTACTGTAGCAAGTCGACGCTATTAACTCGTTTTTAATTGTAACCTCCTGCAGAATAAACACTTTAAGGGCTGACTAACTCCGAAAGACTCATTAAAGATGGACTTGAAAATGCTCATTAGCCTAGCAGTATAAAGTCTACAAACACCAATTATGCAACAGTCTTGCTACGCGTACTGCCCCCATTCAATAAGAATACATGATCCAAAAAAAACGTAATTGTCTTGTGCTCAAATATATGATGACACCAACTTTTTAAAACCTAATTTCAGAAAAAATATCATATTCATACCAATGAGGTATCTTCTCATGGCGGTGGAGAGCATAGTTTTCTCTGCTCATAGGTGCTGTGCAAAAATGTTTAGGTGCTGCACTTAACAATCATTGAGAATCCCTGACATTGGTCATTCATCATTATTTTATAGATTGAAAAATGAATTGACTAATTGGGAGAAATAATTGAAAGATTAATTAATAGGCTGCTCGCCAATCACTGTTTATTCTAACCTTGTAATTAGCATTATCTCTAGCTGCCCTAGTGTGGTGTTATCAAGGCATTTTTTTAATTGGCTGGTATTGGCTGTATAAAACATAATACATTTAGGAAACCATGGCACTCACGCTCAACCCCAGCTATCAAAAACACCCTATTCTACTCAGGTAAAACCTGTTTCAAGTGTCAAGATAAAAGGCTCCATCAGTACCAGAATCTATCACAGCAAAACAGGAAAAGCAGATATGAAGAAGTAAATATGACATGAGATTGCCAAAGTCTAACTGTACTGTCAACACAGTACCAAACAGAGTGTGCCTACTTGACTGGGCCAGTGTTTACAGTATCAACAGGCTCCTGTGCTGTCCTTCCAGCCAGGATGTCCGCATTGGTGTTACAAACATTTATACAAACTCTCTCCCACTGACTGAGAAGAAAAATATCACACTGAGACGCAGCTTGTAGAAGAACATGCTGATTTATTTATCCCCTTGTCCTGAAGCTTTGAAATTAAATCGCAAAAACACAACTCTGCTTTCTTCTCTGTAGGAGTGCATTTGTTCATTAGTCAATACAAGGCAGGGAGATTTGTTTCCAGTATCTTTTTTCATGGCTTTGGCAGCATTCTGCTTGTGATCATTAGGTCTAATGCTTTGTTTGCAAAACGGATGACGATGTAACTGCAATCATTTGCCATTGTGTACACAGACAAAGCAAATTGAATGCATTCTGCCAGCTGTTGTTCCCAGCTCACAAATACTGGAGGAGCAAAGTGCAAGAGTTAACCTTTTCACTGTGGTCTTATCTGAAATTCTGCTGCAGTCAGAAACTTCAGGCACAGTATATCTCCTTGAGCTGACTTTATAACTATACCGTGAGCATGTACTGTGTGCAGTTAATGATGAACTAAGTGCTCATACAGCCCACTGTACAGGTCCAATTTAACGTTTAAATTATTTCAAACCTTTAAACTTGACACAAGCCTGAGTGACAGATAAAGGCTGTACTTAGCATTTTGTAGCAATCAGATAGGACTGCATAAGTAACCGGTTATACTGAAGTTTTCCTTAGAAAAGCTTCTTTCAAATAACTAATTTAAAGGTACGGCACTTATTCCTTAACATGTATTATTACAGTTATTACAGCACTTGTAGGTTACAGTGAAGAGAGTGGCGTTACATCAGCAGGAGGACTGGCACACTCTTCAACTTTGATCTGTCAAACCTCTTTGCGCCCTGACATGCTAACATGCTAGCAAGGCAGCCACACGAACAGCCCCGAAAGACAATGACAACAGACATAGAACTGCAGAGCCGACCCGTGAGAGGAGGGAAATGCATTCTCGGTGATGTGGCCAGTAACAGTACCTTGAGTTTGTCAAGAAGAATGTTCTTTGAGGTGGCTGTCCTCAGTCCTCTTGCTGCAGCCTGGGATGCCATGGATGCCGCCATGTTGACACGGAAAACCAAAGAGAGATGACGTCGGGAGCATGTGCGCGTTAAGGAGGAGCCGTTCATAGGTCAACTGGCAGATGTGGGCGGTGCTTCAGAAAGAGCCACACGCTCTCATGGTCCCAAGTTCAAAGTGTCTGTACAGTATGTTCATATTTTACTGTACAGTGCAGTCAGCGTGTTCAGTGATAGAGCTTGAAATTTAAGTACTTGATTCAATGTCTGAAATTCAGTCTGCACCATAATGTCATCCAAAACCTTCAAAAGCTCTTCTGAAATCTGACTTTTTATTTCCATTCACAAATAATCCACTTCTCTTACAAAAGAAATGTTGTCCGATGCATGATATTCATCTTTTCTGTTTTTCTTTGAATGATCAGTCTTTAAAAAAAAGTTTGATTTTTCACCCAAATTAAAAAGAAAAATCTTCCCCTGGCAGGTCAAAGCTACCATGACATCAAGGTCATGTTCTCAATATTGTGTAATGAAATTTGTTAGAGTCAAAACTTTTGGCTTTCTTAAAGAAGCAGGTACTGTTAAAACACATCTCACAGGTAAATCAATAAAGAGAGAGAGAAAAAAGTATATTAAACAACAACAACAATATATGTGCTTTAGAAACAATTTCCTGGTTATTTGGGACACTCAACAGACTAAATTACAGCTAAATTACGGCAAAGAAAAGCATTATAACTGAAATAGATTTAATTGTGTATTACACTTCCAATATGTGTGACTTGAATTGAGCTCATAAAGTGATACTTTAGATTAACTGGTGCATATAGGCTTTGCTTTTTTGTGTTTTAGTTATGTATGTTTGGATTCATGCAAGAATGTATGAATACATGCACAGGGATGTGTGCATGTATTTATTCAAATCCCATTGTTGGAGATCTTTTGGGGTTTTATATAAGCAGATTGCCTGTATATGTTTAAACATTCATAAGGCCAGTGTATTATTTTTCTTAGTTGCTGTGCTGTAAGATGTTAATGGGTATAGCCTAAATATAGTGATTTTAGTTTGTTGCTGATTAATGTGTCTGAATAATCCCATGTGGGAAAGTTCAAGTTCAGTGTACATCCTCCATAGATTCTTATTTATTTATTCATATTTATGGCATTATTCTGTACACTTAAAGTGTAAGTCCAAAGTAAACATTGATGTCTGCCAGGCAATGAATATTGTGCTGTTGTGCTGTAAAATGTCGATAGATAGGTAGGCTCTAAATAACCTACAAGGGATGGATAAGTAAACACAGAAATACATTTTTTCTTCCTTTTTTTGTAATCTGGGGGAACTGATTCTTTAAGTTGTCTTTGCAGCTATTCAACTCTTTGTATCTGTCAATGGATTGGAGTTCATTTTAACCATGTGATTTACATGAACTAATTAGACACCGAAAGGTCCAACATGTCTGAGCCACAGCTCCATCTGGCATATGTGACCTTGTGAGAGGGACAAACAATCACTGTGCTCAGCTGAGGGGTATTGGTAGGGAGTCGAGTTAGAGAGCGTGGGATGTGTGAGCTGATCTTGTCTGAATAGCTAAATAGCCCACTCACAGATTCCTCCAGAGCCCTCATTACATGCTGCATCTTGAAAGGGCAGAGAGGGCAAACCGATCATAAAGAGCAGTGATTATGACACAGGGAGAGAGAGAGAGGGATGAGATACTCACTTAGAAACCATCAGTGTCAGCAAGCTGGGGAGGACAAGACAGAGGGGAGGAGATGATGATGAACAGCTACAACCAAGCAAACTTTCTCTAAGCCCTACTATGGTCAAATGCTGAAAACCTTGAAAAAAAACTTTTAAAATGTGCAAATGTGAACCACTTTAATGTCAACTGGGAGAGAATTTGCCTCATGTTTATTTGATTTTTTTTTCTTTTTTTGTTCTTAACCCCCCTTTTTTTTTAGGGTGAGAGCTTTTGACAGTCATTGATCCATATTCCACACAGGGAAATATTCTTTGGTCGCTGGCCTTCTTAACGTAACCACAGTAAGAGCACAAATGAAGTGAAAAGTGCTGCTCTGGCATAATATCTCAGTATGTCAACAAATCCTGCTGAATGCATAAAACGCCTGCTCTTGTCTCTTTGTGCCAGTGAAGAGTGGCATACTCAACTTAAGTCTAAAAATTCACTAAGAGCCAAAACCAAGCAGGGTGACTAAAAGATGATTCACTTGAACATTTTCAGGCTCTTGTTTCTTTTTTTCTTTGTCTCACCAGAGACTTTTTTTTTCCTCTCCAGGGAATTGATATTCAGACAGGACCGTCAGAATATCAATGGCCCTCACTAATGCAATTCAACTTTTCTCATTTGGGATGTTGTCCTGTCTCGCTGAACAAAAACTCTGTTTTTATTCTGCAGTGTGATCGCAATCATGTCATCATTCTCCCAGAATACAAAGCAACCAGTGCTGCTTTTTCTTGTTTACAAACCATCTTAAATCTATGACAAATTTTGGATTTTCACTTCAATGGGTATTTTACAAAGCCACAAAGAAGCCACAGTAATATCTCTTATATTTTTATATTATCTCATCCAAACATTCATAATTGCTTCTTCAGATGCATGCTCACTTTCAGAATTAAAACAAACCATACACTTGGTAAAACACACCACTACAAAAGCAGGATATTTAGCTCTTGTGCTTGCATTAAAGGCTTAATTAAAACAGAAATCAAAACAAAGAATAAAAGCCAACACACGGATTACATAAGATGATTTTATATGTTGCATTTCTTCTCAGTGTATGTTGTTTTTTTTTCTTTTCGGCCATGAATAATAATGAATAAAAAAGCTTAATTCAAATGATGCAAAAATAAAATGCCAACATATTGTATATCTCTGTAAATGTCTCTGAGTCAGGTATTCATCATTAAAGTTGTGAAAAACAAAAACAAAGCATAAGCAAAACCTATAATAGAGAAAAAACAGCATTGTTTTTACAATTATCATGCAACAGAGAACATGGATATAGAAGCACATCTAATGCATTGAATTTAAATAATATATGTAATACAGTATTTAAGGTCTTAGTAATAATGCTAAGACTAACACTGGAAAAGACAAACAGTGTGTGTGGGTAGATACAGCATACAGAGTAGATGTGTGCAACTGTGAAAATTCAGATGCTTGATTTCAGTCACTAAAAGTGAAAAGTTTTCAGAATTTTCATCATACTTTTTAATTATTTTCCCTGTTGTAACCATTCTTAGTTGTCCTGTGGGTAATTATAATGTTCCAGTCTTTCTTGTCCCATCTTTTCCTCCCTCTGCTCCTCTCCCCTGAGGAATGCGAGCAAATGTGGAGGCAGAGCAACTAATTTGCGGTTCCCCTCAATAATCTATCGTCACTTTCCACTCAGTAAGCTGCAAGCTGTCAGAGTACCAGAGACGGAGAACCACAGCTCCCAACAGGCTGTGTGGTCAGGTCTGACCCGTTCCTCACACTCAAATAGCAGCGGGAGTGCTTGGCCAACAACCCACAGTGCTTGCAGCTAGGAGTTGACACCCAGAGTGTGGACCACACTGTCGATCTCTGTTTATCTGCTATCCTCCTCTCTTTTCCACTTCAGTGTCAGGTGTCTCCCTCTTTCTCTGTTTCCACTTGCTGCCCTTAGTTCCACTCTTTGCTCACCCTCTGTTGTTCTCCTTTTGTCTCTTTGTCTCTACTCTCTCTCCTCCTCTTCCTCTGTGTGTGTCCTCCACTCTCTGACCTGCCTGTTAACCACATTTCCCAGATGTGGGTTCAAAAGAGATTTCTGCACAGTCCTCCTGACTGCAGGGCTCTCTTCAAAAGTCAATGAGACAGTTACAGCAACGCTCTGCCCATCTCATTAACGTGACTGGCTGGACAGCATAGCATAGCAGATCACCAGAGAAAGAAAGAAAGAAGAATCCGCAAGCATTTGAAAGGTTTTGCTTTTTCTGTCTGCCTCACACTCTCTCACACTCAGACAGGGTCTGGACACTTTAATGACCCTTTCTCTGACTGAATGCAGATAGGTCCATTTCATTTTATTCAAACTGCACTCTACACTATGCCTATCAGACTTTAAGAAAAGCAGACATGGCCAAGAATCAACTTAGTGGGTTTGACCTCTGTGAATATATGTATATGACGCACTGAGGCTAGAGGAACATAGTGCATACAAGAATAAGGGCAAATCAGCGCATACAAGTTCTGAAAGTAGCTATTCAGGTTTGTAACAGTGTGGTGATCCTACTCAAAGCTCGAGTTTTAGACTGTGTTTTACTATCTGTTTACATATAGATTTGTGTGGCATTAGCTAGCCAGAGAACAGTTTTGTTTTTTATCCGACAGAATACCAAATGAGTGAGAGAGATGGGGAATTAATGCACTTAACTGCTGAGTCAACAAGCAAGGAATCTAGCAGCTTAGTCACACAGACAGCAAGCAGGCGGCCTGACAGGCAAATTAAAATAGGCGAGAAAGATGCTACCAAGACACCAGAGAGACAGAGATCGGACACAGACAGAAAGTGAAAGAGATGGGCGGAGAAGGGGACGGTCATTGCCACCCTGTGCTCAGCACATCTTTTGATATGACAGAAGGCAAACATAATTAGTCATCATTTTCTGTGCTAACCCTCGGAGTTCACAGTGTCACGGTCATGCATATGTATGAGCTTGAGCCCTTCCTTTCATCCTTCCATTTGCTCCCAAAGAGTTTGGACAGATTATGACACGGTAAACATTTTTCACTCCAGTAGAAGAGTGGGGCAGATTCTCCACCCCCCCAGTGCTGACTGCCATACCTCAGCATCACCCACAATAACTTTCACTTTTCTACCGTAAAATCCATAACAGCCCAAGAACATAAGATTGCCAAAGCCTGGCTTGTGTCTGCTCTGAATGTCAGTGCTGGAGAGTGAATCAATACAGCGACAGGAGCTGCCACATCTTAGCTATCTCTCTCCCCCAGATGTCTGTCAGCCACGCTCAGCTGGAGGCCCTCTATTAATGTGCTGTGGAATAACATAGTCAGTGGGTCTCCATGCTTAGAGACAGAACCATCAAACAGAGCTTGTGAAGTGTTGGGTCTAGCAGTGTGTGATGTTCCTGCAGGTTTTGCAGCAGTTCCCTGGATGGAAATAACCAGCTTGGATCAAAGCAGGAGAGACATAATATTATGATATCACATGAGAGAAGCACTCATGGAGGTGATTGATCTGTTAATCATGTATGCATGTGAGTGGATGCATGAACGAACATTGCTGGGCTTCCCAGAACATCTATACTACAGTGGAGATACCATGCAGATCATATGCTTTAAAGGCTTTTGCTGCACTGCAGAGGAAGGGGCTATGGCAGCTTTCTTGTGTATTTCTCACAATGGAAAACTAATGCTGACAAACTTCAACTGCATGGAGAGGTGACATCTGAAATGCTGGCTTCAATAGATCGGCCTGTTTTATTTCAGGCTTCAGTATCACTCAGCGTGGCTCACTGCACTGGGGAGCATGAAATTCATAGCCCAAACAAAACCAAACATCGCACCTGATAAACACACAAACAAGCGCGTACGCCCACCAACACGCACATCCCCACACACACAAACACTCAGAAACACAGTGGCGAGGCCAGCAGAGGCTGGGAAAGTGCTTAGATGTGCATATGAGAGAGTAAGAGGAGCCAGATTCCTTCACAAGCCTCTCAGCAGACGCTGTGCCACCTTCGTCACCAAAGGGGGACTGGGTCAGGCTTTAAAACTTTGAGCCGCTTCTCTCATGCCTTTCATTCCCCTCACAAACCTGTAGCATATCAGCATCCCCCTTGCCTGTGACCTCGAAGAAGCAGCAGGATGCCTCTCATCCCCTTCTCTCTGAAGGTGATATCTTCACATGGACAAGATGGTGTGCAGAGACAGACAGAGCTGTATTGGCCAGCCTCTGTACCCATGGAACATAAAGTAAACATGATTGTTGCACATAGAGCTCCAGGCACACTGTGACAGATGAGGAATCTTCCTTTGAGCGTTTTCATGACTATCATCTGTGGATGCATGCTCACCATCCCAGGACAAGCATGAAAAATGCATGCAGGTGGGATGGTAGGAAATGTCAATAGAGAAATCAAAGCAATCAGGATGGTGCTGAAGGGGATATTGGTGTGATAAATCATGTTGTTCCTGATGGAGGTCGCCGGGGTGGGGGGAGGGGGAGGAGGGTGGGGCAGGTGGGGTAGGAAGAGGAGTGTGAATGCCAAGGTGCAGCTTGCTCAGCCACACACCTCAGGAGTGGCTTGAAGACACACTTTATTCAAGGGTGCGATCCAGAGTGTGACTCCTGATGCAAAATCATTTGTGACACTGTGACCTTC
This sequence comes from Lates japonicus, assembly GCA_033238685.1. Lineage (NCBI taxonomy): Eukaryota > Metazoa > Chordata > Actinopteri > Centropomidae > Lates > Lates japonicus. Next base: position 121,149 of record BRZM01000311.1, on the reverse strand, counting down.
GGAGGGCCCTGTTCTCTCTGTGTGTTATTTCTTTGATTTAAGCCTTGTGTTACTGCTTCTCTCTCTCTCTCTCTCTCTCTCTCTCTCTCTCTCTCTCTCTCTCTCTCTTGGGAAATGATGACAGATACACCCATGGGCTCAAGATTAGCTCAATAGGACATTATTGCCTATATCAGAAAAGCTGCTACACTGCAAGATCATTGATGGATGATAGTTCCGAAAATGGTTTTCCAGGCAAAATGGTATCCAAATGCATTTTTTAGTAGCGAAAATGTTTTCTGTTGTTGCTGTTTCTGCACACTGACACATGATGATTAAACATCTTGGTTTTCATCACATAATATAGCTGGAAATAGCAGTTGGTTGTTTACCATACTGCCATTTCCCATTGCCAGCTGAAGTATTACTTAAATAATGCAATGACCGCAAGCAGATGTGAATGTCATCTCAATAGCTAATACCTACAGTTCAAACTCCCAAGGCAGCCAGCCCTTCCACCTTAAAGGCTGATGAATAACTAAGGCACAGTAACACTCTCCATGTGGATGCATGCGGATGAGGGAAAGAGAAGGAGGGAGTTATCTGAGGCTCCATTAACCTTGTTTGTGTAGAGGCACCTCCACTATCCTAAGCCTACATCGCGTGGGGAACCTCAGGGGACCCTCCACTAATTAACCTTGTGGAGACACCCTCAGTAGAGGGAGGCTGGGGCCAGAATAATAAGGAGGCCTTTGCCAGGCCATTAGCAGGAAGATTATCACATCCAACTTTCAAGTAGCTTTTTGACACAAAACCAATATTTGTCTGCACTGGCTTGGTCTGGGGTGTGACACAGCTGAATTCTAAGTGACACGTGTGTTTCAGCCCCTCACAAAGCTCAGTTATCACATGGCATTTTTCTTGGCAGCCCTATTACGAGAGGAAATTGTGCTCTTGTGAACACCTGTAAACAGAATGTGTATTATAAAGACATATTTTTATTGGAGAAGACCACATAGCATCTGCATGCACTTTTGCCAGGGCCGGTTTTATAACAGTAATATGGTGTGCATTTGGTGTATTAAATCACAGGGGCATGAAGCTCACTTCAGGATTCACTGGGAAGGGCAGGGAAAAACCATGATCGATTACAGTCCAACATAGGAGTAACACAGACAGCAAAAAACATTCTCACCTTCACACCTACAGGCAGCTTGGATTCATTAATTCTCCTGACCTGCATGTCTGGACTGCAGAAGGAAACCAGTGTGAACACAGGGGGAGCATGTTTTCCCAAACTGGTAAAGAAACTGAACATCATCTTGCTGTGAGAGGCGAGTGCTAACTACTGAGCACTGCACAGAATAGGGCTCGATCCTACGTACTGAAACTTCTTAACCAAAATGGATGAATGCATCTTTCACCAGCCTAATTTGCACAAATTTCAATGTGGTATTATGTAAATTGCATTTTGCAAGTGGAGTCCGTTGGGACCGGTACATCCCTTTGATTTAAATCTCTGTTTTGTGGTTGGTGAACAGTGTCTTCTTAAACCCTGAGAGTCAGGGTCCACATAGTACACATTCCAAAAACAGCTCATATAGTCCTCATTTCCAGTATGGAATATACAGAGGGGTGACAAATCAAAGGAAAAACCAACATCTTAGTGTCTTAGTAAGGTGTTGGGCCACCACATGCCGTCAGAACAGCTTCAATGCATCTTGTCATTGATCCTACAAGTCTCTGGAACTCTACTGGAAGGGAGGAACACCATTCTCCCAAAAGATATTCCCTCATTTGGTGTTTTGATGCTGGTGGAGGAGAGCACTGTCTAACACGTTGGTCCAAAACTGTGACTGTGAAGGCCGTAGCATATGATTCACATCATTTTCATACTCATCAAACCATTTAGTGACCCCCTGTGCTCTATGGATGGGGGCATTTTCATCCCTTCTCGTCACTCATTTTTCATGTTCTTCCTTTAATTTGTCACCTGTCTGTATATATGTAACCCCATATGGACCATGTTGAGGTGGCTGGAGTTGTAAAGGCAGCAGAACTCTAACAAATTCTCAAGTCCCTGAGCAATATTAATAAACTAAACAGAGAAAATCTCTGTACATGAAAGACAATAATAAAATGAACAACTTTGCAGCTCAAGATGTTCTAAAGGTGCTAAGGGTATTCAGAAGGAAAATTCTAACAGTATTCTGATCAGTCAGTCTAAGGTCAGTCAGTCTAAAGGCCCTGACTCACCCCCTTTTAAGTTGCAAATGTATTGATTGCAAACTAATACGGTAAAACATACGAATAAATCATCAGTATCAAGACTACATCGTGATATGTATTTCAGGTAATGTTTAACAGCAGAGTAAAGAAATCTTGAGTTGTGCACATGAAAACAGGAAAAGGAGACGAAATATGTCCCTCGAAGATTTGAAAACTGTCAGCATAAACATGCATGTCTGCAAGCAGGTGAAGGTAGAGATCTTTGACTGGTTTTATCTCAGACTGCTTGACACGCTGGGATTTGTGCCGGTAGTTGTGTTTATAAAAAAAATGCATACAAAGGTGAATGTGGCTCTGTCTCACCAGCTCTTTATCGGGACATGCCATCACATAACTCCTTCTGTGTATGATCTGATTCAGGTTTTTATCTTTTTCCTCCCCCCCCCCCCCCCTCCCTACAGTGTGTTTTACTCCAACTTTATCTGCAAAACACACCTGCACAATGTTTGGGTGGTTGCCACATCTGTATCTTGCATCCCTTCACTAAACTTTACAGCAGAATAAGGAAGTTTTGCTCCCCTACCCAAGAGAAAATCCACAAAAATCTGAAAAATCCAAGACAGCACTTTGAGACTTCAAAAGAAAAGGACACAATACATTTGAATATCTTTTATAACTCCCACATGCCATATTTTATTCAACCTCCACCCGCAGGGAAAGAGATGTCATATCTGAAAGGTGACTGGCTGTTAGTCACACTTCAATAGGGGCAGCGAGGAGGTGGTCAAGGCTGAAAGCTGTAAGATTTATCACCCCTTAACCTCTCATTGATTTGAACATATTTTATTGTGTTATGCAGCACTGTGAATTCCAAGAGAAATGGTGTCGGAGTGGCTCTGTATGGAGGAGCGGGGCGACAGCATGGTGCGTGCTCAGAGACCTTCTGGGCTTCATGCATAATGCTCTTTGTGTTTCCTGGGAAGGATGGACGAGTGACAGGGAGGACTGAGTCCCTTCCAGAATCTCAAATGGATTACGTTCACTTTCTCCCTCTTCTTGCCCAGCTCTCCCCCTCTCTCGCTATTCGCTGGAAACAGCCAACATCATTGATGTGGCCTTTTCCTGTGTGTGGCATGAGAACAAAGGAATTGCACTTCCTTAGCATGCTATTGCCGTCTCTTTCTCCCACTCTTTCTCTGTTTATCTTCCACTCACTCTCAAATCTGTCCGTCTACCTTTCTTTTATCTCTTCGTTTTAATGATTCTATTTTGCAAGCATGTCTGACCTGTGCTCTAACAGAGTCTTAAGTGTCACTTCAAAACAGAGATCTGTGTCAATTATCTCCATTGTAGACAGTGACAGTGATGAGACCAGACTGGATAGTTCATAATTAGGTTTGGCTGTATTGTTTATAAATCCATTTATTTCTTGTCTAGCTGGCAGTTGGATATATATATTTTGATAAGCACCTTACCTTGAACATAAAGGGGTTTGTTTTGCACTACAGTGAAATGAAATGGACTTGACATGTATAACCATAGCTTCCAAATTCATTAGAAACCCCTGGTTCCTATCACAAGGGTCAGCCAATATCCCTAAATTTCATTATGCTGTGTTTCATTACATAACAGCACATTGCCCATTAGCCCGTAGCACCCACATTTACAACTCCATGAATTATGAATCACTTTCCTTTCATCACAGCTGGAACGTTCTCCCTGATGTGCAAATTACACTCAAGAAAACAACCACAGCCAAAGCAGAGTTGGTCCACTTCACACACAGAATCCCAACCTTCAAACCAGCCTGCACAAACTCCAGAGAGACCACAGGAAATTTTAAAAAGATTTTAATGTCACATGGTTCATTGGCTATGGCAACATTTCAGTGACTCCACTGGACAAATTACTTGCACCCCATGCTCTATATGTATGCAGTATACGTACAGTAGATAGAGAACTCAAGACTCCGCAATGTGGTTTTAACATTCTGTGGTTTGCCCTTATACCGACAATGAATTGGAGCTAATAGATAACTGCAGCCCCTAACGTGCCCCTGGAGGTGGCCCTCAGGGCAGAGGACATATTAACAATAGATGTATACTCACAGCACTGCCCCGTCCTCACAATTTCTCAAAGCCAGAGACTCCCCGTAGTGCTTTATAATGCTCTCAGATATCCAGGTCAGCCACTTGCAACATTCACACTCTATACAAGCCCACGAGCAGAGATTAGTGAAACATAAATCAGAGAAACGAAAGACGAATGGGCCCCTGGCGTAATGCAGAGACGATTATGAACTCAAATGTGCACTCTTTTCAATAAAAAAATGAAATATGATCTGGCTTCAGGAGAGCTGAAAGACACTTACAAGAACATTAACAAGAGGTGCTCTCTGAGGTTAGGGCACGGTTACAAGACCAGTTCTGATTCAGCCTACTGTCGTGTCAAGTTCAGTTTTTTAAAAGTGCCATGAAAGTGCCATGACGAATCTTGCATCATTTTATTCCTATGACCCTGTGGCAAAAAATAAGATAGATAAGGAAGACTCTTTAAGGCACACTGAACTGCATTTAAGCCTTTAAAAATATATTGAATTGATTTTAAATATTACAGAAGCGCATCTCTACTTTCCATCTGATGATGAATCGCTCCTTGTGTGTATAAAGAATTGACTATTTGATTGTGGGTAAACACACAGCACCAGGAGTGAGCCTATAAGAATACTGATGGAGAGAAGTTTTACTGTACGTGTCCACACAAACACACAAACCATTAAGTGAAAATAAGATGGTACACACTCAAAAACAGAGGTACAGGAGGAGTACATTTCTATCCTGAGGAGTGCATTTATCATAGATGCATCATAGCAGGCACATAATGGGTAGGCAGAGATGCAAACTCTTTTATCCACTGTCCAGGTACAAAGGAGCTTTGATAGTTCAAAGTACATATTCATACCATTTCAGCCTGAAATAAAGGTATAGTTTCTGTAATCAGTTAGACAGCCCTCCCCAAGAAAAAGGGTGCTGACACTGGATGACTATGAAAGATTTTTTTTCCAATGCCAAATTTTTTTTTTAAATTCCCACTTTCTACAGTGTCTATGCCTGTCAGCTATGTTATGGTTAAGCTTATGGAAAGATTGTGGTTATGGAAAATAACCAAATGTTTCTAGGTATGGTTAGGATTAGACAACTGAGAAAGATTAGAGACAGACTGTGCATTGAACATTTGTGTTGAACTACCTTATATTAATTTACTTGAGGCTGAAGGACTGCAGATAGAAGTGACTCTTCTTTCTCTCTTAACTCATCATCAGTAAAATAAATTGATGAATGCAAAAAGTTGGGACATTTTTCAGTATTGCCTAATGTGACACAATGGAACATTCTAGCCCATAATGGTGCACATAACTGTGCTTTTGAAGGCACCAACAGTAACAAAGCAGACTTGCAGGGAAGGCTACCCTACATATGGTTGCTCCTGCAGCCAGCTTTTGTACTTCAAAAGGTACAAGGCTGCTGAACCTTTTCTCCAACAGTGTAAAAGCCAATCCCTGATTTATATAAATGGACCCTTTGTATTAAATAACTATGTCAGATTTGCCACCATTCAGAGATTTTCACGGCCAAGCATACAATCTCTATCTTATCCGTGTCACAGGACGAGATGGGTGCTGATGTGTGCTCACAGAATCTCATCAGACACACCGTTCCACCTCAGCTCTGCTCGTCTCTCCTTTAGTATTGCTCTGATTGGGCCTCTAAATTGGATTCCAGTGTGATTCTATCATTTTTATGTTGTTTTGTATTTGTGCGCCCTCCCCTACCCCTCAAACTCACGCTCCACCTCTTACTCCATCTGCCTCAATTTTCAGCTTTTTTTGTTAGTGCAAACTCAGCTTTCGTTACACTGAAGCTCTGACATTTCAGTAGACTGTGCTATTGTTAGACTTTGCCATGAAGTTCAGAAGATGTGACAACAGAACAAATTTACTACTATTGTGTGAGATAATGTAGAGAATATTTTTTCTTCTTTGTTAGATTTGCAATATAACAGAGAAGTTCTGCAGAGCCAGTGAATCCATAATTCTTACACCACAATATGTGATCATGACAACTGATTAAGAAAACAGCACCCTCTCCAGTCAGTCTCCACCGGCTGAAAGTAATACTACAAAACTTTTGTTGAGCAGTGGCCTCAGCAGCCTCTGCAGACACAATGGTAGTTACAAGACAGTGGTGCATTACATTCTGGTGGGGTGGGAGTTCAAGCGGTTAAGGGCACTGGAAGCAGTGTAGCCCTACAAGCTAACAGCTCATGTACAGAAAACAAAGCCTATCTATTGCCCGGGCAACAACAAACACAGAATCATCATCTCAGTACAAATACACCTGATATTATGCTATCCACTCATATCAAGTCAGCATTCAGCTAATCTGACATCTGAACCCACAGCAGTTGTGTGCAAAGATGTAGGGGCTAGCTTTAAACTGCGTGAGTGATGGCAACAGGGAGGGATGGCAGGAGTGACAACTCAAGCCACAGTAACAGGCAGTTAGTGAGTTACCCAACATGTTAAAATGATCCACAGATGTTCCAATCAACATCATCCTCACACACCTTGGAAAATACAATCTGGAGGCTGGTAGCCTGGAGCTTAGTTATACTGATTATAAACCAGGTTATATATTGAAGAAATAACAGGCTAATAAACAACTGCGCTAATAGGTTAAGTGTTCATTGATAAGTGAAAAGAAGAATTATCAAGCTAGCGTCTTCTTATAGCTAGATGAAGATGCATAATTGATTGTGTGTCATGTAGTGCCTTAAAGCATTACATACTGCTCAGTCCAAGTTACTTGAAGTGCTATAACAGGCATTTTGGGACAAGAGTGTGAGTGAAAGAAGTGCTATTCTCCCCTCCCCTAACACTGTTAAAATAATGGATTAGGAAATCAATGGAAGAATAATAAAATCTGAATCCATAGGATGAGGTGGACTGCCAAAGATCCTCTTGGGCTGAGAATGAGTTATTCTGTCAAACATTACACCTGAGTCTAGACTATACATTAAGTCTTGCAGCTTCTTTCTCAGGTTGTCCAGTTCTAATTGCAACAGTCGTACATGGAGGTGTTCACTGACAGTTTCCTGGAATTGAAATCAAGATTCAGAGTCACTAGGATTAGCATATAATTTAGCTGAATCATAAAATCTATGTTTCCTATATATATTGCCATCAACTCTGATGATTATGGTCTTATATTGTGAAGCGCTGCTGTGAATCTCTTAGCATAACAGTGTCAATAGCTTCTTTCCTAGGTTCTGGCAGCATGGTGCTACCCTGTAAATACACTTCCTCAGAATGTTAAAATTAAAGCTAGCACGTAGTCAATCATGGATTCCTCTGTCCATATCAAGGTATCTCTGTCAGGCTTGCACATGTGGACATACTGTAGGTCATCAGCACTTCATGTCCTACCTGTTCTGAGCTCTGAGGGTGATAAAGAAAATGTAACTTCTAATCTATCCCTAACACCTTGCTCAGCTGTTGGCTGACTGTAGAGAGAAGTATCCCTTTATCGCTATAAATTACTTCTGCAAGAGTGAATCTGGGAATTATTTCTTTCATCAGGCATTTTATCACTGTTGTTTGGGGAACATTTCAGCCCACTCTGAGAACAAATCTCTACATTTGTTTGCAACAAATCACACCTAGGTGATGTAACTGTATCAAGTAGTGTTTCTAAATCATATATAGCTAACTTATAATCGGACTCAATGGGAGCAATGTTGATGGATTTAAAGTGGAGCCCTGCGAATTGATATATTAGAGCTGGACAGTCACTTTTAAGCCTAAATTATGAACAGATGCAGTCACATGCTGGGTGGCACAAGTGTTCAGAATATGCTCAACAACATAAAGAGCAAAACTTTACACATGCAGCCCATCACAGTGGGGGATGACTTTTCAATTAAGACATCTGTAACAGCAACAGCTTGCAAACAAGCCTGCATCTCCCATAGGGCAGTGATGACAGCCATGTTTCTGAACCAAAATGCCTGAGGTGAAGATATCCATCTTATGCACATACAGGTGAGCAACTTATAGTCTGTCAAGCCCAAGGCTGGTGCAGATGTAAGAACACCCTTCAAGTCTCTGAATGCAGCTGTCATAAGTTTGAATGCTATTGAACAGGGTCTGGTACAGAGTTCAGTGTGGCAGCTTGAAAACAGTGTCCACTGTCATCCAGCAGTCATGCCCAAGACAGAGTGCATTCATGTGTTTGTGTGAGGCAGTTCCGCTGCGGACAGCAGTTTTACTGTCTGGCAAAGGGAGAGGCCATCCATTTTCCAAAATGTCTCCTTAGTCGGTAACCCCTGGCTAACAAAACTGCAGCTTGGCAAGCAATGTTCTATGACCTTCTTTGGCCAAATGTTTCACAGGGAGAATGAGTCTGTTTTGCACACTTCCTCAGAAGAGGACCACAAGGAGATTATCGACATATTAAAGCAATGTACATCCACTAGGGAGCATAGGCTCATCAAGCTCTCTCTGTACTTTACCTTTGCAGAAACTCTGGACACTGTACCATACATACTATTGACCCTCAAAGGTGAAAGCAAAGAGACACTGGCATTCAGGATGCAATGGAATGGAACAGAAAAGAGGGCCAAATACAAGTCTACCACTATATTGAATTTAGAATTGAGTAGAAAGGATGCCAACATTGAATTAACATCAGGTGCAGTGGTTGTTGTAGGAACAATTATTGTGTCACTCGCTTTTAAATTCTTGCATAAAGTGCTGTGTAAGGTGTATTAGAGCTCAAGACTTTTGCTGTTTTTTGCCACTGCTTTTTCACTAAGTTAAACTTTAATTATATCTTTCTATCTTTTATTGTATCTTTTTATTCACCTGTTTTATGCTATTTTAGCTTATTTTCACTATGTTATCCTGTCCTTTTAAATCCAGTTTAATTGGTCTTTTGTATAGTCTCATGTCTCTTTTCTTAATGCCTTCCGTGCTTTATGTTAAACACTTTGAATTACCTTGTTTTTAAAAAGTGCCATACAAATAAACTCACCTTGCCTAATAAAGGGGCTTGAAGCTGGAGCTGAAGAAATGAATCAATCCAGGGAATCAATGACAGGCTTAACGCCTTTAACCTTTCCTCATAATAAATGATATTGTTTTATTCTTGGCAACACTGTGTTTTCTTTCAAAGGAATTGAAGTTACCAGATCAACATAATGGCCACAAGATCACTGGAATCTCTGCTATGGCTGAAGGAGGTAATGCTGTGGTGTTGGAGCAGGTTTGGAAACAGTCACACACACACACACACACACACACACACACACACACACACACACACAGACAAACACAGTCTAGAGTCAAAACTCTCAAAAGCAACTTCATTGTCATACAGATAGCTCTTAAGGCTAGAGTCTGAACATTCTGCATCATCAACAAGACAAATGATCAGATTGAGCTGGCCACCAATGTACAGTGAATTTTTTGCAACACAGTTTCATAACAATTTTTCATTGAGCATACAATAAATAACAGCATTCAGTGCACATAAAGCATCTCTTTCCAACAGACTCACTGGAGACTTGGAATAAATAAAATAGTATTCTGTTGAATGAGACTGTTGATAAACTTGCCCCAGAGTCATTCAGCATAGATATTATCTGTCCATTAACAACAAGGTCTCATCTCTAGCCCAATGCATCATTCTACCACATTTACATCTCTGCCTTCTCTTCTCTCTGTGTAAGTGTTGGTTTGCAGCCTGACTAGATGAAGACTGTCTGAAAGACTGTTGTTCTCCTTTCTCTCCTGTAAACTAATACATGGTCAAATGGTCAGGGTTTCTTCCTATATTATTTTTTTACACTATTCTTTTTTCCTCATCTGAATCATGCCATGCTTTTCAAAGTTTGCTTATCTGTGTCTGACCTGTGGAAATTTCTTTGTCTGCCACAATGGTGGATTGTAGTTACATACATTTTCTCAACTTCTGTACTTAAGTACAATCTCATACTTGAATATTTTCTTTTCATGACACTTGATACTTCTACTTCACTACATTTCAGAGGGGAATATTATACTTATAGTTATTATACTGTCACCTGAAGATACAAAGTACTAGATTTACATACAACACATACTGCATGTATCTCCATATAACAAGTAAAAATGTAACTTTCTCAAAATATAATAAATCAAAATGTTTCACCCAATGAACTTTCATGTTATGCATGAAAGTTTAGTAGATTTGAACTACAATTTACTTAAAATTCTTTAAAAGTGCCATATGTAAGAATGTGAAGCAATTTACTTGTACTTATTGCTTTTTTATTGCAAATGTGTTAAAAGATTGTAACCTAACATAAAAAAGGACTTTCTGGACAGGACAACCTGTGGATTGATTCCTATTTAAAGGACTTAGGATGAATATTCTGGGCAGATCCCAGGGGTGCGATGTCTATACTTGCTCCCAAATGCCTTGCCTCAATGCCCCTCTTCTGCTCCCCTACAGCCCCAACAGCATACATCACTAGCTAATGTAAGCTTAGAAATGGAGTCTTCTAATGGCAGCAAACGACCTGGCCAAAGTCCATTGTGCTCGTGCACCAGTGAGAGCAACAGGATGTTGACTACGGTTCACTGAACAGCCACCTGTGTCATTAATAACAATGGTTAAATGTTACACATAGAACCTTTAATTAGGGCTACAGAAAGATGTAAAGCAATGATGCAACAGTGAATGCAATAATATCGCTCAACCCCAATGCAAATAATTACAGACAAGACGGTTAAAACCACATTAATCTAAGGCTGAAACTAGACAAAGTCAGAGTCAAGAGTCCAAATAGACCTGAGACTGAAACAAGAACAACAAAACAACAGCAGAACAGTCAAGTTTGAACCCACACTATAATTTCTACAATTTTCAGAGTTCAGTGTTAACATAATATAACCTTAAAATCACTGAAGACGACACACTGGTTTTAAACACTCATTAGGAAATCATCAGCACCGTGGAAAACAAAGTCTGGTAATTTTCCTCCAGTTCCAGGCTCATTTGGCACAGATGACTATGACCAAAAACCCAAATGCTCATCTCACACATGCAGACATTTTACTGATGATATGCTCTTAAACTGCCAACATATCATTTCCAACTCTACAAAGCCAGAAAATAGGGTCACATCATGACAAAATATAAAGCTGATCATCACCACAGAGGGTTCATCAGCTGATGCAACTAACATAATGCACACACTGCTCTCTCATTCTCTCTTAGTATTTGCTGTAGCTGTTTTGATATTTTAGACCCTTTAAATTCTTCCTCCTCTTAATCTTGGAGCTGTTGGACTCCTTGATAGGCCTTATCTTACTTACAGATCTGCAGGGACTTATGACAGTTGCAAAAATAATACATGATGATACATGACAGATACAATAGATGTATTTCTATTTCCTGAAAATGCATTATTTAAAGGCAAACAATTCGTTCAGTGCAACTGGATACTTTCAGAATTTTGTGAATTCGATGACTATGGCAAACTGTAGTTTCTTCACTTCTCCCAACATTTTTGTACCCCAAACTTCTCTCTCCTGGACTCAGCTCTGTGTTGCTTATCTGTATTGCACCGGAAGCACGGTGTACATTCTTCCAGGAGCCCCCAAAAAATCCTTTGTCCAATCCATTGTCTAAACAGTTCACTATACAGTTCAGTGATTCACCTTCATGACAAATTACTCAAATAATACAATTTTCTCATTTTAATCCCATCATGCACACCAGGTATGAAAAAAGGAAGAGTAAATTAAATCCTTCTTATGCTAGTCCATGTGCAGCTGTTTTGGAGCCCTGCTGACATGGCCAAATTGATGAATAAAATGACAGACTCTCTGGTCTGTCTCTGTCGCCCTAAATGACTGTATTTATTCTGATTCCAGGGAACAGACTCCACACTTTAGGAATATCATAGAATCTGGTTAACCATTCCTTCCCCCTGTCAGCCTGTTATACCAAACTGCAATGTGGACAAGGTCACAGTTAGTTTCTTCTCACTACACACATTTTACAATAACTAATCTGAGTCTGAGTCACTGTAAACTTAGCGACTGGATAGTCTGCTGTGTCAAAGAACACAGCAGCTCTTATGAGTTATTACAAAAGCTAGTTTAACGGTGATTCAGGAATTATTCATATACATTTCAGTAAATTCTACCACAGCAACTGAATGTGTAACCCTCCTGTGATTAATATACCACATGGAATGCATCAGAGGTAACCAAAGGAAGAAAGCATAGTGGTCAAACCTTTTAGAACATATAGCACAGCCTGAATGGGGTTTATCAAATTAAAAGCAGCACAAAAGTAGGAGCTTCCTGTTTTTATTTTGCTTACACAGGTCACTTATCTCATAGAGTGCAACTAATGTGTTACTTATAGGGTATCTGGGCATTCATAATTCATAACAGCATAGTAGTTGGATGATTGTATCTCAGACGCAGTGTCAACATATATCATAATACTCCCACCTTGGTGTATGTCAAACATCTGTGTAAGTATTGGCTAAGCTCTCAGCTATTCACTTCTTCCTTGTTGTTTTTGGTGTATCACCTCACTGTTCTCCTTTCAAAACAGAAATGAATTAAGGCTTGGCAACAATAATCCTATGTTAATATACAATGTAAGTATAACTGAAATGAGCCCCTGCCATTTACTCACCCCCACATCAACACAAAGCTTGCTCAAATCTGAATGTTTCAAAAATCTTTGACGGTGCTAAATCGAGCTCTTAATGCCTTTATTTTGGCCATATGTGCCAAGTCTCCCACGTACAGATACTTTATTAAGCTTGGATTTTTTTGGGCAGCTGCCAGTCCGCAGCCCACTGCTAGAGAGGCAGAGTAAAGGTTATTGTTTTCATTGAGCAGAGCCTGGGTGAGTGATGAATGAGGTCACTAACAAACAAACCAAACATGCTTCCAATGCGATTCTCCTACCAGTACTGAACTCACACATACTGTACACAGGCACAAATTCTAAATCCATCCACAGGAAAAAAAAATAATATACAGATTGTACATGCACCTATGAACACAGACTTAATGTTTCCGCACATACATGCGCACTCTCTGTTGTGATATGGCACTAAATAAATAAAATTGAATTGAACTGAATTGAATTGAATTATATATGAAACAGTAAGTCGAACAATCTTAAGAGCTCTAAAGCTATTGGGTTTGAATTTATGTTTATCATGAATTATGGATGATGTATAGCCTATGTTGCCCTCTGATAATGATGATGTGAAGTGTTTTACCAAGTGCAAAAGAAATCAGTGCTGTTTCCTTGTTGCAAACTTTCAATTAGATTTTACCTTGCTGAGTCTGGACTCCATAAGGGACACTTGATATAGATTGCATTGCTGGAGATTTCTGAACATGTGTGTAAACTATCAGGTGAATACAAACTTTTGTGTGCTAAATGTGCCCAAAATGAATGGAAATATGTAAATTGAGGCAAATGGAGTAGAGCCTTGAGGCTGTATGCGAGAATGGGGAAAGACAGCAGCCTTGTGCATGTCATCTTGGATTTGAACTGCTGTCTTTGAGGACCCCTTTGGCTGTCTATGGACTACAAGGTTCTTCCACTGATTTTCTGATGCTTGAAGATCTTTAGTTTAAGATCTTATAGATAGAGGTGTTCTTTGAGCTTTCTTATTCTGTTGTAAAGCTGGATGTTTTGTTGTTTTTGTGAAAAACATCTGGATATATCTGAGCCCCAATCTCCAAGAGCAGTGCAATAAATAGATAGTGAAATGTAAATAAAATCTATGTGCTCATGCAGCAGTGTCAGTTAGCAGCAACTGACTCTGCTTGTGTGCCCGTTAGCAGGTAAGTTGTCCCTATCTGCAGGGAAAGAATGACTTACAACACATCAACTGAATATTTTTTGCCCAAAACATCAGGTTGTGTCCTGGCTTGGACCATTTTTCTAGACAACCACAGACAACAGAGGATCCTACTCTGACTCCCTCTGGTTCAGTAACCTAGATTTGTTTTTGGCTGTTCACTTAGTATTTACAGGCTAAAGAGGACAAAGTATGTTGCCGGTGCAACATTCTGCTTCCACTGACTCACTCTCACTGAAAGCTCCAATCTTCTCAGCTGGTGTCTCAGTGTCTGTGTGGCAACAATTGGTGGTGGTTTCATCATAGAACTGTCCAGAAGCACTTTGGAGGGGTTATGACTCATTCCACTACAGGTGACCCTCATGATGCTGAAGCCTGCTTGCCGCAACATGCCTTCTCTTAATCTCGCCAGCCTTCTAGAACAAATCCTTTCCAGCAGCAAAGGGATGACCTGGCAAGCATGGCCTCACCTGGCCTCTTACTGTGCAGTGCACTGTTCAGCATAAACTCCTGCTCCAAAGAGGCTGAGCCTTCACTTTGTCATGAGAAGAGCTGATAACTCGACATCCCCCACCCACCTGGAGGATTTAAGGAGCACCATACTCAGTCTTTTAATATCTTCCTACTTCACACTTCTGTGTTCCAGGGCCTGTATTGCATAAAGATAAAAAGACTTCCTGTATATGTTCCCATTGGCTCTTGAGATTTCAGATACGATGTGCAGTGAGAACAGCTCGGAAAACTCTGAGCGTAGTAGGTGTGAAGTCAAATATATTGCAAAGTTGTTTTGTGACTTGCCAATCACCTTCTCTTTATAATTTTGTAGAGCTTGTTTTGCTCTTTGTACTAGCTATTTATGTTCAATGATAGATGAGCTCCTGTTTCCTTTCAAACACCTGTTAACACTAATCAAGTTTACTGGGATATTTATGACTTAATATAGGGATATTTCAAACAGTTGTCTGATTGGCGGCAGTAAACTTATACTTAATAAACTGCAGATTTTTCAGTGGGTTACTTGATATTTCTCCTTTTCATCCATCAGGCTTATCGGTATATGGATGTCAGTGTCTGCCAAACCTCTTGCATTACAATAGAAATACAGTCCTGAACAGAAGGTGAAGTGTGAAGCTCAGTAACCTCCATTTAGTCATGGTGATATCCGATAATTTCAGTCATTTGAATTCATTTAAACCATGAGATCCTTAAAACAATAAATTCCACCATGGTGGTGCAGCCAATTAAGATTCATGGGGAGACCACCTCATATTTAATGTTTTTTAATCATGTTTATGATTGCTGGTGCAGAATTCTCAGGGTGTGTATTATGATTACCTGTAGCTCTTCCAAGTCCTGAGGAGGGTGTTCAACTCTGAACAGAACCTATTCATGTCTAATAAACACCTGCCACATGAATTTGATAAAACCCTCAGCTAAACTTTCTAATTAAAGGGCCTTTTTGCTGCTCACTTCAGGCTCTCATTCATTTTTTTTTTTTTTCTGTTGGTCACTGGTTTGGCGAGAAACTGTACCTTCTACCTCTCAGAGCACATTTCCTGCCTGACAGCTTTTCTCAGAGACAACACTCTTTCTAGTCTAATTAGGTGAGGCAGGCTGCACTCTCACAGTAGTAAAGCCAACTACCTGGGCCACAGGACTGAGTACCTCACCTTTACTTGACCTTGTATAGACAAAGTTGCTCTCAGCAGGTAGCCAGCAGGTGCTGCTGTAGCTCGAAAAAGAAATACTCCTTAAGGCTACCGCGCAGGTCATGGCAGCCCCTCAGCAGCAGACAGTCAGGTGAACCAGCTCTGATTCAGAGAGTGACACACATCGGGCAGCTGAATGATATTACATGTTGGGTTCAGATACAGGTAACGGTCTGTATAAATAACTAAAATTGATTATAATACAGTGGTTGTGTAAGCACTGAGCTGTGAATAAAGTGTAACGTCAAGATAATGACAAGGGAGACATGAATGTATGTAGGTTACTAAATTTTATGACAATCCAGACTTTTGTTGTTAAGAGATTTCACGCAGAACCATAAATGTCAACCTCATGATGGCACTAGAATATAAGTTATTGGATCTCTGAAGACTTTAGGATTCATCCTCATAGAACAATGAATGTCTGTGCCTGTACCTGTTGTTTGTGAAAGCAAACCCTCTCTTTTTTTAAAGTCATATAGTACATTTCAAAGGCAATACATTTCTGTATCTTTTAGCCATATGTCTCTGTTCTGATACTGATTTTACTCCTTTTTTTTTTTTTTTTTTTTTGCACCGCATTCTTCAGCCATGGACTAGAGTGTAAAAATGTGAAAGCTGATTTTGTAATAGAAGTAAAAAGAAGATATTTCACAGGTTAAGTGAAAACTCTAAGGACCCAAGATCACTCAAATCAATATGATTTATCCTCTGGGGACCATGAATGTCTGTACAAAATTCTAAGGCAATCCATCTAACAGTTTGAGTCAGTATCAAAATGTTGGACTGGCCTACATTGTTATTCCCAGAACGACACCACTAGCATGGCTAAAAAGCATCTCTGGATCTACATTAAAACGGAACTAAATTTGTTCTGTTGTTTCAACAGCAGTCCTCTGACTATACTTAAATATTTGGTTGGGTCCTGCTACTAAAATACAGTCATTTAAATGCTGTTATATTTACGGTGATATGTAAACTACGAGCCAAAAACAAAGTATTTTGTCAACCTGCAAATCCACAGATTACTCAGTAATTTGAATTCTGTGAAACTTTTTTAACATGAAAGGAGAAGAAGGTGTTGTGTGCAGTGGCCTTGAATACAGCTCCATTGATATTTACAGCTCTGTCTGTAAATATCTCTGAGCTTTTTCTAATGTGTGTTTAAAGTCCAGGAGATACTGTTCACGGTGTCTTATTGGATCAATGTTTGACTAGATTCCCTGGTTTCCTCTTGAATGAAAAGTGACATTTCATTATGAAAAGCCAGCTGTTAACATCAGGTATCATGATGTTTCTGTTGCAGTTACTGCTGCTGTGGATGCTGCAACTTTTATTGCTGCTGTTGTTCATTATGGAGATAATAATAATGATGATGATTTGTGATGGAATTGCTGGCTGGGGTGGTGATGGGTGACAATAATAGTGACAATAGTAACTTTTGATTGTACATGATTTAACACATTGTTGTAACAATCTGCAACCTTCTCCTATCAGGAAATGTTTTGTTTGATCATATAGCTACATAAGGAAAGCTTTGGTATTTGCATTTAAACACAGTGTCATCTATCTCTAAGAGAAACAAACTATGCAGGAATTATACATTTCAGGATTATAGTACCAATAATACTAATTTATTTCATTAAAAATAGGAACTGAACAGTGATTTAAAAAAAGAAAAAAAAGGACATCATCTGCAGACACTCAAGCTGTTTGAGTGACAAGCTGCAATTAAGAAACTGTAATTGAAGAAATAAAAATAAGATTTGCCAGATGATACCTCCTAGCATCAAGGAGCACTGCGGAGAATTTTGGGGTTTGCACAAGTCTTGTCATGACCGAGGGTGCTTTACCCTGCTTTCTTTTTTTCATGAACTTGTACCTGATCCTGAGAGTTGATTAGCACTCACTAATAAACAGTTGCAGTTTAGTTTTTGAAGCTGCCAAGATCACAGAATAGAATGTGGCACCCCCAAAAATAAGCACTCACACCGGAGCAATTTTCACAGAAGCTCATAAAACTGATGAGGTGTTAGTGTATAACGAAATTAATTAGCGAAAAGGCTAAGAGAGGGGTGATGGTGAGATCGACCTAAAGTACAGAGGCGGAGAGGATGGGTCGGGGTACAGATATAGCATCCAGAGAAGAATGAGACAAGGCAGCGGTGAGGGGAGAGAGCTGAGGGATAGGAAAATCAGCATTTCAATTACATGAAAGCAATTGTTTTTTATCTTGAGTGCAAGTTAATGAAACTAATTAGTCTTTGCGGCATGAACCCTCTGGCACGTCAGATAATCGCCAGAGGCTTAGATAGTGCCAGTCAATTTTTAGCTTACTGCAGGGGGGGGAGCAAACAAGGTCTTATCACTGCAGCAGGCATTACACCTGGGGTTTACATCAACTTCAAGACCTCTTTTCACCTTTCCAGGTTACTTGCTGGCCATTTACATGAGGTATCCGCAACATAATACTTCTCTCAACTTCAAGCCTTAGAGTACGTAGAACAGCTTAATTAGCATTTGATTGAGAACTCACCAGGAAATTTGAATATCTATCTGAAAGAGTATGTAGCAGCCCTCAGGATGCCAAAGCCTCTATCTGCTTTACAAAAGTGCATGTATTGCTATGCAGCACAGGTAGACAAAGAACTGCACATTGCTATATTACAATAAGTGTATTAAAAATTTCACCAAAAGCCTGATCTACCCAGGAGAGCAGACACCTGCAGTGGGCTTGTTTGTGTGACTCACAGTGTCTACGGAGACGGTGAATCAGAATCAGACAAGGCTTTAGTGCCGTGAAGGAGACCAACACAGACTAACACAACACACACAAGGATAGACATATTATGCTGAGGTTTTATCTTGAAATGCTCTCAAATGTCTCATAAGACAACTGTCAATTTCACATCTTACAAGGGTTCAGGCGCAGCCCATCAAACAGGTGTTATTTTCATAGAGGGAAGGTCATAATAAAAGAGACACAAAAACTGTGCACAAGGCCAAAGTGTTCCAGCTTAACAAGGATCCAAGCAGAAAACTAAAGGTTAGCCACAAGGTCTCTAATGATGGTATTTAGTCATAGAACAGGCCATGAGAGTAACACAAAGAGAGAGCGCAGGCCACTCACATCAGACATACTGAGTGGTGGGAGCTGTCCATGGTCCTGAACTCAGACTGAAACATGAATAGCAGTTGGTGGAGAGCTGTCAATTGACCAAAATGAACCGCCATGCACAGAGGCCATCTTTTATTGGCAACAAAAATAAAGCCAGCTGAAACAATAAACCTTTCCTTTGACATCCAACATGAACTTCAGTTTATACCATATTCATAAAACAGCTACATGCAAGATTCATGAACAGTTAATCTCTACTGTTGTAACCCAAGTTCATCTGGAATGTTGAAGAATGTTAAATATGCTTCCAGCAAATATTTTATGCATTCAGTTTAATTTTAAAATTGATGCTTGCAGTGAACTTGTTCAAAGCTAAAACAGGCAACAAGAAAAAGCACTGGGTGATCCGAGGAGATTTAGAATTTAACTGAAAAGGTCAGAACTTTGTGGAGTTACAGCGATAGATTGCTCGCACATTGATCTGACAAAGCATCACCTTGTGTTTCTTGTTTTAATACCAACTATCGATTGACTGACCTTCATGTATATAAATGGACACTACCCTCAATGTGGCCAGCATGGATTATTTCCACTTATATCTGTTTGTCAAAGCTCTCAGAACCCCCAGCTTGTCAATCAATAGTCAGAACTGCATGGGGATCTTTCGATCCACATCAGAAAGTAATGAAAAACAGTATTAAGTGAACTGGCTTCAGTCATATTTTAGAGTGCATGGGAGAAAACACTGTGCTTTTCAAGGCCTTTTATATAATAATTGTTAAATATTTTTCAAGTTCCAGTTCTTTCTTATCAAGAGAGGCTTATAGCAGGTAGCATCTGTATTAAATTATAATCAATCAAAACACTAAGCAATAGTTTAAGCATGATAAATCTGACTGTCTTAGAATTTGAGTTGCCTAAAATGCCCTGCTTTGACTGGACATGTCTATGGAAGCTGAAGTATAGCTTGTGAAATGAGTGCTTTTTCAAGAGAACTACATAAAAACTCACAGAGAAAAGTTACTGAAGATATTTGGCTGTAGAACCCGGTGCATGGGATCCCAGAATCTAGAGGGAGAGAGAAGTTTGATGGTGAAGTACAGAAGCTCCAACTAGGTCAGAACTATTCCTGGTCTGCCACCATATGCTAAAAGGTGCTCCAGTATGCTGGCGGTTCTGAGTGGAAGAATATCAATGTGGCTGCAAATTCATCAGCTGGCACTATGGGTATACAAACCTCGGGGTGTTTGCTGCATGCTCAGTGCAGCCAGTGTCCAGCAGCTGGTCAGCAATCCAGCTCTCTGATACTGGGTCTGGCTAAAACCCAGTCTCACAAAAAAAGAGAAAGATAGCCAGAATTCATATACCAGAGGCTAGCTGATTTATCAATTCTTTGAAGCTGCTATTTAACAATGCGGTGCTAGCTGACTCAGAGCTTATTCCACATCATTACATCAGGGAGAAAGTATCAGAAACATGTACTAAAATCTCTGAAACCTAATTTCAACTTTATCTCTGGGCTCGATTCATGTTTAAATCTGACATTAACCTAAAACCCCTGCTGCTGCTCCATCTCTCCTAGCCTTCAGCTTTGAAACACACACACACACACACACACACACACACACACACACACACACATACACACACACAAAAGGATTGGGTCGGATGAGACTCGATGAGTCAATAAATGATATTCTGGAGCCTGGGGCTGCAATGTGAACCACAACCTGGTTGTGTACAGAAGGCATGAAGAGGCGGCTTAATACCAGGCAGCAACTTTGTACGACAGCTTACAACTGTGTAGGTACATCTCATGAATACATTGTGGTTCTCTACCATTAGTTATTAGTGCTGAAAAGCATGCATGGTATATAATGTACTGCACATTGCATTTTCTTTCTTGAACATGAACAACAACATAAACTGAAGCATTTGTGTCCCTGAGATACCATTAGTGATACAATGAACACATCACTGGCTTATTTTTCCTGCACAATGTTACATTTACAACAGCCATGTGACAGAGGAACATGCCACCATCACAGCACCTAAACATCCTCGTCAGCCCATTGTTTTTCCTCTAGGTATCTCTGAGATGTGTCCAGGATCTTTAATTAAGTCAGCAGTGTCAGGAGGGGATGTCCATATTACTCCTCTGACATTTCAGCTCCACTGATATGGAAACCAGAAGTGCACAGATTCCATTAAGTGTGCAGGGTGCGTGGCGGCAGAACACGGGGCACCCGCGGGATTCCTAAAGTGGCATTTCCTCGGCCTGTCATATCCTCTCTGCAAGTAATGAAATCACTTTGGCTCCCTCACTCCTAACTCAGCACTGTCTGATATATTGTAGCATTGTAGATCAAAAAAAGAAGGAAAAAAAATCAAATCGTTTAATGTGCAGCAGGGGTAGTGATGTGCACAAAAAAAAGTTAAAATTTAGACTTATGTTGCTGTTTTTGAATGAAACAGCTTTCACTACCATCATAGAGGCTATGATTAGATGGGAGATATAGCAATTGCTTAATTAATGAGGTGTTACCACCAAAGAGATCTATCTGTCTCATATTTTACAGTCTTGTTTATTTCCATGTGAGATTATATTCAAAGCACTACTTCTAGCCAGACTCCCACAAAGTGCAGCACACCTGACTGAGTTCTCCATCATTCCCTTTTCCAGCTCAACTGCCTCATTAGAGAAATGCTTTCTTCACGGCTTCCATTAAAGGATAACATCGCACGATTTCAGCTCCATTAGAAATCATTAGATCCTCACAGCCAGGGTTTTTAATATTTCCAGTGGAGATTCTTTCACAAGTACGGTTATAGAATGGCTAAAACATGTATCATGTTCCTGAGGTGGAAAAGTCTGATTCACTGTAATATAAAAAAAAAACCTGGTTCCACAAAGACCTGCTTAAGGTTTCTGAGTGGAGTCTTGTCTTTGTGTGTAAAGTCCCGACCAATAAATGAACCCTAACAACACCCTCCTCAGACGAGAGAGGCTGTGTCAGCCAAGCTGTCAGAGGAGCAGCTGGATTCTTTCTGAGCTGAATCTCTTGAAGACAATTGAACACTTTGTGTGCTACCTCACAGGAATGAAGCTTGAAGTGGGATTATCTGGTTATCTGCTTATGCCCTTGATATCTGCTATGACTGACTCTACTGCCAAAAAAAGGAAGAAAAAAAAAACTGAACTGATGATGGCACAGAAAAGTACAGGAGAAAGATTTTTGCGCTGCCACTGAAGCAAAGGCTAAAGATCGGGTGCTATATGGGGTGTAAAGATAAATTCCTTCAAATCCTTCTCCTGGAAATAAAACAAAATAGCTGGTGCTAACTGCTCAAAGGTAGCAACAGCACAAGATAATATGCACTCTTCAAAGCCACAAGTCCTTGACAGTATACAATAACAAAAGCCTTAATTTACACCAAGTACAGACAGATTTTAGAACTATGGCTGCAATTTGCAACACACTGTTTTACATCTTTGCAGTGTACCTACAAGACGTTACTAACAAGTCAATAAAGGATGTCAGCCTCCTGAACCTGCTGCTCAGTACCTCAAATATTCTCTACAAGGTGAGTATAAATCTATCATTCTGTCCCGTTTTTACATGGAAAAGCTCCGTCTAGGTTAAAAAATGGGCTGTCGCCTCAGCGTCCTAAATTTCACTGGGCCTCTGCCATATTTACTGTGTGAAATATAATGCAATGAGATGTGGCTATTAGAATGGCTGTAGCTCTTTTTGATCAGAGCCCTCTGCAGCACAGAGCTGTCAGCGGAGCTCCGTGAGTTTTTTATTGGGTCGGAGATGCACAGCTCATCGGGGAGCCGGAGTAGCAGATAGATGGATCCTATGGGGATCATGTACACAAGTCCGACACAGACAAGCTCAATAGGTCTGGATGCTTCTGCAGTGTTGCTTTAGTTATTGTTTAACAACCCGTCACGGCGTGAAAATGGTGATGAACACGCACTAAACTTTGTTCCCCCCTGTCTGATCTTTTCTGGTGCTTAACTGAAACAGGCTATTTTCTGAGTGATATCGAGCTTCAAAGGTTTCACATCCTAGATAGAAAAACTGATACTCAGCAAACTTCTCTTTTATTTGTCAAAATAAAAGACACCCTGAAGGCACTTTAAATATATATTATCAAAACACTATCACATTTTAAAATCGGCTGTTTTCAGAACAGGTATTTTGCACATAGAACTTTCTAATAGTGAGAACTACTTTTCTATTTGGAATTATGAGGCTCTATCTGCCTAAGCAGGATGAAAATCAAGTATTTTCTTTAGTCTAGTTTTCAGTTAGTCTTACTTCATTTTAACATGCGTAAACAATTCATTAATTGCTGCTCTCTGCATGAGCAGTGTCATCACAATCTTCCATGCATCTTTCATGATAGCTAATATCAAAATCAACTTTTCACTGAGGTCAAACAAGATTTTTACTAAATGAATTTGTTGTTACTTAGCTTCAGTAACAGCGTCTTACAATGATTGTAATAGACTCATCGTTGTGAGGTTTCAAAATTTCAGATTTTGCACGATTGTATGATCTTGTATGAAAGGTGCTCCTGTGTACAATGCAGACACTGACTGGTGCAAAATGTTAACTTGTCAATGCACAGTTTCATGTGAATAAATAATTTTTGATAAAAATGTCAAAACCTTACAATTCTAAGGCCACAAGTGTAAAAATGCCTGGAGACACAACCTCTGTGTTAACATACTGCATTTTGTGCGGCTCATTGCATGACAGACATGTCTGTGACAACACAGCAGCACCTTCAATTTCTTTGGGGATATTAACAGGAGAAGAATAAGAAAACAGGCTGAACCAAATAACAGTGAAATAACTGGCGAGTTCTCCAGCCCAGATCCAGCTCCATTGTGCCAGCTGACATTGACGGAAGCCTCGAGCCTTCCTATAAGAGGAGCTTCTAATATCTCGCAGCCTGCTGATGACTGTGCCCTTTCTTCCCCTTTTCCCCATTGTGTCCAATCCACAGATTCGATTTACAGGCCTTTAAAAATGATTCAAACTTTTATTGCACTGCTCACTGAACAGAACAGCGCTGAAATGAAATATAGGAGGAACAAGGCAGACATATTTTATTTGAAAGTTTTACTCACTTCTAATGTCACAGCTGGTACACAGTGCCAGGTCAGACTTTCATTGTTTTAGCTTTTAAGCTCTATTTTACTAGGGCTGTTAGAATACATTTTACTATTTTTACAGGCAAAATGGGCAGGCTGACTTTAAAAGGACACTGATATATAGTAGACAGTTGGGAAAAGTTTTGAATAAAGAAAGTGCTTTGATCATTTCCCTGTGTCCTCCCCTATCGCCTATCTCCTTTCTCCAGATTAATTGGATGAAAAAAACCAAGGCCACACAGTTACTTTGTCTCAGCAGGAAATAGAGTAAGGCTCGATATAGATTCATTTGAGACCAGATGCCAATAATGCGCAGTTATGATGCATTTACTTACTGCACAGGAGGTGAGGGAAGTGGAGGAAAGCGGTTTGAAAGTTACCTCTAATGGCATGCTACCTTATGTATATAAGGATAATTATTCAGACCTCACATTGTGTAAATATGCACAAATTATTCTAGGGACAGCATATAATATGCAGCCTTGCCCAGGGGCACTGCATTATATATACAGTAAGTTAGCTATGCATAAATGTATAGGGAGAAAGAGGTGGGAATTGGTTGGTAAATGGCAGGTAGTGAGCAATAAACACATTTCATCACCCCTCATCGTGGTGTAGCACTGAACTCACTGATCTGCTCGCATGTAGAGGATGGGCAGCCAAACCACACTTGGGAAATCATCTTTGAGCTAAAATGTCACCAGTGGATTTCTACACGTGAAATGGGCAGGGGGAAATGAATGTTAAGGGAAGAGGACAGTCTTGAGAGGATTGTCAGCATGGATTTCCTGGATTAGTATTTAGGGGCACTGGTGCGGAGCGACTGAAGCTGTGTTTGTGGCTACATGTAGGTAATTAATTAAAAACGCTTGTAATGCACCCCGCTCTGTTTCATAATGCCTACACTGATGCGATGTTGTGAAGGAGGAGGTTATCTGAGCAGACCATGCCTGCAAACTCATTTCATTAGGGCCGGCATAGTCTGGGCCTTTGTATCGTTTCTCCACATCTCTGTTACTGTTACCATCTGCCTCCCCTAAAGATGCCAGACCACGTTTCTTAACAGTCTCCAACCTCCACCACTTAAGATTCATCCCATTAAAGTCTAGAGCAGTCAATTTACCAGCACGCTTTAATAGATGAGTCAGGAGGCAGGACTTAGCAGGAGATTGGAGCTGATTACGCCATTGTTCTGTTCATTTGCACAGACCCCAGTTAATTGACTCCTGATCAGCGATCCATTGGACACACACTATCTGCTGCCAACCTGCTCCTGACCCCACTCACAGCAGGGAACAAAAGAGCAGCGCTTGTTTAAACAAACAGTTTGTTTTTGTCCGTGACACGTGTGCAGGTAGTTGTTTGTGTGTGTAAAATGGAGATGGAGAAAGAAAGAGGAGGAGAGGCAGAGATATGTATTTATCTGTTGCAGGGATAATATGTGAGATGAGTAACGGGATGAGCAGCAGCAGAAAAGTGAGAGATGAATTACGCTGATATGTGTTTCATAAGTCAGCATTTGATTCATAATGCCAAAGAAAATATGTGATGAAAAATGTCTAATTTGATGAAGTGGCGATGTTGTTTCATCTGTTGCTGCTGCTCAAGATGATGGACAATGATTAAATCATCACATCTATTTCGCAGGTAGTGTGCCGCAGACTTTTTGTTCTGTCCAGTTTCAGTTCACACTGGCTTTTCCAAACTAAATTAAGAGGGGTCCTGTATCGTCATCACAGAATCATGTAAACCAGTCTGTAAAAATTAAGTCATGTACTTACCGGAAGCCATATATCCCCTTCGCAGCTGGTCTTGGTCCAGTTTAGTCTGGGTACATTCTGAGTTCCCAATTGTCACTGCCACCAGTCTGATGCAGGTGGAAATAACTTCTATAATTCAAATTATGTCATTCAGTTCAAAGATTCAGTCACCTTTTCCTGTTAATAGCAGCCAAACAGTGGTTATATCACTGTTCACAAAGTTTAATGTCAAGTGCTAAACACTAGCCTATCTCAAAACCCATTATTTATAACTGGGTAATCAGATTGTTACTGGTTCTCGTGGCTTTAGTCGTCTTTTAATAAACTTTAAAACAAAGAAATAGTGCAACAGTTGAGCTAGTTAGAAGTTGGCCTCAGTGAGGTGCTGCTCCATCATAAAAATACTGATTTGTTCAGTGACAATGTGGATGATTTGGGATAGTCAGCTCACTTCAAAGATTTGTTGTTAAAGAATCCTCATACATGTACTTATTACCTCTACAGCTGAATCAAAAGCAACGTACCTAGAGCGACTTAACCAACTAGACAGATTAGTGCGACAGCATTTTTTTTCTTCAACCCAACAAGCAGAGGCAGGTTTAGCTGTTCTGCTATGTATTTGAAATTCTGCTGACTGCAGTCCTGCTAAGTATTGTGGTTTACCTCTTATTTAATCTGAAAACATACCATGCAGTGCTGGACAATGTTGCATGATTGTGTGATTTCAGACTGAGCTCAGGAGCCTCACCCACCCCCCAAGAACAAGGTGACAGACAGAGCTAGGACAGGTGAAGCAGGCTCACAGTTGTGCCCCCAGAAAATAGAATGGTTTAATCCAAATGTACATGTCAGCTCTGAAACCTGTTGTTCTCCTCTATCAGCTGAGATATGCCATCTGGAGAAAACTGCCTACTAGGAATTGCAAAACAACCTGAAACAATAATAACACATCTCGAGTGATAATTGGAACGATGTTGGAATCAAGGAAGGTGCTTTGTTCAAACATTTCAACTTTTATTGATGAAACACAGATCAGTCTTCCAGCATGAAGGCTTAGTGACTCACAGTTTCAGGAAGTAGGCACAAGCCTCACCCATAAATGCTTTAAAATCCAAAGACACATCATCCATTTTATGTTAACTGCAGTAGAACCATTAGGCATGCATTAGTGAGTGAAGCATATTTGACCTAACTCTGTCCTCATAGAGTCAGCCTGCATTAAGCTCTTACAACAACAAAACCATGGCCTGGCAATGGTTAACCAAATACCGGAAAACAACTTTCAAGACTCAGCTTCCACCTCCTCCTGCTACACTATCACAACCTGAACATGATCCTCCAGGACTATTTTAAACCCAGGGACACAGAGGAAGAGGCAGGAGGAACGAGACAGACAGAGAAAGAGAAAGATGAAGAGGGATAAAACAAAAAACACAAATGCACAGGCTGGGACTATTGCTACATGTTGAGTAAAAAGGAAAAGCATGCTTCTAGAGCCAGTCCACTCATGTGTGTCCAAATAAAAAGCATCCATCTAATTACCTCCCTTCAAATGACCTTATAGATGAAGGACTTTAAATGTTGTTTCAGCTAATGCTGATTTGAAACACTTAGTCGGCTTTACTAAATTTGTATTTTGATAATTGCAATCAAAGCAAGGAGTAAATGACAAAAACTGGATTAGGGGTATGCCATGGCAGCTCTATGAAAACAGCCTAATAGGCACTTGTCCGTTTATATCATAGGCAGACTAAATATAACAACTCACCATATACCACAGTGTCCCTGTTTCTGCTAGTTACTTGAGCCATACACAACTGCTGGATATAACAAACGGTCCAATCCAAGCATTCACAAACAAAGGATGAAATCTTCTCTCCCACTTCACCCTTGAGAAGAAAGAGAGGTCTGTCAGCGTGATCCCACCGTCTCTGCTTTGTCAGCTGATGGCAACTAAGGCTGCTGCAACAGAAGCTACAAATAGATAAAATGGGATGACTCCACAACACTCCACCTTCTTTGTCACCTGGTCAACTGGCTGCTCTGTCTGGCTGAGCACTATACGAGGTGTCAGAACTGCCCCAGCAGCCTCACTGCATTTATCACCCTCAAGTGTAAATGAGACTCACATCAACATGCCAGGACTACTAAGAAAAGAAAAACCTTCAGTAAAATGAGAGTTCAGTTCATAAATGTGTCACTTAATGAAATGACATTGGAAGAATGTCATTGTCATACAGGCTAATGAGAAGAGACATGTTAAACTGTTTAAGATGCAAATGTCCTTTGCATTTTCCAGTCAAAATGGTTTGTGCTTTTATATTGAGACATTCAAAGTAATTTGAACTAATTTATAGACATATTAATCTGAAAATCATATGCAAATGGACTAGTCAATGTCCGAAGGCGGAGTTACTTTGGCAGTGGGTAAGAACTTATGGCTCACAAATAAGGGGCCAGATGGCTGACGAGGCCCGCTCAGTCCCTTTCTCTCTCGCTCACTCTTCTTCTTCCTCAATGTTCCCATGGCCAAATATAAATGGAGACCAGAGATGTGGCACCAGCCAGACCATTGCCTGCCCACAGCAGTGCTCCCTAATGGGTTCAGCCTGACTGGATTCAATCATGTCCCCCATGCACTTCTGAAGAGATGCACTGCCAATCAGACTCTTTCTCCCTGTCCTTGTTGCTGTCTTTGCCTCGTTCCCTGTGATCATCTTGCCATCATTCACCTTGCTCTTACTTCCAATTTTCTCCTCTTACAGCCTTTTACATGTTAGCCCCACCTCCTGTTTTCCTTGTTAGTTACTGACATGAACTTCGTCCAGGGTGAATGAAATAATGGAGAGTGGAGAAGGTCATGTACAAACAAAACTTATCAATTCATAGTAATGTGCACTATAATGGAAAATACCGCTTGTCCAGAGTGCAGTTTTGAGTGTTTGTTCTACATGTAAGAGTCCATGGCATTTTAAATGAAAGGCATCCTTCCATTCTAATAATGGGGAGATAAACAAAAGATTTTACATGAGCATTTCTATTATTTTCATTTAGAGAAGAGGGGCAGCAGGTCCACTGACTGAATAAACACTGGACTGCCCAGTAAAAATGAACGATTATAATTATGTTTTTATTTAATCCACCCATTTTTGGTAAACAGCAACAACTAGGAGGAGATGACATGTTTTGATTTGTAAAGGTTAATATATTTATTGGATTGCCTCATAATGCAATCATGTTGCATTAGCTTCATGTAAAAGCAATCAGACTGTGAAAGCTGTTGCTGGGGGGCAGGCACAATGAGGAGAAAATTAAACATATTTTCACACTGAATGACAACTTAATCCACCCTGTGGGCTACAGGTGCACCCAGCTTCCAACTGAATGCAAAGAACTTCCTGATGGGTCTCATTAGTTTGCACTACTCAAGCCACAAGACACAAGGGAGAGGCATGCTGGGCCTCATGGCCTAATGGTTTATGAAAAGTATGTGACTGAAATTTGGTCAAAACTCCAAGATGTCATACCTAAAGAACAAAATAGGTAATTTCTCACTGCCTTTCAAAACAGCGTAAATGTGTGTTTCCCCTTCAGTTAAGGCTAACATAATTTTAAGCAGCTGGTAAGTGGTCTCTGGTGTCACAGTCAACCATGTGGCAAGCATCATCTACACCATCCATGTATTCCAATCTCTTCCCTAAAGGCGTGTTCAGGCAAAAACAGATCTTAGATGTGGCACAATTGCATACAAAGTCCTTGGAAAGAGAGAAGTGGGTGCAAACATATGCAAATGTATACTCTAGGTGGCGCCAATTGAGGTGAAATGTGTGTGTGTTAGTCGAAAACGTTTCAGCTTGGGAGATTTTGATTATCCTGAGGCTTTCTGCTTCTACTTCATTAACAAACAGACAAAAGGAAAAGGAGAAAAGACTGAAGAAAAAATAACTAAAGTTCCTGGGAGCAGTCAGAGTTGTCACACAAACAAACAACAACATTTGTTGTCTGTGTTGCTTGCTAACTATAGCTGACATCTAACTGCTAACTGCAGAGTCATTACTACTATTTTCAGTTTAGTTTGTTTTTTATTTTGTTTGATTTGATTTACTTCAGATAAATTCAGTTAACAATTTATTGGTGTGGCAAATATTACAAAATGATAATGCCAAAGCAATTTTATCAGTGTAAAGCCAGTGACTATGATTTGTCATCTAAGGTGCTAATAAGTGGCAGATTTTTTTTTTCATGGCTAATGAGGTTCAGGCTGATGAAAGGTAAAGTGCTTAACTCACTTTCTACCATTCCACTCCTCACACTGTCAGAAACATTCATTAACATTCCTCCGACCATTTAAAACAAAGTTGAAAGAGAGCAAGATGGTGCTGACATGATCGATGGAAGGGGTGATGCACTGCAATTAGCCGTGATGAATTGCAAGACTCTTTAGATGCTCTGTAAATAATTGATTTTAAAAAGAAACATCAGATGTAGGCATTCCAAAACTACAAGCATCAGTGTCAGTAGGTGATGTATGGAAACCCAGTTAAGAGCCCATTTCCCTCCCATTCCACCGGGAGAGGAGAGGCCGCAGTAAATAACCACTACATCGCCAGAGGGGGAAAAGTAAGAGAGTAGAGAGGAGTGGAGGGGAGAAAATCCCCTGTACTCCACCTCTGCTTCCTGCTTACGCTATTTCATGCATTCATGTTTTGCCTGCTTCTCTCTCCCTCTCCCTCTCTCCCCTTCCATCTCTCTTCTCTGTGTCTCAATCTCCTTTGCTTTCTTGCCCTCTCAATCCTGCTTCTTTCATTCCTGCGTGCCTGGCGGACGATTGCTGAAAGGAAGGTGGAATTGGATGCCTCCCTCATAGTGCTTTCCTTTGAGACTCTTAGGAGATTTTGTTTTGTTGGAGAGAGTTGCTATAGCTCACTGGCTCGTCGTCATCCAAAACATCAACTGTCTGTCATGATCAGCTATGACCCTTTAGAGTTCTGAGAATTCAGATAATTAACGTGCTTCTATTACCCCATTCACTTATACACCTGTGATACGACACACGATGATTCATCTGTGGCATACTACAGTAAATATGTTTTCATTGATGCTTTTCATTTCCTGCTCTGATTGAACTGATGAGAGAAAACACGTTTCTGCCATTACATGCTCCTCATGGCTGTACTTAGCTCCTGGATTAAATTGCAGTCGTTATTATCCAGATTTGGTGAGTCAGTCCAACAGATGTGTGCTCCGTAATGCTGCTTTCAAGTGTGGCTGAGTCATCCCTAGTACCTCTCAGTGAGAAGTTGGAAGTCCCTCTCAAACTCCAGTGAACTGTGATAGAAAATGCAATCCTTTGTGGGTGGAACTCTGGGTGTTTTGGCATTCAGCGGCTGAATTTTTCCGCAGGGCTTCACCGCCACTTTTGACAGATCATAATTGTCAGCAGAGGGAAAACGCTGAACACCCTTGTCTCATGGCTGATGAAAAAGGTCACTTCAGTTCCTCCATATTACCCTGACCTGCCGAGTCACGCGGCGGCAGCTGCTGCTGTGGCTGTGGCGGCTGACAACTCAGTTGTCCGATCCCCCCTTTTCCGTCTACAGCAAAGCAATGGAGGGTTTAATCCTTTCCTACAGGTTGAAACCATCTCTTCTCTTATCTCCCTCTCTTTCTGCTTCTCTTTGAGTGACGGACAGGCAGCTTGAGCCGTTATGGAAGGCAGCCAGATAGGTCAAAGGTGACTGAGCAGAATAATCCCTTTATGAAACTCTTCTCCCCTGCTGAAGTAAAGCTGGCGTAGGGAAGGTCAGTGTGTAGGCTCTGTCCCTCCTCAGCATCAGCCAAAGATTGTACCGCTCTATTCACTCTCTTACCTTGAGAAGCACACAGCTGGCTTATCGCCCTGGAATTGGCTGTGCAGCATGAATGCAGCAGAGGAGAGAAGCCAGATGAATGTTTGAATGGAGCTCGAGTGTGAATGCCTTACCTGTTTCGCTCTATCTGCCGCCAGCTTCTCTCTATCCTCTATCTCTTGTTTCCCCCTCTCTTACTTTTATCTCAGCCTGTTCTTCCACAAATTCGCTAACCCTACGTGCGAGAAATCGAATCTGTCTCTTGTCTGTGATCTGTGTGTTTTTAAGATGACCAGTGTGAAGAGTGGGTCTTGTTGAAAGGGATTGTGTCCTTTTGTACAGGTTGGGATATGATCACACTTCTTTTCTACATCAGCTTTCAGTCGGTTTAAGTTTTGTTTTGCAGATAAAAAAAACACAATAACAATTTTGTTGCTTTAAAGCTGTGCTAATCAATATTTTTTATGAGTAATGTGAAAGGGGTCGCTTGTAATGATGAACCCACAGAGAATTATCACACAACTCTGCAGTCTCTCTCAGCTCTACAGAGCAATTTAGCATGTTTCTGCTCATTATTTTAGGGCCCAACTTCACTGTTTTGATTCACTCCTGCTGGGCTGATCTACCCTGTGTCCAGCAGCATTCAGCTGTTTTCAACAATAAATATCTGATAAACCAACCATAGGTTTCCTGCTCAGCACCAAATGACTATATGATAATATTAGTGAAACATTTAGTTGTAAAAGAGTATGATATTTATTGCTACCCCAGCACATTTGTATTGGTGTTTTCAAAGTGTTTTAGTTAATATAAACAGCAAAGGTTAAATGTATAGTTTGGCTTTTGAAACTAAGGTTAGGTAACTGAAAAATGACAATAAAATTTTGGTGTTAGTTAAAAAAAGAAAACTTTAGGGCAATAATAATAGTAGTAGTAGAAAATGTCTTGAGATGTAAGTCTAGTCACAAAATACATTTCTTTTACTTTTCACAACTTTTTACTGCAACTTTGCTGTTTTGGTTCACTGTGTTGTTTCCAGACACAGCAGGATGTCAGGGAACTGTTTTCAGTGGAAAAGTCAGTACCAAACATCAGACATACAAAGTTAGCGACTCGATGGCAAACACCACAGAGGAGGATTTAGCTGCTAAAGAGCCGTATATGTATTTCCTCCAGGAGTTGTCAAATTAATGGTAATGATGCTCCATGTGTGCTGGTGCTTTATGAGGTAAAAATACATCAATGTCTGCTTGTTCCAAGGCCACCCAGGTGACCAGAACAAAAAAAAAAAAAAAAAAATTTAATCACCACCAGTAGTTGGATGTGAAAATTATGTAAAAATGCATTTTTACATAGTTTTTAGGTAACTTATGATTATGAATGTTTACAACGTATAGAGAATTCATCCAATGTTTTGTCACAGTTCATTGTTAACTTTTGACATTTGACTCAGGTGATCAGTATTATCAGTTTTTCTCACTCTGACTTCTAGATTAATGTTGTGTTGAGGAGCATTGGCAGCTGTCATTCTGAGGAAGCCTTGAGCATTTACGTATCTGCTACCTTTCCAATTTGAAAAGTGAAAGGCAGCAGCTGCAGTTTTTTTGTCTCCTTGTTCTCATCAGCATCACTCTTTTTATCAGACTTTTTTTTTTCTCTCAGCAGCTCCCCTGTCTCATCAGTTTAATAGTGGTGTATTGAGCAAAGCATTTCCACAGGTGGTCTCCTCGGGCCAGAGCCCAACCCCACTGTCCCCAGTCCAATTACAGAAAGAAGGAGAGGACATTTTTATTGGTCTGTGAGGGGACATTTCCATGGCTGCCATCGTCTCCTGGAGTAGAGTCGTCTAGCGCTCAATTACTCCTCCATCCTGAACCGGCAAGGGAAAGAAAACGTCCCCTGCTGAGACCTGGTGAGTCCCAGCGCATTACCAGCACAGAATTTCTGACCTACTTCAAACACAAAAAGCCCACAACTTATTTTCACTGCTACCTACAGTATATGATTGAATATGTGGTGAGTAATATTCCCTAGGAGTTTGGGTGGAGAGGCACAAGCACACAGACTCTTTAATAAGATACAATACATAAAAAAGCACTTAAAGCTGTTTCAATGAGTTTGAGTGCAAAAATGCCATAAGTAATAAATTAGCTCAAAGGTACACATTAACAAACAAGTGAAAGCAAATATGATAACAGTAATAACTATTGTTTGTGTAGCGCCTTACAAAACATAGGCCTCCTCAAGTGCTTTAAATCCAAATACACAAAAAACTGAACCCATGCCAGACTGGAACTGTGGTACTGTATGCATATGATTTGGTTGTATTTTCTCCCTGAAGTGCTCTTTCTTGACAGTATGTATGACTATACAGCATGTATATAAAAATGGTACTGACTTTGATTTAATCACCAAAACAGTAATGAAATAATTAGATGTAAAAAGAATTGAAAAATCACATTTCCTGATTTCTACTTAAACTGAGCTGGTCTTAAAGTGAGCAGTGAATTATCACGTCTTGGGTCAGCAGTTTACGAATGATTTACCGGATGACAAGGACAACATCAAAAATAAACTGCTCAGTGGTTCACTTGTGAATTTTAATGTTGTCATTTGATGTAAAAGCATGGCTTCTCGGGGCTTAGTAGATGCCGCTAGGTATAAAATGAGTAGTAGACTGACAGTCGCTTACAATAAAACCACGAGGATGCTGTGCTGTGTGCCAAGTTTTACAGAGCTAGTCATATGTTCATCAGCATAAATATGCCCACATGCCAGGCAGTGATAAGGAACCTGCTATATATAAATCTATATGCAGATAGAGAACAGCAAAATTATGGAACAGCACATAGCACTTAAAGCCACACACATTATACATCTTAGATGTGGTGATGCTGGTGCAGGAGTGCATTTATACATTTTAAGAATGAGCGACAAAGTTTCTTACATTTGATTTTTTAGTTTGAAGTGTTTTTGATTTAGAGTACACCCTGAGCACCTGCCCGAAAGCATGGTACGAAAGTCTCTAGCGCTGACGCTGGCACCACAACCCCATGCAGAAGGCAGTGGCAGACCACATGCCATCAGCCATCAACAACAGGAAGCATACTGCTTTCACACAAGCAGGTGAGAAGTCTCAACCACAGTCCAAGGTGCCAACAGGTGTAGTCACTGCAGTGACCCAGCAACAGCTGCGTGTGGACTTGGACAGGTAGCTTGAGTGTCCTGACACAATTACTTTGGCAACGCTGGTGCCTGGACATACTGTCAGAAGGCTCAAAGCAGGTGATCATTCTCAAGATGACTGTGCCCTAGGAAGATTGGATTTAGGAGGCCCACATATTAAAGGAAGATGGCCAAACATCAGGGACTGGTGGACCAATGTCAGAGGCAGGAATTGGTATCCACAATGGAGCCTCCAGATGATTATGTAATGCGTGATTTGTGGAGTAGTACTGTTGGGACACAAGTCTGGGTCTGATTGCCCTTGATTGCTTGGCTCTGGTGAGCCTCAGACCACCTTATGACCCCAGGTTACACTTGGAAATAGCTGGATTGTTGTTGTTGTTACAGTCCAGATTTTTTTTTTTTTTTTTAAATGGTTAAGGTACAAAAAGCACTCAGCCAAGGCAGAGCAGGTGTAGTAAAAACAATAATTTCCTTGTAGAGAGATAGGCATACAGTCTACACACTGCTGTGTGGGGGTAGTCAGATCTGGCCAACAAATCGAAAAGGCTATGGCAAGCAGGTTGTGACAACAAGCACTGGCAAAACACAAGGCTCAAATGCTAATGCTAACTACGCCCTGCAGTCATGGGATGATGAAGGGCCAGTACAGCCAGCCAAGAACAAACTATTTGAACAGACCTCCTCCCTAAGACTTTATAAAGTGCTATAGTGTCACACGACTTACACTGTTGTTATTGAACATAAACACCAGTGAATGAAAACAGTTCATTTCTAGAGGAGTGAAGTGTGTCAATGACTAACTGACTCGAATTTGCCTCTTGATGAAAATGAGAAAGTAATTAGAGGCGTGACAACAAAAATCATTTGTGTTTATGGTTATGAAATAACAATTTGCTCTCGTGGAACTGTGTATCACTTCCTTTCAGAGTTCATAACGACATGTTAGTGTTTATTTTCACAGGATCTTCTAATGGAAGAGAGAAATGCTGAAGGTAAAGCCTGATAGGTTAATGTGTGGAGAACTGTATATCCACTAACCTTACTTTTTACACTTAAAATTCTCCTGTTACACATCGACAACATCCACAAAGCGAGATTCCCTCAGTAATGAACACCTGTGAGCAAAAGCAGAAAATAAACGCTCTGATAAATGTGAAATAAATTATTACTATAGATCAGGCTCCTTCGTTTCATTAATCATCTTCTTCCCTTCACCATCCACCAGTGAGCAAGAGTTGCCGCTGCGTACTTCCAAATGAATTTTCTCCGCCTGCCTTAATCTTTCCTTCTTTCTTGCTATTTTCTTTCTCTCCCTCTTCTTCTTCTTCTTCTGCCTCTCTGTGTCACTCTACCTTTCTCTCTGGCAGAATGTTTTATGCAGTGAGCGTCTATGGAGAGTAGGTTTACTAACACAACAACTCCCCTCATCAGATGAAGAAATGCTTGGTTTGCTCCAGTGAGAAATGTTGAAAAGTATGCAGGAATAATAGTGGACGAGGGCTCTTTTTTTTTATAGGAAAGCAGAAGGCTGCTGGGGGGGCTTAAATTGGTATTTTGTTGCTGCTAGCAGGCGCATATTGAAGCTTGTTGGCTGCACTGGAAGGAAGAATTTTATTAGCCAGAGGGAGAAACAGAAAGAAAGCAAATGACAGAATGAGAAAGAGAGACAGAGAGCAGGATAGAGATATTGGCAAACGCCGCTGTTTAACAGGGCTGCCCAGATCCAAACACAGAGTTGGCCAGTGATTGGTCGGTTGTGGTTAGGTCTTGGCACGGGCTGCAGCAACAGCTGTTTGGAAATGATGGAAGCCCCCGAGAAGGGGGACAGAGAAGAGAGCGGGACCATGACAACAATCCAGAATTACTGTGAAATTCTGTTGTCCCGGTCCATTCTCCCAACGCAGCTCAGACTGACGCAGAATGAAGAATAGGAGACCGCAACAAATCAACAACAGGGAAAAATTAAGATACAAATGGGAGACTTGTGTTGGTACTGCACATTGCCGAAAGGAACATGTAGTAATTGGATGCCTTCAATCTTAAGTTCTCCTCGGAGGCTTGTTTGTGGGCCTGTTTCATTTCACGCCTTCATCTCAGTCCAATGGGACAGATCATAAAGACATTAAGCGCTGAAGACAAAATGAAATTCAAGCGTGCATGCTATTAATGCCTCCTCACAAAAGGAAATATCAACAAATATGCACAAATACAAATAAGCCTATTTATTGGTAATCAAGCCATTGTGTATAAATGTAGCTTGACAGAGTAGAAACACTAATCAATGTGGTAATTACTCTGCAGTTCCTGCTTAATGTGAATCTGGTCACTTAACATGTGGTGTGCTTTACCCAACAGAGATCCAGATGGCAGCTTCGCTATTCATAACGGCAGTCCCATCAGGTTATTACAGAGCTATGTAAATACAAAGGACACAGTGCAAAGGCAAAAACACGCCAGCACATGGCTAAAAAACACATCAAAGAATTACTACCACACCACTCCTTCTTTTCTTTTCTTTTTTGCCCGGTTCTCAGCCATAAGAGGAGGTCTCTGTTAACAGCTACTATTTTACCCACTCAGGCACTCACATCACACTTAGAGTAATCCTACAGAGGGAATAATAAATCCCCCCCGACATCTCTTCCTCCATTTTGTTACACTGTGTTTTTCTACATTCAGCCCCTCTCTCCCCTGCAGATTGTAACTCTGTGGGGCTGTGTGCATCTGGCTGTCAAATCACACTATGGCGCATAAAGAACAAGCAGAAGTGATGGCAGCAGCAGGAATGGTCCAGGATGCCCTGTGGCATGGCACAGTGACCAGCGATTTGAGGGCTTGTTAACCATCTCCAAAATGCCACCTGACTGGATAAGTGGATAATGACAGCCAATCAGGAGCCTGATCAT
Organism: Lates japonicus; assembly: GCA_033238685.1. Classification (NCBI taxonomy): domain Eukaryota; kingdom Metazoa; phylum Chordata; class Actinopteri; family Centropomidae; genus Lates; species Lates japonicus. Next base: position 83,294 of record BRZM01000311.1, on the reverse strand, counting down.
TTTTTTTCTTCACAACAGCTCTCTGAGACTTACACGGATGTACTATTCACACAAATCATAGCATGTGCAGAAAACAGGGTGCAGTTAACGGCTCCGAGACAAAGTTTACCTGGATATTCATCATTAAGTTGATGTGTCTGTACTCCCCCACAGTATCAACACTATCCTCATTGTCTGCAAGCTTATTTAGCCCCTCAGCTGTGTATTGTTGTGAGCAGCAGAGAGTTCATTTTTTGTGAAATGTCAGACTGAGTGAGTCAGCCATGGCAGGTGCGTGGGATTGGCATATACTGTAAATCTCTGGTTAACAGCATAATGAGTTAAAGGGGAGCTCCTCCATATGGAAGGGAAATGTGTTGGAGGGAAACATACTCCACACAAACCAGACTGGTTGCTTTCACCTGCGGCTCATGGCACAGGTGAAACACACACACATGCATATGCCGCCCACACACACACACACACACACACACACACACAGCCAGACAGGCTACATGCATGCCTACAAAAGACAGTGGATGTCTTTCCTTCAGAGCCAGCAGATTCAGTTTGGGAGCAAGTGACAGAGGGATGCTCACAAGACTCTTTTACCCAAACTGCCACTGCAGATGCAGAAGTTTGTCACATCAACCTCCAAAAGGAGGTTGGCCGTAAACACAAACCTCCTCATCACCACAGGAAACAGGTAGAAGAGCCACAGCCAGCCTCGTAATGGATAATACAGTGATTGCAGAGTTCTGATGAGCCACTCTGCCTTCTATTAAAAGGGCTGTGCTTGTAGCATATTTCACTCTCGTCCCTCTCAAATGCTTGAGGGGATAAACTAAAAGAGGCACACTCAGTCATCCTCCTCTACACCCTCTCAACTCACACACAGTAGTCACATGTGACCATGGATACACTCAATTACATACAAAATGAGCTGAGGCTACACTGCACGATCGCGGCGTTGTGGATGGGAGGGATTGGGATGTAAAGCAGGATGGGTTAATAAACCATGCTTCATTTGCTGATGAAGTCTTGATGCGGAGTGGAGCAGTCTTGCTTTAAGACATGATCTGACTCTCTCTCAGTTCTCTCTCCTTCCCTCTCTCTCTCTCTCTTCAGCTGAACACATTTGTAATACACACACACACACACACACAAGCACACACACGAACCGCACGCCGCAACGCTACACTCGCTCTCTCTGGCTGAGACTCCTACTTAGTGCGTTGGAGAGAGAGCACTAGAGCTCACACTATCGCACAGCTTCTCTCAATGGGGAGCGCGGCCAAGAGCAGACAGAGCAGTCATTCCTGGAGCCTTCCGCTGCCGCGTGAGGAGGAACGACAAGTGAGGGCGTAATTAGCTCCCTGTCATCACAACATAGGGTTCTACTGACGGAGAGGAGACACAGACAGAAGGAGGAAGGGAGAAGGAGTCTGCATTATGTGGCTGATACAGCAGTGACATGATCAGCCTGCCATCCTCAATTTCCATAGCCCAGTTTGTGACTGAACCCCTGGGTGTTTGCTTTTGGTGACTGTTGCCAAAGTTTCCAAAAAAAAAAAAAAAAAAGGAACAAGAGCGAGGGTCTATAGGAGAGGGCTGAGAAAAGAACAGCATTTTGAGCTCCTGTTATTAAATTGTTCAGCTTCTCAAGTACTGGAATTTGGTAGCAGAATCCCTGGCTTCAAAGTATGGATGGATATAAGACAGAGGAGTGAGTCTGCTGGGCAGGCAGGCAGGCTGTGATTCTGACGAGCTCCTTTTCCTCCTGAGCACTGCTCAGGTGAGGGTGTGGGACTTTCGAGAATACCTCGGTGTTTGGGGATGGGATGGGAGTGGGATGGGATGGGTGGGGTGGGGTGGGGGGTGGTGAGTGATTTTGGGGCGGCTGTATCTCTTGGGACACACTTCACCACAAAAATGCTGCTTATAGGAAAATGTGTTTTGGGCTGAAATCAAGCTGACTGAGCTTACTCTGTGTAAGAACTGAAAAGGAAAAGAGCCTCTACAAAGGAAACATCCTGTACACTTATTCTTTGTGACCAATTCCGCCTTATCTCAGTCAATGGGACCAGATCATAAAGACATGGCGCTGAGGCAAAATGAAATTCAAGGCGTGTGCTAGTAATGCCTCCTCACAAAAGGAATATCAACAAATATGCTAAATAAATAAAGCCTATTTATTGGTATTCAAGCCATTGTGTATAATGTAGCTTGACAAGTAGAAACATAATCAATGTAGTAGTACTCTGCGGTTCCTGCCATGTAGATCTGGTCACTTAGCATGGTGCCTTTACCCCAACGAGATCAGATGGCAGCCATTTCATAGCTTGACAGTCCCATCAGGTTATTACAGGCATATGTAAATACAAAGGACACAGTGCAAGAACTGCTTCGCCAGCACATAGCTAAAAACATCAAAGAATTACTACCACTTTTCTTTTTTGCCAGGTTCTATAATGAGAGGGAGGTCTCTGTTAACAGCTACTATTTTACCACTCAGGCACTCACATCACACTTAGGTAATCCTACAGAGAATAATAATCCCAAAACTCCTCCATTTTGTTCCTGTGTTTTCTACATTCAATGCCCCTCTCCCTGCAGATTGTAACTCTGTGGGGCTGTGTGCATATCTGGCTGTCCGTCACTACGTGCTAAGAACAATACAAGTGATGGCAGACCAGGATACCTGTGGCACCTTGCAGTGACCCAGCCCAGGAAACATTAACCATCTCAAAATGCCACCTGACTGGATAAGTGGATGTGGCCAATCAGGAGCCCAGTCATTTTTTCTTCCCAACAGCTCTGAGACCCCGGATACTATTCCACAAATCATAGCATGTACGAAAACGATTTACAGTTAAAATCAAGACAAAGTTTACCTGGATATTCATCATTAAGTTGATGTGTGTCTGTGTATACACAGTATCAACACTATCTCATTGTCTGGCTTATTTAACCCCTCAAAGCTGTGTATTGTGTGACATGAGGGTTTCATTTTTGTGAAATATCAGACAGGTAAGTCAGCCACATGTGAGTCGTGGGATTGGCATATACTGCCGTCTCTGTGGTTAACAGCACTGTGATTTGGGGAGCTCCTCCATATGGAAGGGAAATGTGTTGGAGGGAAACATACTCCACACAAACAAGACTGGTTGCTTTCACCTGCCTGCATGGCTCAGGCACAGTGGAAACACACACACACACATGCATATGCCCGCCCACACACACACACACACACACACACACACACACAGCCAGACAAGTGCATGCATACAAAAAAGACAGTGGATGTCTTTCCTTCAGAGCCATCAGATTCAGTTTGGGAGCAAGTGACAGAGGGATGCTCACAGACTCTTTTAGGCTGCCACTGCAGATGCAAGTTTGTCATCAACATCCAAAAGGAGGTTGGCCGTAAACACAAACCCTCACTCATCACCACAGAAACAGGTAGAAAGAGCCACAGCCAGCTCGTAATGGATAATACAGTGATTGCAGAGTTCTGATGAGCCACTCTGCCTTCTATTAAAAGGGCTGTGCTTGTAGCATATTTCACTCTCGTCCCTCAAATGCTTGAGGGGGATAAACTAAAAGAGGCACACTCAGTCATCCTCCCTCTACACCCTCTCCAACTCACACACATACAGTAGTCCACATGTGACCATGGATACACTCAGACACATACAAAATGAGCTGAGGGCTACACTCGCACGTCTCATGACGTTGTGGATGGGAGGTTGGGATGTAAAGCGGGATGGGTTAATAAACCATGCTTCATTTGCTGATGAAGTCTTGATGCAGGAGTGGGCAGTCTTGCTTTAAGACATGTGATCTGACTCTCTCTCAGTTCTCTCTCTCCTTCCCTCTCTCTCTCTCTCTCTTCCCAGCTGGGCTACATTGTAATACACACACACACACACACACACAAACACACACAGACACGCGCACGCACGCTTGCTCACACACTCGCTCTGCCTCTCTGACACAGACTCTACTTAGTGCGTTGGAGAGAGCACTGAGGCTCACACTATCAGCACAGCTTCTCAATGGGGGGACGCAGCCAAGAGCAGACAGAGCAGTCATTCCACTGGAGCCTTCCGCTGCACGCGTGAGGAGGAGACGACAAGTGAGGGGCGTAAATTAGCTCCCTGTCATCACAACATAGGAGTTCTACTGACGGAGAGGAGACACAGACAGAAGGAGGAAGAGGAGAAGAGATCTGCACGTATGTGGCTGATACAGCAGTGACATGATCAGCCTGCCATCCCTCAATTCCATGGCCAGTTTGTGACACAGACCCCTGGGTGTTTTGCTTTTGGTGACTGTGTTGCCAAGGATTTCCAAAAAAAAAAAAAAAAAAAAAAAAAAAAAAGGAACAGAGCAGCAGGGGTCTATAGGAGGGAATACTGAGGAAAAGAACAGCATTTTGAGCTCCTGTTGTGCGGTGTTCGGCTTCTCAGAGTACTGGAATTTGGCGCGGGAATCCCTGGCTTCAAAGTATGGATGGATATAAGACAGAGGAGTGAGTCTGCTGGGCAGGCAGGCAGGCTGTGATTCTGACTGAGCTCCTTTTCCTCCTGAACGCACTGCTCAGGTAAGGGTGTGGGACTTTCGAGGAATACCTCCGGTGTTTGGGGATGGGATGGGATGGGATGGGATGGGTGGGGTGGGGGTGGGGGGTGGTGGTGATTTTCTAGGACGGCTGTATCTTAAGGACACACTTCACCACAAAAATGCTGCTTATAGGAAAATGTGTTTGAGCTGAGTAAAGCTGACTGGGCTTACTCTGTGCGCAAGAACTGAAAAAGGAAAAGAGCCTCTACAAAGAAACATCCTGTACATATTCTTTGTGACCACGTTGTGGAAGTTTAAAACATGTTTAAGTGGGGCACTCATCTTGACAGCATTCTGAAACACGTACTAGAAGTGCATCTAATACAACGAAAAAAGTTCAGATGGCAGCCTCTGCTATGATTAGACGTCTATATCATCCTGAGTGGTTTATTCCTTTATGACGGTGAAACACGCACGGTTTTCGGTGTCATGGCTTAAGTTGCCTCCAGAAGTAGTGCAGGGAACAAAACGGGTCTCATTCTGTTAAATCGATGTTGCACGCAGGTGCACGAGTAGGGCAATTCGCCTGTAGGTGTGTCTGCTGTTTTTACTCTTCGACCGCATTTTCCACTATCTGACGCTGGACTTAACAATTACGCATACGAGGAGCCGTTCTGTCCTTTTACGTGACACTACAAAATCGAGAGTAAACTGCTTCGCGTGTGTTGCTCGTGTGTTTTTCGCATGGAGAACGTGATGGATATTCACCAAGGAAAAAAAAAAGAAAAAAGAAGACGCTTAATTGCGCTGAAGAAACGAGGCTCTGAGGACAAGAGTTCGGTTCTCTTTTCCTGAAAACTCCCTTCTTTTTCACTGAAGTTCCTTTAAAAAAAAAAATGACACTGGTGCTCGCTCGTTTTGTTTAAAAGTCTCTCCGTGCGCTCACCGCTGGTAAAACGCTGCTGGTAAGAACCACATACTATTTTCGGCTAGAATGCCTTCCGATAACCGAGAGGAGCTCAGGGTCTCTAAATGCAGCATGCAGTTAACTATGCTAGCGAAACCGATTCAGAGCAGAAATATTGTGTTGTTTAAAAAAAGAAAAGAAAAAAAAAAAGAAGAAAACGTACCCATGGGACCAGTTCACATTTCCACAAAAAAAAAAAAAAAAAAAAAAAAAAACCCGCGGATTATGTTGGATTTAGTGCAGGGGTGGGGATTTACAATGTGCTGTTCATAATTATATGCTTAATTTTCGCTGAATATCAAGTAGTCTCAATGTCACTGAGGGCACAGAACACACGGGCAACATTTAGTAGCCTAATGGCTTTAATCTCAGATGCACAGATGTTCAACACACAAAGTAGTCCAGTTTGAGCAAGCAGTGGCTTTGGAACTGTCTGGAAATAACACACTGGATCAGGCCTGCTTTCATGACACTTTTTAAATATATGTCCACGCAGCCTCATCATTCAAATGTGAAATTCATTATTTTTGAAGTATTTATTGAGCAGACTCCCGGGGGCCAAGAGTCTGCTTTATATTCTCTTGTGTTTTCAGATGTGGCAGAATCAAAAAAATTAAAGGAGTTTTGGATTCACGCTTACTGTATTAGAGCATCAGATTCACACAGAAAGTCACAATCTTATTGCAAAGTGAGAAATGTAGCAACAAGGTAGCCAGATCCTGTGATGTCTGAGTGATACAAGCAAGAGATTTAAGTGAAAAATTCCTCTTAAAACGGATCATCAGACTAGGTTTTGTATATTTTTCCGAACAATCATAAAGAATCTCACCGAATAGGATGTAGACGTGCAGTTTGAAAAGTCTGAGGCAGGGAGCCCGAAACACACCAAGCCACAGTTTGTTTGTAGGGGTCCTGAATGTGAATAAGAGAGGCACTAATAACACCTGGAAAGGAGGAGTGCTTCATTATTCAGCAGGGGCTAAGGCCTGTCTCCATATGCTGGCCCTCACCAGCCATTAGGCAGTCACTAAACAAATCTGCAAAAATGGCTGTTTGTGCTCAGAAACGCCATGTTTTATAAACTTTTTGCAATATTCAGGGCTCCAGTGATGTTGTTAATGGCACTGTAGTTTTCATGTAAAAGATGACATGGCTTGTTAAAAAAATGATAAGTCTGACAAAGAGATCACAGCAGGTTATTTTCCTCCTTGTGCGTTTCATCCGTTATTGTGGTGCAAGTCCTTCTAGACAGCAGCAGCTTTGGACAAGACAGATATTGATGAGATTAAATTTGTGTTTGATCGTTTGTTTGAGTCTTTTGTCTGCAGGGTTTTTTCTCCTTGAAGCCTGTCATGTCTTTTTCTTTTCATCCCTAGTGTTATTATAAGAAAAAACCTGAGTAGGTACCTGTAAATAAATCATACGTGTCTAAATATTTCTAGTTGATACCACAGTACTTCAGAAGATGTCTCAGTATACGTTTGTTTCTTTTGTTTGACACAGTAAATTAAAACACAATGTGTGTGTTGTAAATATGTATGGAGAAACACGCTGTAATACAACTCCTGCCCTGTTCTCCTGTCCCTCCTCCCCCGCTGTGTGTCGTCCTGCAGACTCGGCCTTACCATGTCCTGGTTGTTGGCCATGTGGATTAGCCTTGGCTTCCTGCTGTTGTGCCAGGCCACACTCTACCAGACCATCCAGCAGCACCATGTGGCCCGGCCCGGTCGCACCGACATTCTCACCCTGGGTATGTGTGCCTCTTTGACAGATTTCAGCTTCACAGCACAGGGTTACAGTGCGAGACGTTGCCTTCTCGATGGGGCAGCCCTTCTCAGCTTTGGCTGTTTAAAGGCAACAGCAAGAAACTGCAGCAGTATGTCAGAATGATTTGCCACAGTACAGTACTGTAACACGATGATTCACCATGCTTGCAGTCATACAAGATAAACAAAGGGGAAGACTGCTAATTGTGCCGCTAATTGCATGATACATACTCATACTATCTAGCCACAAATCTATCTGTATACATTTTGTGCTATTTGTGGAGATGTAGTTGTTAGACTTTGGCTCTGTGGCTGAGCTGCACACTTGTGTTTAAATCTGAACGTGGAAGTTCTGTTGGACAAAGAGCATCTTCAAACATTGTGAGTTAGCCAGTAGCAATATGATTTCTGTGTGCAGTGAGGAATTCTTGACTACAGCACCCTGAATCTAGCTGGCAGACTGTTTCGAGTAGGACAAGCTGTAGGCATCCCTATTACAGCGCTGGTAGCCAAGGGAGCTTTGATCACTGTGGCTTAGATGGAAATGACAATTATGTTTCTCTCTTTTGCACTGGAAACGTTTGGCAATTAAGCTTGACGCCTTCTGCACTGAAGGGGCAAAAGGGGAGGGTAGACGCCGAGGTGGTTCTAATTCTCTGATTATGGAAAAGCTTACCAGCATTGCTTATGGTATATGTGGGAGTGTAACAGGGAAGGCAAAGGTTTTTTCAAGCAAAGCAAAGGCTTTCTTTAAGCTTCTAACAATGAATGCGACTCCCGTGCTGAACCCTCGTGCAGAGTGGGGCTCTCTCCGGAAGCCAAGCGGCTGTTAAACATTGATGTTATCTTCTGCTTGGTTCTCTCTCTTTCTCTCTCTCTCTCTCTCTCTGTTGCATTGCCGAGCTAAAAGACAGTAATTGAAGCACAGCAAGAGGAAGAAAGCACAGCATTGAATTGTACATGCTTGTGTTAAACACTAGTGACTTTAAGCAGCATGTCAGAAAACAGTCCTGTTAATTGGAACAAGAGGATGAGGGATGAGCGACAGAGAGCTCAGAATGAATTTTTAAAGGCTAGCTTCCAGTTTTTCTTGTTTTTTCTTTCTTTTCTTTCTTTTTTTTTTTTTTTTTTTGTTTTTGACTGGTTGGCAAGTCGAGCTTGGTGCCAAAGATGTACAAGGAAGTGCAAGGCTCAGTAAGTGTCTTTTGAATAATGCAGTGGTCCCAAAGGGGAAGACGGGGGAAAAAAAAAATAGTCCCCCCTCCCTCACCTCCAACCACCATCGCCTGCATAGATCTAGAGGAGTCATCCAGGCAAAGGGCGGTTATGGCTGAGAGTCCTCTGGAAGGTTTCCTGTCAGACAGATCAACTCACACACTTACTGCATACGACACTAAGGAGGGTACGGACATGTACATGCCCGTATGCTCACAAACCATTTTCTCACCGAGGCCATTATGGTGTGGCATTTTCATGGGTCCCCTGGGGATACTGGAACTGTGTTTAGGACACGTCAGCGCTGAGAGAATGCAAACTTACAGTGTGCAGATGGATGATAAACACACACTCTGTCGATTTGATCTTTTTAAAGTCTCAGATTTCATTTACATTACTGGACTGATTTAGGCTGGGCCACTCAATTTTGACTAACAACACAAAAAGATAATCAAAAGAGAGATATTACATAATATACCAGTATTCAGTGAGAGTGTTATCTTAGCACATGTACTCTTTGGAAAACTTTTAAAATCAAACAAACTGTGATGTATGACAGCCGTAATTGCTGCTGACAATCATGATCTTAGGATGTGTTATGATATTTCACAACTGGGCGCACAGAAAGAAAACATTTCTGCCCCCCCCACCCCCACCCCCCGCTGCTCGGCAACTGTACAATTTACTGTATATCATGTTTTTTTAAGAGGATTAAGCTGACATCAATCTTACTCAGCCGTGGAGTGGCGTTAACCGATTTAACCAGAACTGCTCTCTCAGAATTGAAATGCTATGATGAATATTTGAATTAGAATTGATTTTATAATTTGAGAAGCTCTCTGGTTTCATTGAGGCCAGAGCCCTCAGATATAAATAGATATGGATATGTAGGACGTAGCGAAAAAGAGATGTCTTGCCTCAAAGAATCCATCGGTTTTCATGCTTTAGTGTTTTCTGTAATCAAATAAAAGATGATGAAACAGTGTGTGATATACTATCTGCCATACTGGAAATTAAGTTGTAGGATGATTTCTTTAATGAGGGATATACGCGGTTGAAAATGTGTTCTGTGCTTCTTTGACTCACACATCCATATACTGAGGTAATTGATTCATTATCGTTGAAATTGCTTGACGACAAGATATGCGAAGCTGCTTACCTGTGCCTTGCACTCTGGTATGATGCTGTGCTACTGTATTGTCTTTGGACTGTCATAAGTCTTGAAGTGGGATATTGGGTTGGTATATTGTGAGAAACCGTGTCCCGAAATAAATTTTTGTGGATCTTGGCATGCAGCCCAGCTGACTGTCTGAGAGCCTGGGCGGTACAAAAACTCACAAACCATCCCACATAGACAAAGATACACAGACAAGGGGCTGTGTGGGTATCTAAGGAGGGGAAGTGAAGGTCATGTTGAGGTAGGTACAGATGTAATCCCCTAGCCTGTTGAAGCATCTAACAATGTTTGAGAAATCAGCTTATCTGCCTCCTGCAATGGTGAGCTGACAGTGCATGCCAACAAAAAAAAAAGCAAAAATATGTGACTGCAGAGATAAAGTTTCAAAATCACGTTTTTTTTTGTTTTTTTTTAATGTTTCCGTGACAAATCGGCGTAGTCACCGCTGAGGCGGAGATTGAGTAACGAGTTGCTTGACTGCTTCGTCACCTGCTCAGGAAGTGGTGCTGCTCCCTTTCCCATGAGCCCCTGCTTCACCCCCCCCCCCCGGCCGTGTCCTGCTCATGCGGTCGAAGATTGATGGCGCCCTGATTCTGGGCAGCCAATTCTGGTCTCTCAAGAAATAATCCACTACATTGACAGATGAGCTGAATGTGACATGACACACACAAGCCCGGCTCTGCACTCTCCCCACCTGCCAACACAGCCAGCACAAGTGCTCATTGCCAAGTCTGCTGCGGCACAAACCAGGCCACTCTTGACAGCGCATAGTATTGGACTCCATCACGAGTCAGTAAAAGTGCGACCAATTTACATTGTCAGTGCACTGCTGGCAGTAGTTACTGTAGATTTGATGTCTTCTATCGTTAAAATGAAAGTACTCCCCAATGTGTTGTCTACTCATTGTAGTACAGTATTGTCAATAAGCTACCCTTAGTGGGTACTGTATTTATTTACCCTTGTTTAGCTGAAGTATGCATACAGTAGCCATGTTCATAATGTATCAATACCCAGAGGGGTAGTCTCAATATAACAACGCTTTAGCTGCTGCTTTGTTTTATTATGACTATGACAGAGCAGTTTAAGAGCGTCTCAGATCTAACAGAACAGCATGATTCCTGTTCCAGGTGCAGCTGTAAAACTACCTCTACTAGCCTGTTACGCTTTGATAGCCGTCTGTTGCTGACATTTTTTTGACCGTTTTTTTTTTTTTTTGTCAGCTACAATGACAAGGCAGTACAGTGTATACGTGCACCATTACAGAACTGTCTGACACATTATTAAACCACTTATTTTGTAAGTTACCTGCTGCTGTTCATTTGAAAGAATATCAAAATCAAAGGCTGAGATGAAATGTGATTGAGCACAGACTGGCAGCCATAGCCATGCTGATTTTGCATATACATGAAAAAGGTTACACATGACAGAAAATGGCTTATGGAATAGCTGCAAAGGCTGATTACTAATGCAGAGGTGCTGCTGTTGCGTTTTTATCCATTGATTTGAGATGGCTTGTAAAGTCTAAACACAGATGATTGGAAAGCATTTTAATGAGCTCATTGTTCAATGTACCATGATGCTCCCTCAGTGTAGGAAACTCTTTGAGGTGGAAGAAAACATGTAATTACTTTGATTAGCCATGGTGGTCAAACAAGAGCAACAGTGCAATCATAAGCAAGGATGTGTCTGGTAAATATAAAGATACTTTAAGAAAACAACCTGTCAAAATACTGAAGGGCTGCACTTTAGCTTCATTTATCTATTGAAGCTCCAGTATTTTAACTTAAGATCTAAGGATTGGGGTTTTCTGAGGAGAGGAAAATCTGACAAGATACAGGGTGCTGAAATAAACCTTGATTCAGGATAGCTGTCTTTATGGTAAATGAGGACAGTGTGGAAGTCTGGAAGCCATACATACGCACAGTACGAATTGATTTTTTTTCTCCTGCTCTTTCTTTCCATTGCTGCGCTGATGGCAGCTTCAGAAGATTGATGATTTTTCTGGCAGTGTTTGGGAATGTTAAAAATTAGCTTCACTGGCTCACAAACTGAATGCACACACTGTTTTCAACTTGGAACTCATTTCCATAGTTCTCAGACTCCTCATTACAATAACTCAGTGTTAGTGGCAGAAACACAGAAGTGAACATGCACTTTTTCCCAACACAGTCATCTTCAAAGCGGTAATCTTGCTGCTTCGCTTCTTCTGTGGAGGTGTAAGCTTTTACAGTGTGAACGGCAGATCCATCCACACTATCCGCAAGAACAGCTTTCTATATAGGCTCTCTGTGTTTTTGTTTATGCTGTTAAATCAGCTTTATTTACATCCCCATTAAACTGTGGGGACTAATTAGTGTGAGAATTGATGGTGAAAGAAAATTCAATTAAATTACAGTCACTTGAATGGATGATGCCGTAATCATATTTTTGTAAAGTGGATGAAGAGGAATTGTGAGCTGGCAGCACTGGCTCATGTGAAAATGTAGCAACATACTGTAGAAGCCAAATTTACCTGTTCACACACACACACACAAACACAAACATATCCAAATCATTACTGCCCAAGGTTGTGGAGTATCCTTTTATAAGTTTGCAGGTTGACTAAAAATTCACTTGTGTGCATGTCATGTAAAACCATCTCCTTCAGAAATTTAATTAAACTATAGAGTGACGAAAATCCTAAATTATATATGACGCAAATTTAATTAGAAACATTCATTTTGTGGACATGACATCTACAAATCCTGTCTTTTGCCAACAGAGGAACTGAAATCCTGTAATCTACCTCCACATGGGATTATAATTGCTTTGAAAACTGTGGGCTTAGGTGGAGAGCTCATCAGCGCTACGTGATCGCTCTCTCTCTCTCTCTCTCTCTCTCTCTCTCTCTCTATCACACAGCATGTCCTTCGAGGTAATGAAAGCAACCTTTCTAAAAAACTAGGCAATAACTGCCTGATCATTCAGGTGCCGAGCAGCACTCTCGCCGCGCTTGGCCTCTTCCCCCGGCCCTCCATCCTCTTGTACCCCCCC
>BRZM01000311.1:6621-70574 GCA_033238685.1 Lates japonicus | reverse complement strand
CAAACCTCAGTCAGCGGGGGATTGCGTGTGAAATACAGATGTTAGAAATGGCTTGACTGTTTGCCTATTGTTATCACTGCTCTTTGGCTAAGAGAAGAACAGTCTTGGGTTTTGACTTGACAAGGGAGAAACAGAATGATAAATTGTCCCACCAGCTTTCATCCAACCCACCGCCCCCAAGCCTCCCTCCCGCCACCCCCACCCCACCGCCCCACCCTGCAGTAGATAGCATTAAAAAAAAACAACAGATTACAAAGTTATACACAGACAGCTACACAATGAGCAGAGGAGATAGGAGTCCCCACCCTATTGTCTCACCAGCTGCCACACAGAAAACAGGGCATGAATTAATAAGGCAAAAAGACTGTTACAATACGTTTTCTTTTTTTAAAACAAGCGATTTCAAGGGGCTGAAAGGAAGAAAGTGGAGGGACTGACAGATAGAAACAAAGAAATGTTTTCAGAGTTGTGCGTATAAAGCCAGAAATCTGCATGTGTCATGATGAAATTAAGATGTTAGAGTTGTATAGAGTGGAGCACTGTGTAAAATTATCATGTAGTCTGAGATTTATGCTCCTCATGAGAGCGATTGTTTCAACACTTGTTTTCCACTGCTGTTTTATTTATATATATATATATATATATATATGTACACACACACACACACACACACACACATACACACACACATATATATATATATGTACACACACATACCAATTAGCTAGAAGAACAAAGAAGTCAACTCTCTGATCTCTCCTGCTGAATGTTGACAATGGGCAGTTTGGCTACAGCAGTAATTAAGTCTAGCATATAAATTGCTCAACAAAGTAACTTGTAATGTTCCACTGTGAAATTAGTTTCAGACACATCTTTAGCAGATATGCCACTGTTTGAACTGTTGTGGTGTAGCCTCTGTGCAGGCTGACACTGCATAAAAGAGGACACAACAAAACAAAACTGTTTGGCAGTAAAAATAACATAGAACACAGAACGTCTTGGCTAATTAAAGATGTGGCACACAACAAAGTTAGGTGTTTGTCTGAAGGTGGGCATATCTGTGTACTAATTAATCTGCAGAGACCACTGACATGGTTGTGACTGAAGAATCTCTACATTTTCAGGCAAACGTACATGAACATATGGAGAATGTTCCTATAATCTGCCTTACATTCTTATATACTCATAACCCATGTCACTCACATGAACCACACACTGTACTTCCACACACACACACAAAATAAAATACACAACTGTCAAACTGCCATCCACGTTGCTAAAGGAAAAGTAAAAGATCTAAATTTCTCCACCCTGACCTACAGGAGCACTCTAGTTGATGTGTAACATTAATTTCTCATGATGTCAGTCAGCTTTCATCAGCGTTAAACTTTAGCATGCCCACGAGATAACCGTCCGGGACAGACGTGGGAAGACACCGGAGGGCTATGTGAGAAGATGACTGTCCCCGCCATTCCATTGCATGGCATAACTCCCCCCACACCTAACTCTAAACTGCACCAAAAAAAAAAAAAAAAAAAAAAAAAAAAAAAATGGTGAAACTTATACATTTTAATATCTTCTGCCTGGATGCCTTCCCCTGGCTTCGTGGTCATGTTTCCCAGAATGCCTTCACTGGCTTTCCAATTACAGTAGAGAACAAAACAGGAGATGGAAACAAAGTGTGTAATGGAAACACACATTGCCTGCATGTGTGTGGGTGATTGTGATGGTGTAGGTGTGTGTCTTGGCTAGGTTTCTTTCACTGGTATCTAGGGGTGGTATTTATTTCATTATTATATAAAACAATGATGTAAAATCTTATGTAAATCAAATGATTATAGGTTTTACAACATACACTATTGTATGTAAAGACACGTATGATGGTTTTAAAAATGTACACTTTGTCTCTGTGTATAAGGTTTTCGTCTAAAGCTACTCAGAATTCTGTGATGACAATGAGGCTTTTTCACACTGCTTTTCACTGTGTGCAAGACAGTGAAACAGCTATATGTCTGAATATTCAACAGACATTCAGTGTGTGTGATGAAGCATATGAGCAGACTGGAATTATGCAGTAAAAGTACTTTCTTCACTCTCCTCTAGGTTCCATCATAATAGGTTTTATTCTTGTGCAGATTAAAGAGTTGGGGCAACAATGACACAGAATTTGACCTCGTACTGTTGGTAGCTGATAGCTCCCTCAGGAGCAAAGTAAAAAATCGTTAACCAATAGCAATGCGGTAGATGGAACTTAAGACGCTGTCTGTAGGGCTTAGCAGTTTCCCCTTCTCACTTAGTACATCGCCTTTGTAGGCAGGGTAGCGTCTCCATCCATCATGCATCACCTTTCGATGATAGCATAGCCTCCACAGCCAGCTAGTTTTACATTATGTATTGTGAGCCAAGTGGTCTTATGCAGGCTTATTGCCACTAAAGGAACAGCCAGCGCCTCTCTCACTAAAAGGATTTTTTTTTTTTTTTTGTCTGTCTCACTTGTTTGCCTTTTTACATTTCTATGAAGACGAAGAGGCTTTTAATCTGCCTAACACATGCTGGTGCTACACAGAGAAAGACCTTCACTTTTCTAGTTTATCATTGGTTCAAATAATCCAATTGGCCATGGCTAGACAGGAGCAGAAAGATGTCTCAGTGTTATCTTACAGTGCTTTGGGTTCTGAACTTCAATGATTTTTCCTTTTGGATTGTGTTGGAGAATTTGCTTTCATCTACGCTGGTGATGGTGTTGGTTTATTAAGGGCCTCGAATAATACTTGAAATCATTCCCAAATGGCTGTTTTTCCAGATGGAGGATTTTGTGATACCCTCAGTTCACAGTTGAAAAACCATCAATGAGCCACACAGAGTGGGGAAGAAAATCTTTGTTTGTTTCTGGCTGCTGTTGAGGAAGTCTTTGCTGTGGCACGCAAGAAAAAGAATCACCTCACCCAGTTTCAGTGAATGACTCGGTAAAAAGTGGTTCACCGCATATAAATATTCAGACAACGTGCACTCCCCATAGGGATCTGTGTGGACTATCAATATGATGGATTGGTCTTTGCCTACTGGAGAAAAAAAATAATTACTCAAAGCAATAATTACACTAGCCCCATGCTGAACTGCACAATAATCAGCTGGAAGATAAGATTTCATTGTCAAAGTGTGGAGGTGAATGACATACACCTTGAAGAACAAGAAGGGAACTTCACGGGTCATTTATGTTTTCTGCCTCTTGTAATCTTTGAATACTGTATTTGACAACTTAGAGGACAATAATGATAAATAACTTACTCTGACTCAAACCACAATCTCTTCCTAAACCTCACCAAGCGCCAACCTAAACCTAACTGTGTCCATTCATTCTGTCATCCAGTTTTTTAGGGGGGTGGACTTGTTGGGAGCTCATATGGTCCAGGTTAACTCACAGTTCTTAGTTGAATCTATCTGATTTCAGGTCCCCACATGGAAATGCATGTAATTCAATGGTCCCCCGTCGATGGTCCCCAATGAAAACACTGGTTTCTCAATTGCTCTGTAAAAGTCAATGGTCCCCCCGGCTGGGCAGGGCCAAATGTTACGAGCACAAATCATTCATCCAGTAATTAGACCCGAAACTTGTACAGCAACCCCTAATTTGGTCAGAGTTGTCAGCCAGCAGTTAAGGCTGTTGGATAATTGAGTAAAAATGTGAGTGATTTTCAAATGCCCTGCCACATCGTTACAACCTCTTACAGTACATTCCTCTGGTGAGCTGTTGGACTGTTGTGAATATTAATGGTCACCTCGCTTGTGTTGTAGAACACTACACACAAACACACACAGATTTAGTTGTTGATGTGTTCATTAAACCACTGAAGTCAATGACACCAGCAGATTCAGCAGTCTAATAATCCCTTTAATGGGAGAAAAAGTGATTTGATTGTGACTTTCCAACTGGGGTTTCCGTGCTTTGGACCTGTGTGAGTCTGTTTGTTCATGTATGCGGGTGTGCAAGTTCATCCTATGGTGGAGTTAAGCCTGTAGCTATAGTGGAGAGACTAGCAGTGCTCGAGTAATTAATTTATCATTGAGTGACCGTTAAGCTGTGGGGCAGAAGCTTTCCTGTCTTTGATAAACAGATAGGAGCTGATTTATGTGGAAGCCCAGGCCATGTGCACTTATCCGTGTGTGTTTCTCTGTCTGCTTGTTTCATTTTGGCTGACATGCATGTGTGTGTGTTTATACATAATGCAGTCTCTACAGTTGCTGCCTCTAGCTATGCTTTTATTTATATTCTTAAGGTCTTTGGAGTCTTCCTGAAGTTGTTTCATAGTGAGGAGATCCATCAAGCCGGTAGAGGAAAAACAACAGAGTAGCAGAGGTCAATTGAGAGCACGGTGCACATCAGAGGAAACAATGGTTGTTGAATTATTGAGTCTTTCCTGTCCCATCAGCCATTTGTCCCAGGCCTAATGGGTTTCTTCTCTAAAAGGTAGTGTGTGTAAGAGAAGGGAAGGAATTTACTTTTCCTTTTTTTTTTTCCTGATGTTAAAAAAAGGAACAAAACTGGGCTCTCCTCTTTAAGAAAGGTGGCTCCTGCCTCAGCTTGTTTAAAAAAGCTGAATTCAAAATGAACTCTTTTCAGTTTCACTTTCTCTTTGAGTTATCACATTGCTTTGAACTAATAGATACATTTTGACAGCATTATTTATTCAGAGTAACACTGCCTGAACTGGTCTGAAACACTGAGTTTACACCCCTGTGGTGGATGGGGATCAGGGGTGGGAGAGAGAGAGAGAGGGTGTTTTCAACGCCTTCACATTCACACAGATATGTAGTGAAAAAGAGGCATTGACTGACCAGCTGTCTGACTGGTTCTGTCTGCAGTCATAGAGGAGTCTGTCTGTGAGCTCCTTCGATTAATCCACACTTCCCCAGGCTGCCTAGATTTAACTCTCATCACACTGCTCATCAGTCGATATGAACTCACTGCACACAAACATACACCTATCTGAACACACACATCAGAAATGTGTCCAGTGACACAGAATGACAGTTGGTAGATACACAGTCGCCCGGACACACACACACACACAGGCTTCACACCTTTCCAGAGCATGTGTGCTCCTGTGGGTTTTTATTGGGTGGGCCGCCATCCAGCCATGAGTTCAGGAATCTGTTCTGTCAGCTGGCAGTCAGGACTCGGCAGGTGTCTCCTCAGCACAAAAGCGAAGTCAAGGGCCAATAAACAACCACAGCGGGAGAACCCAGGGCCAAATCAATAGCGAGACCGTGTATTCTCCCTGCACTGGCTGTAAGATCTTCTTAATCACATAAAAACTTGCCCGCTGCTCGCTCAGTACATTCACACGCACCTCTGCCTCAGCGACATGGAAGTGACACGCCGTGGGCTGCAAATGTCTTCTCTGGAAACGGCGGCGTCAGTCGGTAACGCTCGCCCAAAACTACAGCTGTTGTTTCCCAATGTCTGTTTGGGCGTGATTGCTGTCAGGTCATTCAAATCAACACATGGCAAAAACAGCCCTTTTTTCTTGCACTTCCTCTCCCCCAGTATTAACCGCTCATCTAATTCGCTGAACCAGTAATATTTCATCTGGTAGCATGCAATGTTCTCAAATGGAAAGTAAGTGTTTACGTCTTATGGGTTGAATGCCATCTTGCAAAATCTGCAATTCCTCTGTGGCTGGAAATGATTGAATAGATGCATCCAAATATGTTGGAGAGTCAGTTGGCTGGATGAAGTCTGACTGAGCTTTGAGTGACTCACAGTGAACTCAGATGCACTCAGGCATGTGGTTACTATGCTGATGTTATTCAAAATAACTCTTTTAGCTGTCTACATGTTAACTCAGATTTTTTGTGGAATGTGAAGTGTGGTTAGACTCGTAGCACAAGGAACCTAGCACCTAGATATCAAATAAATCATGCAGTAACACTAGCTTTAAATAAGGCATGGGGATTGTTATACAGCCTTTCTCACAGTCATCCAGCAATAAGAGGGCTAACTAAAGTTTTGTAGCACAGTATATTTGGAAATATAAAATGAGAATCAGAGTGCAAAATGCACCTAGCTTGTACAGCTACTGATTGATTTCTGCTCTAATTTCAGTGGTTTATTTTTAGACGGCCTCAAAGACTGATTTGTTTCATAGTGTTACCAATGCACGAATTCATTAAACCTGCTCTTAACTTAATAGCGAGGATATAACAGCACATTACAATGAGCCTCTTCCTCAGGTTGTTGTTGCTCCTCTGGAAAAATAATTTTATAGCTTTCATTAAGGTTATCTCCCTCCCCCACAGCTTTTAAGTTTCACACATTAGTTGATGTTAAGCGTGGCTGGAAATGTGCTTTCCCTGACCGTTTCTTTAGTCTCTCTTTCCAGAGGTGCATGCACTCAGATATTGGTGCTGTATCCATACACCACACGCACCCCCAGACTTCAAAGATGCACACTGTCAGCAGCAATTAGTGGACCAGAAGATGTTAACCAAGCATAGATGGCTCCCCTATAGAGTCCAGTAAAAAGTGACACAGGGTTTTAGCAGCCTTATTGCCGTATCTTCAGCCTAACAGCTGATTACATTAAGACAGTCAGACCCAGCATAGTCACTCTAAATGTAAATATAGAATCAATTAATAATACAGTATGTGGTTAGATCATAAACATAGTCATAATACAAAGCTATAGCAGCAGTGTGTGCTGCCTTGTCTCATGATAGCTTTGCATTATGTTTATGGGGCGAAAAAGGCTTAACTCACGTGGGCAAAGAGCAGCACCCAAGTGTACAATGTTCACACTTTAAAGTTACCTAGAGTTCATCTAGTAATTCGCTTTGCATAATGACGATTATTTTGTGAATACTTTGTATGTTAATCAACTCTGATCAGGTGAACTTGGACCTGCAGCTGTACAGTGTTGTAGATTACAATAGGTCTCTCTGGTATTAACCCTGATGCACAAAAAATGTTTTCCACTGCTGGAGAACATTTCTAGTATATTTTTTGTTAGGGATGGATGACCTTTTATGTGTCATACTCTATATCAGTACTTTAGGATGATGTTTGATAAATCTACTGTAGATAACAATGTAAATGCATCATCTTGTAACATCTTATTCTGTCCACACATGAGAATAGACCTGGAAACCTAGACTACTCTGCCTCATTCTGCACCAGGCTATTTGAACAGTCCATTGTGTTGAAATGATGTGTAATAAATCTACCAGAGGAATAACACAAGTAACATAATTCACTTAATTTAAACGAAACAAAAAAGTACCACTTAAAATTTAACACAGTTTTGATTCCACAGATGCAACTTTCTTGATCAGTATAGATCCATATCAAAAATGTTTTGATTGGTTTTTCTTTCACACATAAATGAAACATGTCAGTTTTTCATATTATACTGCAAACCTATCAATTACATCTGTAGTCTCACAGTGCTGAAAATATATTTGTGTATTTCAGTTCATTTTACAGAAAATTAGTATCAACATAAGATACAGACTAACTAACTCATGTTTAGATAAGCAGCCAGTGGTGGTGATCAGTAATTTATGTCATTTCATTCTCCTCATACCAGCAGAGGACTGCAACATTTCTCAAAATTTTTTGCAGCAAGCTGATTTAATAAAAAGATACACACTGTCACACACTTTCCTCTGCTTTTGTTCTGTTAGGTCAGGAAGTGACCTTCATCAAGACCCATTAGCTTAACTGTCAGCTGTATTTCATTTTGCAATTCAGGACCAAAAACATGAATTATTGGTTTGGCTCACAGGGCACTGGTGTAAGTGCCTGAAACTATTACCCCCTTTTGTATGTGCTGAATGGAAAATATTTTGGAGTGAGAATTAATTCTCAGTCCAGTCAGCTCACAATTCTCAGGTCACTCAGAGGGCATTTTAACATTTGTATTTAGTTGCATTTTTGACACAGTAATTTCATCCCAAAAATTTGGCTTTTACTTCAACTTCTACGTGAAACATGAAATCAGTAAATGTTTGACATGCTTTTAACCAGGAAATATTCATCACTGACTACACCTTTTTTTTTTTTTTTTTATCAGTTTAGTTTCTGTGTCAGTGTCTGAAACACTGTAACACCCCCTGATTAATTTTTAAGTGGTAACTCCGCCTTTTAATATTAGAGCTGCTTGTTAAAACTGCAAACTGTGGACATAACATCACAAAAAGCCTCAGTTCCTAAATTTAATGCTATGCAGAATACATATTTTATATTTTATATACAGTATTCATGGGTGAGAAAATGCTTTGTGGATATGAGCCAAGTACTTCTAAGGTGGCTCTTCCTAGAACAGAGAGTGCAAAAAAAAAAAAAACTAAGGAACATCCTCTGTGTGGAACCTGTTTTACACATCATTTAACTGAGAAATTGTGTTTCTTTTTCAACATATCTCAGCAGCCATTAGTGAGGATTTGCAGCCGCTTGCTAGAAGTTTTGGTACGGCAGCATTACAGCCACATGGCTAACCACCGTTATCACGACTTGGGATCCACCAGAGCCCAAACAATTACAAGGGCCCGTGTTCTTGTGAATATGTGTCACATTAAATTTGCTCTGACAGGAAGGAAGGAGGGAAGTAAGGACAGAAATGCTGTAGGGATTAATGTTGAGCTCGGGAGCCCATTTCTTCGAGGCATTAGCTGCCTGGTGGAGCGCTCAGGGTCTGACAGGGAACTATGACACAGCGCATTGAGCCATTTGGGAGTGTTACAACTGAACACACACACGTTTTCTCGGACCCCAAGTGTGTATGATTGTAAGCTGCCGCACAGATCACACACCTAACACCTGTACCTCAGAGAGAAAAGATAGCTCTGAAGTACTCAGAGGGCTCCTGTGTGTTGATACACATGGCCAATTTCAGCTTTATTACCCTGTCTGACACACCTTTAAAACTGGAATTTTCACTCTTAAAAAAAAAAAGTGAAACAAATGAATTATCATAATGGAGTATGAAATTTTAATAAAGAGAAGGAGAAGACATATTGTCAACAGGACCCAGGGCCACCAAACAGAGAGGAAAAATAGAGGTTGATAAATGATGCAGAGATGCATATATCTGCCCACTCCCGTCTGTGTTGTATGTAAATAAGTTTGGCCTAAAGGTTTGGTCTATTTGAAGGGACGGAGCTCTAAAAACAGGCCAGAGGATTTCAGATTGGTGTTTTAACGCTGTGACCTTTGAGTGAGTTGAATACATGCAGACAGCAGCGTGGAGCCTGATGAATAGCTTGGGTCTTTTCCCAGCTGGGAGAGCAGATGCTGAGAGGAGAAACGGAACATGTTTTTCTATCCTCCTGCACTCGCTTTTTCTCCCAGCTTCTAATCTTATATTAGAGATGTGGTGAGAGGGGGGGGGTGGTTGGTTGGAGGGGTGGGCTCAGGAGATGACACACTATTAACTCTCCTGGCGTTAATCTTAATGCCTCATGCTAGAGGACTATACACAATCCATTTTAATGCAATTAGCTCTTGCCAGGAAGGATGAGTTATTCAATGGGAGCATAATTGCATCCTCAAGTTTTTACACTGGTTCATTCCAGGGATGTAATTACTTTCATACATGGTTTAACACGTGGCGCCACTGACACATACAGTATGTACACACCCTGACGCGCTCATGCAGTCACATTCACAGTCATATGAAATTAAGTTGACAAGCAATATATCATGCAATTTTACCTGATTATTCAAAGTAGAAAAGTAGAATTGGCCAGCATCAGGTTTCATCAGTGTTGGCATTCACATAGAATTCCCAAGCAGCAGACCCAGACACAGCAGGTCTGGAGATTGATGGGGTGGCTTCGGCTGTGTCACCCCAAGGGGGACAAGTGTGTCTTCCTGCTGTCCTACAAAGCCACCTAGCTTCTTTGTATTAAAATCAGGATGACAAAAGCTCCAAACATTACCCTTTGATATTTCAGGGGAAGATAAAGTAGGATGCACAATACAAACGCTGGCATTTCTCTTTCTCGGTCTGTTTACCCCTTCCTCTCTCTTTCCATCATCACACTTTTTGGCTTCAAAAGTCTGCTTTGTCTAAAGTATTTCCAAGAGACTTGGCAATGCTGTCCTCATTACATCCCCCTACCGCACCCATCTCCTCTCTCCATGAGTTTTCTGTATATTTTTTTATTTATTTATTTTTTTTCTCTTTTAAAAGTTTGTTATAGTTGCTTGATTAGTTCTTTTTTTTTTTTCTTTATGATATCTATATGTGACAGATGGGAAGTTTCAAATGAAACTGGTGCACAATTAGTTCAGGTTTGAAGTTGCTTTCTCAGAGTTGATTTCTCTCTCCCTTATTGATAATAGACTTTGAAAACATGAGGACATTGAAAGATGATGACATCTTGTTGAGAGCTATTGCAAGGATGATACAAAGCACAAAGACCAGTTTCTCAAAACTTGATAAATTCTCTCGCTGCTCTCGGTGAAACGCTAAGTCCCCATTCCCTCTCGCTCATACTGTAGTATATAACGCAGAAGGAGAAGATGGAAGGCTTACAGCATTGTCCCTGTGAGGCCAGTGCTTAACCAGTGATGTCTGTGTAAATAAAGGTTCTGTGTAATGGGGAGAGAGCGGAGACATAAGCCCAATGAGCTGCCGCAAGGGAAATTGTTCCTCTGCTCGAAGTCTATAAATAATGGAGATGAAAGAGAACTGGGGCTAGAAGTTATGTCGAGTGGCCCTGGGCAGCCCACAGGCCCCTGTCAGGGCCAGAGGGAAGCAGGCCCTTCGTCCACCCACAACTCCAGTCCCAAGCCTCCAGTTAAATTTGGCAAGACAGCAATGTTCAGCCATTTACAATGAGGGGGCTGATCAATTGTTATGCAACTGTTTCACATCTACCACTGTATTTTATTGAGCTAATACACAACTGTGCAAAGAGAGCAACAGTGCTTTGCTGCTTTTTAAAAGCTTACAGGGTTTGTTTTGACATTCAGGAGCCACATTTAGATAAAAATGATAACAGTTATGCAAGATGTGATCTTGATTATACTATCACGTAAAAAAGAACACGATCTTGAAGTAACTCAGACAGCCTTGGAGTGGTCATTTCACCCAGGTCCTGAAAGGGATGTTTGCATTCAAACCCTAGTCTCTAACATGGTTATCAAAGATTGGGCCCTCTGTGCTCCTGTGATGAACTATGTGCCCTTTACGGTGGCTCCCTCACATGTCTCCCTGCGATCAACAGTAGCACCATCCAGATGCACTGACCCCTCTGTGTGGAAAATCGCTGACAAGCAGTTTTTTCAGGCAAACTCAACATATTCCCCATCATTGCTCAAGACCCTTAGAGTGCTTTACCGATCCCCCAACCCCTGCAGCACAGATGACCTTTACTGCAGAAAATGGAAACCTGTATATGGACAGCTGTTAGAACTGCTATGACGGAACTGCAGGTGGAGGTCACTGATGATGGGAGGGATGCACACTAAATTCCTCAGCATCTCATCCCACATACAGACATGACCTCTCTCTTTTGTCCAGGTAGGTTGTAATGTCTGTCACATGAATGCCTACGCATAGACACACAGTTCAGCCTCAACAATCTTACAGTGCCTCATTGCCTTAATCCCAGACTGTGTGAGCCTGTGGAAGTATATTGACCTGCTCTTACAGCCATGTTCCTCTTTTCACCCATTCTCTTCTCCAGTAACTGCCAGGTTTATTGAGATATAGTTTACCCCTAAGGTGAATGAAAGCTGTATGAATGCATAGACATGCAGTAAGTGTGTGCTAATATGTGTGCATGAGCATGAAAATATCTTTTCTACCCATTATTTCTTCAGCATCCGTTGCATTTCACACTGAAAATTGGCACAGAGGCCCAACACGGAGAGAAATTTACATGGCTGGTAGTGTGATTCTACATAATAACCCTCACCGTAACCCACTTCACTGGGGAAAACTGACGCCTAGCCAGAGCTAGTGTGTCTATTATCGTGCTCTCGCCATGCTCAGGCACGTCTCGTGATGCAGACATCCCGCCAACTCATTTATAAATGATCTGAGAGTATGATACAGCCCTAGGAAAAAAAAAAGAAAAACGTGTAGCTGTCCAAGTGAATTTCACTGACACGGTGCTTTATATAGAGCAGACTGGACTTCAGAGTGGAGAGAGCGAGAGAGAGAATTCCGTTTGGTGTTGAACTCCACTGTTGTACCTTCAGGCTACAGCCGTGGACACACAAGTCCCACTGTGACATCCATTTCATTGACTTGGTGCTGCAATATTTACCATTCTATTCCAGCACACTGTGTAAAATACACCTTTTCCAGTATTTGTCTCCCATGCTAGGCCTGTGGCATGTAAAGCATTTCTCTGAAGGGAGCAGGACTTTCACCATTTCCCTGTAAATCTAGCTGTGTTAATTTTCAGCAGCACATGCCTGTGTAACGATAATGCTGTTAGTGCCAGCCATCTCTGGAGAAACTATCTGGAAGTGGAACGCTCTTCTCATGTTTTTCTCTGAAAGTCCCAGGGAGGCATGTTGGGAATGTGACAGTGGCATCTCTTGTAAAATTGCTAACCCACAGCTTCAGCTTTGGCAACTATATTAATAAACAAGCTGCTACACACATTAGCAGATCGACAGTACCAGAATAGAACAGAATGACAAAACGATGAGCATGGAAGTGGAAAAAAAAGGCAAGCTCCAAGTCCCTGAAGAAAACACCCTGGTTAAGTATCAGAAAGCTCTTAAGAATGCTAGAATCAAATAGTTTTCCGTCATCACTGCAATGAAGTAGTAAATGTGTCAGATTTATGCCCTTTGTATTTTCAGTTCTTCTCCTAAACACTAAATTCACGTCTCCTACAATTTTGTCCCCACCACATGAAAACTTCCACCTGCTCTCTTGAGATAATCCTTGATGAACTCTTTCAATTTATCAGTGGCCCAATTTGTGTCCTAACATGCTCTTAATTAAGAGTTCACTGATAACTGGTCATGTTCCTGTATCTTGTAAACAAATATAGTGTCCCTGAAAGCAGCAGAAACCACAATCAGCCAATATTATCTATTATCTGAACTACTGTAACAGCTGACTGTAACCTGTAATTGTGGACCTACAGTTCTTTAGCAGCACTTCTTTGCTCTAACAGCCATGCGCCATCTACAGGCAAGCAAAGTTATAGCTTCAGCTGTTTGCACCACCTTGAGGCAGAGTGTTACAGTACATTTTTTTTTATAGCTGAGGTAAATAATGGCTCAGGATGTTGCAGACATGTCAGCAGAGAAGAGGTCACATGCCATGCAAACAAAGTATGTCTGAGCTATTTGCAATTTCCTGACAAGTAAAGAAAACATTTACACCAATGAGCCAGAACATCACAGCTATCTCTACCTAACATGCTGCCATGACCCCATGAGGCATGGACTCTACAAGGCCTCTGAAGGTGTCTCATGGTATCTGGACGTTAGGGTAATGGTTTGGGCTTTACACCTGCCCATTTCCCTTGCATTATCATGAGAACTGAGAAATGTTAACCTACCATCTAATATATCCAAGACCTTGATATATGCTGTTGTTACGAGATCAGTGTTATTCGCTTAATTTCTGCGTGGTCATAATATTTTGGATTATTAGTGTATAAAGCAGAGCAAAGGTTAAAATTAAGGTCATTCTAAATTGCAAGCCTGTCTACAACCTGCTTGCTCTGAGATTCAATTGAGCTGTCCTCTGTTAATTTTTGACAAGGCAGTGTACACCAGGGTAAAGCCAGGCACATTAACCTTGCCCATCCTCATGCAGCATCTGCTGCAGGGCACCCGCCATCAAGGCTGACCTTCCACCAGAGGTGTGACGGGTCCTCTGTCACACCTCACCCTCACAACTTGGTGTTGAGGATAGATGGGCTTGAGCCCCAGTGCCTAGGTGAACTATAGTGAACCCTCTCTGCCATGGTGCTGCTAGCTGCCAGCCCACCAGCTGACCGGGCTGAAGCTGACAGCTACCTGGCCCAGACACAAAGCTGGATTAGGCAGCAGAGAGCTGCCAGCTCCCTTCTGTACCAGTACCACAAGCCTTACGACAATTACTCGGCAGGTCTCTTCCTGTATGAAATCTGGCCCACCTGCAACATATTCCAACAGTGTAAGCTTGAGCAGCCTAGCATACATAGAGATTGTATAAACAGTTACTTAAAATACCCAAGGTGACTCTAAGGTGGTACCCCACTGCCTACTGTACTGCATGGGGGATGATCAGTAACGAGCTGCCGTGATTGATCAGAGGCTGTCATGGGACATCAGCTGGAGCCCAGCCAGTGATGCTCACCAGTCAGCATGGGATCACCATCAGAGGGCAGCTGTGCTCGGACAAGAGCTGCAGGGATGTCCTGCACCACGCTGCTCACTACATCAGACACTACATCAGACCTCCAGAGCAAGAAGATTGAAGAAATCCCACATACTGTTATTTTTGGTTTGTTTTTCAAGGCCAGTCTATTCTGCGTTGTCACAAAACTTTGACTGTGATGTGTTCAGATACTGCAGTGTTAGTGTCTATGTTGTGGCAGTGTATTGTGGTGTTATGCTTTCCATTTGCCAAATAACTATATGATGTGGTAATTGCATGGAGCCACAGATAATAACAGCTGTGGAGATTGTTAGAGGAGAAACACATTTTCCTTTGTTTTCTTTGTCAGCTCTCTGCTGCCTTCTTTTTTGCGCCATTTTACTTTTTTCCCCTTGTTTTCACACTTTTATTGTGTGTGTCTCTCAGGAGTCTGTGTTCATAGGCACAGTAAGATTGCCACTAAACGGACTGCTGGTCTCTCTTGGTAGGAGTTAGAGTAGCCATTATTCAGGCCCTGGCCTCCTCCCAGCTTGCCTGGTCACCCATCCCCAGCTGAGTAACAATGAAGCCGGGCAGCAGTGGAGGGTCAGGGAGGCGAATGTGACAGGGAGCAGGCGGCTGTGAATATGGATGGAGGTGCTGCTGTGGCGGCGTAGGTGGTGTTTGGTGGAAGAATAGGAGGAGGAGGGGAGCCACAGAGGCTTGGTTCCAGAGACCATTGCACGCCTGTCAGTGAGGTGGCAGAGCGGACAGACTTCCTATGCTGAGCTCTCTCCGCTCAAGAACCCAGTAACGTTTAAACACCATGGAACATGGAAAAACGTCACTGCTCAGTGACTGCTCAGCACTAGACTACACATCTGAGATGCAATTTGGCCCAGGGGCTCAGCATAGTGAAGTGTAACTAATACAGGGGATAAATAACTGCCTTTGTTTGAATTTTGCAGTACAAACCACAGTTCAAATAAAAATCCTTCCCTTCACACTGAACATTTAGATGAAATATTTTGCCCGTAAAAATCACTGACCTAAAAGGCTCATCATACTAATTATTCACTTCCATTTTGAAAATTGATAATGCACTCCTTTGGATCCAATCACACTAATGAAAAGGTTCATGGATGATGATGTGGGGTTTAACAATGACTGCAAAATTGCAATTCATGTCTCACCAGCCTGGATTTGGTTACAGTCTGTGGATACTGTGGGGAAACTCAGTTCTTACAGATTTATTCTGTGTTGAGGATATAACTGGGATCTGTTGTTGATCCGAGCTCCTAAGAATCCAACTGCAAACCTAGCAATTATTGGCAAAAGTGATGTGGACCCCAAGTGACTTGGGTTAGAGTCTTTCCTTGGAGGGAAACACAGTGACTGGGCTCAATTCACAGGGAGCTGATACTGTGTACTGTGTGTACGAGTGCATCCACGGGTTCACTGAAGGGTTTCTCTGCTTATTTTTTTTCTGTATGATTCCTTTCTTCCTAAAGGTTAATTGAATCTGTTGACCCCAAAAAACATATTTTTTCTTTTTTTCAATTCGAGAAAAAAAAAAAAGAACATATTAGTCTCACTTCCAGCAAAAGCAAAAATAGACAAACGGAAAGCGATATGCCAACATGTTTTAGCCAGACTACATGTAGTGTTGCCTTGGTCCTAAAAAGGTAGCAAACCAAGTTTTTTATTTATTGGTTATCATATGCTGAGGTATCCTACTTTGTAATCCCATACTGTGTAGTACAGACATAAACACACATACACACCTTCTCCAAGCAGCCCCGCTCAACTGTGTGTGTATAGCAGGTAGACACATTTGTAGTTGAACATTGGGTTTCCCTGAATTATGCTCCCCTCATCCCTACCATCGATCAGCACCTCTGTGTGACGGCAGGAAATCACATCATATTACTAGCCCTTCGCTAATGTCGTTAGCGGATATTGTTCTGCGGCGAAATGTGGACTTGCCCAATGTGATTAGGCCCTATGATGAATTTGCCCTGTTGTTTGGAGACCGTTAACTGACTAGAATGATTGACCTGAACCAAGAGCCTTCTGAGCATTTATTGATGTTCCCCGAGTGTTATTCCTTTAATGACTGCACTCTGATCATTGCCAGCTTTATGGCTTGAGGGAAGCCAAGTTGAGTTAGCAAAGTTAGACTAAATGGAGTTTTAGAGGTTCATGGTCACAAAACAGGGTTACTGTGCACACATGTGGTTTGGCAGTGTTTACTGCAGCTGGAGTGTTTATCTTCTGGATTGCTGTTTTTAGTGAAGGTTTGTGATGACTGTACGGGCTTTCAGATAGGTAAAGGAGAGCCAAATGCCTGGAGGGCACAGTTTTTGTACATCTGAGGATGTTAGGTCTCTCCTGGGGTGAGGCCTGGCAGTTTTAGCTAAGACAAAGTGGTCATAGTACACCATGGGTCCTTCAGATTTATTTTCAGCATCCTCGAGAGGTACAAGAAAGGGGAGAGGTCAGAAGGTTGAGAATTACCCAGAGCTTCAGAGGTTTTTCTGAGAAAAGGGTGTTTTTTGTCGGAAACTGTCTTTTCTCCTCCTTACCTCTTTGCACGGTATATCTTCCACTATGTGGTGCTATGTTTGTGTGTCTCGGTTTGTGTGTACGTGCTCATGCAATAGCCTATACCCTGTGTAGGTGGAAGTGTGTTCTATCAATCAGGGGGTTATCTGTGCACTCAAGCAGTCCCAAGAGTCAGACCCTTACCTGTTAAATTGACTCCCCCTGGCCATTTTGGCAGAGAACTAGGGAATGGAAGGAACCATGACAACACTTCTCAACAGAAGATGGGTAGCAAGCATACACTATCACACACTCCCCTGCTCACCTGAATATAGCTTGGATGCATGGCGAAATTGACATACTACAGGTTTTAGTTAAAAAAATCTTAGTTTGTCAGCAAATGAACAATTTGAGGTTCGAGACCTTTGTTGCATGTTGTTCCCTTGCTCTCTCTCTTTCCTTCATTTCCTGTCATTGCTCTGCTATTGTCTTCCTAATAAAGGCACAAAATGCTCAAAAATACTTTTAAAAAAAACACTGAAATGTTTTGCTTTTCCAGCTCATTTAAAACAATAGTAACACCAGTTTCTGGCACCAGTTTTGTCAGCCTTTGTAGGTGGACGTGGGAAATTGCTTGATGCTATTGTTATGTTTTGAGCTGTTTGAATTTTGTACTGACTACTGTAGTCCGCTGTTAATTAAGAGCCAGACAAGCTCAGTTTATTCCAGCATCTGTGCTCTTTAAGTATTTCAACCCCATCTACACACATATGATAGTTGTTATATATAGTGAGGTGTAATTCCAGTTTGTATAGCACTGTCAATCTGCAAACACGTCTTGTGAAAGATGTTTGAATGACTCACAGCTTCAATTATCATCCATAATGTCTTTTTTATGTTAGCAATAACATTGTCTGATTAGTTGGGAATTTATTTTTCTGTGTTAAACTAATTTTCCCCTCTTTCAGATTTAAAATGGCAAACTAGAAACTAAGAACAGAAACTTTGCCATCAATACTTAGCTTTAGACATTTACATCAAAGGTGCTGTTAGATTTTTCTCTATATGGTACCTGTGCAATGTACATGTGCGACAGCTAGGTCCTGCCATAGACAGCACATCACATGCTTACCATTTTTAAATTTTTTTTTTTTTTTTTTTTTTTTTTTTTGCTAAAAGCAAGAGATGGGGAAAATGATGCAAAAAATAAAGGGGAAATTGACTGTTAGGTGAAAATTCAGGTTTATTTATTAACAAAGACCTATTACCTTCTGTATAACAATGCCCAGATCCGTTCATTATCACTACTCTACTTGAGGCTTTATTGCATGTACAATAATGTGTTTTGTATAATTGTTTGGTATTATCGTATAATTGTTTGGTATATTCTGTTATTGATACATGTCCTAAACGTAATGTTGGTATTTTATCATTTGTTATTAAATTTCAATTTGGGCAGCACGGTGGTACAGTGGTTAGTACTGTTACCCTCACAGCAAGTAGGTTCCGATTCACCAGGGTTTTTTCTGTGTGGAGTTTTCACCCTCCCCGTGCCTGTGTGGGTTCTCTCCCACTCCGGCTTCCTCCCACAGTACGTCCAAAGACATGCGTTAGGTTAACTGGTGACTCTAAATTGCCCGTGGGTGTGAGTGAGAATGGTTGTTTGTCTATATATGTTGGCCCTGCGATGGACTGGCGATCTGTCCAGTGTGTACCCTGCCTCACGCCCAGTATCAGCTGGGATAGGCTCCAGCCTCCCTGTGACCCTTAAAGATAAGCGGTATAGATAATGGATGGATGGATGAAACTCATGCCAAGCTGTTACAGTTCATATGCTTGTAAATTTGACTCTCACATGGCAAACTCTTTTGTGTGTGAACACTGCCCACATAACTGCGAGTGTGTGTCTGGCCCAATTAGTTGCACGTTATCATGCAATTGTGGTGACCTCAAACGCCTTTTTTTCATCTCCACGCCCACGCACGCACACGCACACGCACACGCACACACACACACACACACACACACACACACACAGTCCCTGTTGACAACCACTGCACAACATCCCAGATGTGATCGAGTTGCATGTTGATTTGAAAACCACACTCACCATGTGCTGACTGCCCACACAGTACAATAACTCCCGCTTAAGCAGGTATACGCATATTTAAGTCAAATTGTTACTGTGCAGAAGGAAGAAAGAGTAAGTACAACGGTATTACGCATGCTACAGCCTTGTTATACAGTACATTATAGACATCATGTAGCATTGTGTACATAAAAATACCATATGAAAGCAGTGAATAAGCTTAGTCAGAGCCCGGTAGACAACCAGACCTAATAATAGACTTTGCACTAAACAAGATGACAAATGAGAAAATTGAATACAAGCCACTGAAGCTCAGAAGCAAATTATTTACCGTTTAGTATTCTTTGTCAATGTGCATTAGGTAAACACTGTCCACCCAATACACAGCCAGTTGTTGCAAAAATCATTTGAATGTGACATTTGTTATATATTCAAGAATATATTACACTAATGACAGAATGGTTATATGCCTAACAGATAAGTATTCTGAATACAATGTATCATAAATGCTGTCATTTCTTTATCCCAGTTCCATAAAATATAAATGTTAGTTACGTGTGTTTTTACTTTAGTTTCCTGTCGGTTTCAATGTTGCACAGCGACAGCAGTGGAAGATTATGGCTACTTTAACAATGTAGGATTGAGAATCCATGAATACTAACAAGTATCTGGCAAAATGATGTAATGGTGATGTAAGCCACTGAAAGCCATTGAATAGAAAAGTTAAACCCTCAGCTTTTACTTTTTTCTGCCTCCCATCTGTCTCAGTAATCCCGATGAGCTTTTGCTTCAATGGTCTGTGTATAAGCAATAATATAGTGAGTAGCAGGTTAATTTGTGCTTGGTTTGTGCCAGGAATACTGTGCAAGTGTTAAGATGGTAAAATGAATACACACTGTCTAGATTTATTATCCATATGATGGACCAGGACAAGGGCCTTTGGTATTCACTTTGAATGTCTGTTCAACACCGATGTCAGCCTTTCAACTGTTGGAATAAAGCATCAGAGTTCTCTTGCACAGTAGTCCTGAGCTCTGCCATACATTTGCATACAAGGATCTGAGCCTTAGTGGAGCTGACAATATCACTTCATGACTCACTGTACGCACAGTGGCAATCCTTTGATCCCCATCACTTTGAGTGTTAGATGTGAGACAAGACACAGACATACACACACACACACACACGGCATGCAATTGAAGGCATTTGGCCCCCACCACAGTGGACGCTGATGCACTCAATAGAGCCAATTAGAGAAGGAAGCATTTAGTGATTCATGCAACATTTGACACATCCCAGTGGATCTCCCCTTCCCATCTTTTCTCTCTCTCTCTTCTCTCTCTCTCTCTCTCTCTCTCCCCTCTCTCTCTCCATTCCCTTTCTTTCAATCAGTCTTTTTGTGTATGCGTATGTCTCTTACTGGCGGATGAGAGTCCTGTTCAAGTCCATTAAGCAGCTAGTGTGCCTCAGTTCACCACAAATCATAATCTGCTCATGGTGAAGGGAACTATTCAGTGTGGATGGGACTTGACGCTTAAGAGTCACATTGAGTTTAAGTGAGGGGCAGTGTGTGTGTGTGTGTGTCTAAATTATTTGCATGTCACACCTAACACACATCACAACTACTGTCCTCCCAACATTACTGGTCAACCAATGGAAAATACACTCATGTCACCTCTTGAGCATATCACTATCGCTGCAGACATGACATTTCTTGGCATGATGACTGGTTTTCAATCTTTCCACTCCTAACTCCCAACATGGAGTGTCAGGCTTGCTCCTCACCTCAGCGGGGTTGGGGTGGGAGGTGTCAGATCAAGAGTGCGGCAAGGTGGGATGGGGCAACTTACCGGCTCTGTGGTTTTTCCCACCCCACCAACTCCACGTCCTCGCAGACCTCACAGTAGGACACAGCAGGACTTGTCAGCCACCACTGCAGCAAATGTTATATTGATAATCTCAATTCGAATTAGATGCGACAGGCCACGCGGTCACTGCAGCAAAACTATTCCCACGCCTCCTTAAGCCAACAAGATGGATCTATTGTTGTGTTGGTTTAGTCAAACTGTTCATGTGATTTCTCTGTTTTTGGCTTGTTAAGAATCTTGCTACAAAGTGAAAGGCAATAGAGGAAAGGGATTGAAGGGAAACACTGAGGCCAGTAAATTGATCCTGTGGTCGTTGCCTGTTTTCCTCTTTTCTTACTATGACCTCTTTTCTCACCTCTCCATCCTCTCTGAGGCTATCATATTAGCATGCATGAGTCCTCCTTATTCCGTGCTCTGGGGAGGCTCTCTCAACCGCCAGTTCATATTTAGCCTGAATGAAACATTCATAACTCAGGTATGGTCTAAAAACAATGAGGCTGCTGCTTTATGAAGGGCCCCATCAATCGCCTGAC
This sequence comes from Lates japonicus, assembly GCA_033238685.1. NCBI lineage: Eukaryota > Metazoa > Chordata > Actinopteri > Centropomidae > Lates > Lates japonicus. Next base: position 49,219 of record BRZM01000311.1, on the reverse strand, counting down.
AAGCCACATGAGACAAAAAAACAAGCGCCCTTGTCAAAGCACCAGCTCACCCGGGAGCAGCGCTGGGGTCACGGGCACAAGGGCCCGCTGGAGGATCCACAGGAACCAACAGCATCATTCGTACTTAGCCACCCATGTCTCAGTGGGATTATTATTTCGCCTTCAGCTGCTTTATCTCAAATACACAGTCCTACAGTAGTGCAGCTCATGTTACGCTGTCGCGTTTATTTTCAGACTTCAGCCTCCTCTGTTGTGTAACCTACCTTCCTCAGCTCCCCGTTTATTTTCTTACAACACATTAGTGCTGAATTATGGGTATGCATCATGTAATTATTGGAAGAAATGCCCACAGTAAGGCTTCCCCAAGAGACTCAACTGTTGTTATTGCTACATATTATCATCATTGCGCACAGCTTGTCTGTGGAAGAAGATTCCGCCTTGAATCGTAGGACAATTGTTATCAATCCAGTACAAACACATGCTAATTTGCACCTCAAGAACAAGTACAAAGAGTTGCTCTACTCAGCAACTCTGTCTCATTCACATCGCCCCTATCCCACTCTCCCTTGTCTTCCGATGCTGTTGAATCTCTAATAAACCACTTCAACAGAAGAAAAATAGTAACACTAGGATGCTCTGACCACCCAGCGATAAACCCTGTGGGAAACTAACAAGAACCCCCTCTCCCACCTCCAGTTTTCTGTCATCTTCACTGCTTCTTCCACTTACAGTCGGACACCCAACTATTTGCTTTGATTATATTAAATAGTGTATTTCAATTTCCAGTGGTCCAATGAGACCCTGTCAGACCCCCACTCTTAAATTTCACACCCTGTGGGTTTGCTCGTGTGAGAAAGAAGTCCACATAGGGAGAAAAAGTAGTCTTGATGTCCGTGCATAGAAACCTTCAGAGGAAATGCAGATACTGCTGTTTCCCAATAAGTGGTGAACAGAAGACACAACTCATGCACGTTTTCCTCTTCCTCGCTCCTCTTTTCAGTTTTTGAAACATAACAGCGTCACATTTCTAGCATGCCATCCAGGTGCTGTTGGGTGCCCAAAGGGTCCCCAGTGCTGAGAAGACTTGAGCCTCAAGGTCTCCTCTGCCACAAAAAGAGGAACAGGTGAAACAGAAAAGGAAATTAGTCGTATTCGCTCTGTCACACACGCATTGGCACTGTCAGATCCCGAAGAATACACACATTCTCTCATATTGTTTAATATGCTAAAACACAATTTTGAACAAAGGAAGCAAAAACTGGGGGTTATATTGTACATACTTGAAAATGTCTGGTAAAGTGCCAGCTGGTACGGGTCAGCCTTCCAATGAAAATGTTCCAAATGAGAGCTGGTACAGCTTCAATCAGAATTGCGACTAGAACAATGTAATAATAGTAAGATTCACTCAAATGTAGAGGATTTTACAGGGTCTGTAAACAGCACTCACATACCATATGTACTGTGGATTGAAGGAGGTACCAGGTCCTGTAATTATTCCTCCTCTCAATGCCAGCTATGTGGTGATGCCTTCATTATGTGACTAAGTGGTGTGTATATGTAAGGTTTGAGGTCAGTTTTTGTCTCCAGCAAATCCTGGAGAGGTTTAGTGTATAAGACTTTAAGACCATCACATAGGTCATAATGTTTTCTAAAACAATAGCTGAATGGTTGAACGATTCTCTATCATGGGGATTTAAAAAATTGGTAAACAGTAGGTTTTTTGATAAACATTAGTTTGAGGAGCTGGGCTGCATTGGGGATATTTGATGTGTTTCTAAAATTTGGCTAAGGCCATGCTTATATTGTAGTTGTATTGCACTGGAAGCATCACCACGGCAGAGAACTGTAAGATTAAGACTTAGAACTATCTGAACCTATCCTTTCAGGCTGATATATAAAGGAATCGCCATGTATTATTTTTACCCGACATAATCATTATTATGTATGTTTGATATATACACAGTATGTCACAACAAATACACCCACGATGTGTGTTGGCTGTTAATATTTTCAGAGCCTGAATATACAATATCTTAGTCAGCATTGACCGCTCCTGCCTCCAGGCAGGCCGCCCTCCGTGAGGCAGACGGATGTCACTCTTAGATTGAGTGTAGGTGTTCAAATGTAGGTATTATTGAAAGAGGAGAGAGGGGAGAGGCAGAGTGGGTCCAGTTGTGACAAATGTGAGTCAGCCACTGGAAACGGGGCTGGTTACTGCCTTCATTCCTTCCTTCCTTCCCTCCTCCTCCTCCTCCTCCTCCTCCTCTGCCTCCTCCTCTTCCTCCTCCTCCCCTCTCTTCACCTCTGTGCGGATTTAGTTATTGTGTATTTTCTCTCCTGTTTGGCAGGTAGTTTTGCCTGATAAATGAGCAGCATTTGAATTGAACAAACAGAACAGAGGAAATTGCATTCAACAGTAAAAAAGTTTCCTTATCCTTCTCGTCTTTCCATCCTCATTCTTACTCATCTTTCTTTGCCTGTAACAGTTGACTAAGATAGGTGACAGTGTTTGGTGTGTGTGGGTGTGTGTGTGTGTGTGTTCTGGTGGTGGTGGTGGAGGGGGAAATGGAAATGTTGAGAACTGGCACCCACATACTGTACCTGCTCTCAATAGAAGAAGACGGTAAAAGCCGCTTCCCCACCGATGCCAGAAAACAGACTCATTTTCTTGCCGAGATGAAGAAAAAAGAAATGTCTTTCAACCTGCATCCGCTCTTCCATGCTGAGAACAAGGGAAGCTTTCAGCTGAAGTGGAGTATTCAAGAGAAAGAGGGAGTGAGAGAGAAACAGACAGGGAGGAAGAGAGAAAGCGAACAAGGAAGAAAGTGCAGTTCGGGAGCCATTTCATCACTCATTGTGTTGTGAGACCGTCCCACTGCTCGGGCTCAGCGATGCCAACTGCTCGGAGGAAAGCGTCCTGCTGAGTGCTGTCTATTGGCTGCCACTCTGAGAAGATTTGAGGCAACATAAAATGGGCAACTTTGCATAATGCTAACCTCATTTCTGCCGGAGAAATTTTCTAAACTTCTCAGCTCTATAGTGAAGTCAAACCCCGAAGAAAAACTGCCACTTTCAGCCTTTTGGACATTAATGTTTCTGCTAATGGGGCTCAGTGTCTCTGGACTGAGCTGTAGTTAAAAGTACATTGTCAAACCTGCAACTTGACAGCGTTTCAATTCCAGTCACTTTCTCTGACTTCAATTCAAACATGGGACATTATAATTGAATAGCAGTTTCACCACTCTGGGTGATTTCCCATAGTGAAAATTATGTTTTGAATAATGACTCAAACAATAGTCACCCAACTGTGTCATGACCCTGTTTCCTTTGTAATGGGTGTCAGCATTTCTTGCTCCAAATTCTGTTTTCTTTTGTTATGTTATCTGCAGGGCGGAGTTGCATGTGAGTTACTCTAGAGTTTCTTAAAGTGGCATGTTTGTGTGCAAGCAAGCTTCTGTGTGTGACTGGTGTGTGTGTGTGTTTGTGTGCGCGCTAATTGCCCCAGTGAAAGACAGATTCCTTTGCAGTCGGAGCTTATCCCTGCAACGTGACCCCTAAGTCAGAACTAAAAAGGGTCACTAGCAAGAGACCTTCATTATGCCACAGCGCCATGCAAATCAACCACACTGACGAACTCCAGAGCCTCACAAAAAAATAAAAACCACCTCTGAAAAGGTTAGAAGGGGCCCCGTCCGCCTGTCTCTGAGTCGTCCTTTTCCAAGGTGAGCTCCCCAGCGCCATCATAATTGAAAATTAAGTATTTGCCGCAGTATAATTAAATGGTGACCTTTGAACTCAAATGAGACCTCAGACACATATTAAGAGATTAGGGGGCTCGGATCTGTTCACACACACGCGCGCACACACACACACCCTTCACGCGCACGCGCACATGCACGGTCACAAACACACATGCGATGACAAGGTAACAAACGGTGACAGCTTCTTAATTATCACGCCGCCTAAGTCGTTAAAGCACAGCCTCCTACATCACCTTTCGATTTCTACAGCCCATAAGTTCACGGAATATCTCATTTATTTTTAATTAATTATCACATTGCACCATAAAGGTGGCAGTAATGACAAAGAAGAGGGCTAGACAGCTCCTCGGGGGCTACTTCCGCGGGCTCAATTTGTGAACTTTGAGTTTTGGGTGAGGAGGAATCAAAAAAAGTTGCTCTGTGTGTAGTATGAAAAAAAAAAAACTATTTTAAACTCTATTTTTGGAACAATGTGGACAAGCAGTTTTAACTACACACACAGATATTTTTACAAGCCATCGTCCAGCATACATGCATATGTAGCATCCCAGCATAGCTGCTTGATTGAAATAGATTAGTCAGGGTAAGGGCTTCTGGACCATCTTTTGAGTGCTCACTAAGTAATATTATTTTCATTTACTGGCCGCTCACTAACTAATGTCTTGCCTCCAATTATCTCACTCAGCAGAAAACTGTGAAATACTATTATTACTTTCACTATTATAGATCCCTAATGAGTCATAAATTAAAGTGGAGGATATTTTTATATGTGGAACAGGGAGAAAAATGCTGTGAGCCCTTCTTCCATTTCAACAAATGGAATCATCAGTGGAATTTGGTTGGCATAAATCTTTTAGCAATGTTAATATAAATATGATTAATGATTATGGATATAAGCATTCTTTATTCATACAGACTTAGTTTGATAGGGCTCACTTAATTTCACTTCAGTTCATTTCATTTCCCTTCCATCTCACCCTGTTCTTTTTCAGATCTTGATTGCTTCAGTACTTCATTTTTGCAAAGATCACTTCAATTTATTTATATTATCAAAAGATAGCTGTGTAATACTCACTGATATGCGCCACTTGCTCTGCTATTGATGTAGTATTTTAAGTTTTGTGGGTCGAATGGCAGATGGACTTCAGTCTAGTAATAGCATCATTTAAGTGGGATCAGCACAAAACCATAACACTCTCATCAATCCCTTTACACAAACTGGGAGGGGAACGTTACGTGTGCTGCTTTGAGCTCAGCAGTGGTTTAAATTGATTTACACGCAGTGTCTCCTACTTAGCAGGAGTAGAGGTCTGCATTTAAAAGAAATCACAACAGCTCTTAATCTCAGCCCTGGACGAGGGCAGAGCAAAGGCAATCAATAGCATTAGAATGTAGTTCTTACTCCCACTTATCTTTGTCTCATTCTGTAATATAAGGACTAGAGAGAACATGAGCCTTGAAAAGACTCAGTGCATAATTCAAGCCAAATGTCAGCAAGCTATATGGCGACGTTAGGAAATGTGTTTTGGCCCACGGTCACCCAGGGACCCCTCGGCAGAGCGCAAGATCAGCCGTTCCACCGAATATCCCAACTGGCTGCTTCAACCAGAGATTGAGTGAAATCTTTTGATATCGACTGGATTTTGGACTTAAGTGTTTTTCCTGCGGCTCAACCTTATTCACTGACTGCATGGGAAATATTTCAATGACATATTACACTTCATTTTGTATCTCTCGCCTCTGTCCACTGCTGTATATAACCGCCTGCGCACCAGGGATAAATCACTTCCCGGCCAGCTTATTACATGAAATGAAGGAATTCATCATGGTGACAGTCGGCCGTTGCAAGGCGTTCACTGTGATTTATCTGGGAGAAATTGATTGATTCATTAACACTGAGTGAACGGTGCTTTGCTGTGGGGGCAGCACAGCGTACCTTGCCACATGCCGCTGTACGTGTTGAAAGAACATATCTCCAGTATGGGGGGGTCTTAGCTGGGCGTCCCCTCTAGCAGCATACAGGGACTCTTTTGTCGCCAGCTCAGCTCATTACCTAGCCACTGTAGTCAGTGGCCCAGAGCTGGGAGCCAGTACTTTGTGGCAAAGTACAGAGCGTTCCTAATTAGTTCCTCCATATGCCTTCTAACACAGAGTGCTTTGTAATATGACAAGATGGTCTGACTTAATAGTATGGGCTCGAACTAGGGTCAGAAAAGATTTTGAGTTTATAAAGTGATGCTCACAAATAATTCCAGATTTTGTAGTTGTAAATCAACCTTTGTAAACCTGTAAAATAAATCTGTTTGTTAAATGTTTATGTGCTGTGTGCTGTGACCTGTGGTGGAGATGAAGAGAACAGAACCAGCTGGCCTCTTATTTGACATAGGATTGCCATTGTCCAGTCAGATTCAGGTGTAAAGAAAGGGCAAAAATTCATACTGGCTTCACACACACTGTGGGAACTTTTCTGTTTTGTATCTGCAAACAGATGTTCACAGAAGCACTTCTTCTCTCTCACTTTTTTTCTTGTGTAACCTCACTACTGATATCATTTGTACAAATACAAATCTTTTCTACTTTTCTTTGTATGAACTTGAATTTCATATGCAGATTTATTTTACGAAGTTTACAGATTTACAACTATAAACTCTGGAACCTTGGACTTTGTGAATATCACTTCCCAAACTCAAATCTTTTTGACCCTAATTTGATCACATATAACAGAGCTTTTTCCCAGAGACACTGCAAAGTAAGTGCAAGTAAAGTGCACTGGACCAAATGACTTCTGCCAGTCTGGCTTTTTTACAGTACAATACAGTACAGTATATACACTGATCGATAGTTCTGCTTATGTGAGATGACAAATTCCTGTGTGTTCAACTTTCTCTGTGTCCCTCAAGGTTTGTATATTCACTTTGATGAGGAAACTTTGTGTCATTTCCAAGGCTGCTCTGTTCCAAAAGAGCATGACAGGAATGATGTGTTTAACAGTGTTAAAAGAGAGGTTTGACAGGTGATTTCACAATAGCTAATGTTAAGGGTTTTTTCATGTTTCCCTGTTGGCTCTCCTCCTCTTGAATTGTCTGTTATGTCAGTGTTAGATCAGATAAGCTTTAGTCAAAAAAGAAAAGAGCAACTCCTTCTCCCTCCCTCCATTTGATTGCATCAGTGAAAAAAAAAACTAATGGTTTCCTCAAGTGTTGATCTGAGGTAGTGATTTTGATTTAAGACTTTTTCAGGGGCCTTCTTCACAGCCAGATTTTACATAAATTGTTTAGCAATTGAAAACCTTCAGGTGTTCCAGCAGGGCTGACCCATATTCATGGTCCTGTTTGTATCCTAAAAGAGGAGCAAATAAACATGGTGGGAAAGTTTTGTTAAACTCTGTCCTCTAAGAAAAAGTTTTGGTTAAAGTTGTTACAAGGTCAGTGAGAGACCCAGTCTTGATGAGGAAAGGAGAAAAAAAGGAATGTACCTTGTGATGAGTTATATGAGGAGACACAACAGTATGGCAAGCTTGCTGGCTGGCAACCTGTTCCATCTGTCTTTTTATTAGACTGCCTGTTCCTCCGTCTCTTTTCATCCTTTTCATCTGCCACTCTCACAGAGCTGCGACTGAGGATTATTTTCAGTATCAGTGAATCTATTGATTTTCCATTGTGGATTAATAAGTCACTTAATCAATTTCATATTAAGCCCTGACATGTCAAACATAATGAGAAATTGTTCCAGACACCAGATCCCAAATTGATGACATTAAAAATGCTATGTGTAAGTTATTGCTACATAACCAATGTTAGCATTGGTTTAGTTACCAAGAGCTTCAGCCATTTTTGTGGTTACAAGACAAGAAGTATGCCAGTTCACAAGAGAGTGCTACCTCTTCATCCTGACTGAGGACAGACTGGATGCCACCATGAGTCACTATTGCAAAGTGGTGTTACAAAACGGGACAGGCAGGGGCTTGCTGGATAACATGCTAATTTCAGTATAACAAAAGATAGAATAGAAGTAAAAGCAAAACGGGAGGCAACATTGGGGTTGGAGACAACTTTTTGTGAAGGTTTCTTCTAGATTGGTACGTAAACAGCAGTTAATGCCAACGTTGCAACGTAGCAATAGCAAAAACTTACATATAGGACAATAAAATGTCATATTTTTTTCTGCTAGCACAGATATAAAGTCTAATGTCTTGGTAAATTCCTTAAATATCAATAAACGATGAAGTACGGCAGGGACAGAATCTCGTAACTATTGAAATTATGAGCAAAACTACGGCAAACATGTCTCAGGTTGTATGAAACTTGAATTTCCCTGTATGTGATTAACTGAATGTCAAAATTTATCAGCGTTGAACTTGGTCGCATAGATTCTGGAAGAGATGCTGCTATGCTGCTGCACTTTGAGAGTAGACAGAGAAGATAACTCTGCAAAAGTCAGGTTAGAAACTAGCCTGAAGAATACACTGCAATCGGTGTTTTCTCTGCTCCTTCGCCTTATCTGAGCCCTCCAGCTGATGCCAGCAGAGGTGTATAGGCCAGAGAGGGTGTGCCAAGCTCTAGCTATGACGTCATCAAGAAGCTGCACTATTGTCAGAGGGCTACATGCCAAAATTTGAAGGTGATTAATTAAATTCCAAAGAGAGCAGGCGGGTCTGAAGACATTTCTATTTTGAAAAGAGTTGGCATCTGCCTCAGCCTCAGCAACCCTGAGAAAGACAGATAGGAGACTTTTAAAACACATTCTAACAAGCTGCCATTGTATTTCCCTGAACAAGTCTGTCTGGTTATGAACATGCAGCAGTTTACTGTTACAAAATGCCATTAGTTGTGAAAACATGTAATTAATGGAGCTTTTCCAGAAGTCTGTGGAGATAAACCTAGGAGTGTCATAGTACAGTAACTACTGGGGATTTACTCTCCCCTTGTTGTGATCAACCATCTGTTGCTGTCCTTGAGAGCTGCACTCTAATTCGATTTGTGTGTGGGAAACAGCTGGCAAATATCCTTATTGCATTTTCTTCCATTTAGAGTGCATAGGTGTTGACAGATCGGAGCAATAATGTGAAAATTAATGTACAAATTACTCCATGATGAAATTAATCAAAAAAATACTCTTTGCAACAGTGTCAAGCAAAAGACAACTAGTACAAGTCCGTTAGCTGCCAATTAGGACCATTTATTTGCTGGTGCTGAATGTCTCCTGTGTATGATTGACTTAATTGCAATAATTATGGCACGAAAGACTCATTTTTTATGTCTAATCTTTTTATGTGTGTATATTGCCATAACACACCTAATTTTTATACCCTGCTTCTGCATGTTCTCCATTGTGGCATGCATATGTCTCATCCCAAATAATTATTTTATAGGGCATATATAATAAGATGCATTTTTACTGTAACGGCTGCCAGTCAGTAGGGCCACTCGGCCCCAGTGACCTCTGGTTAGTGACCTGGAGTAATGAGAGCCCGTGCACGGTGCAATCTGCCCTCTTCTAACACGTCACAGTTCAGTCCGGTCAGATGCTATACCTCCCTTGTGCGCTCCACTGTTGGAGATGTCTTTAATGAGAGAGAGACCTGAGCTGTGAGAAGGGAAGGCAGGCAGGGAGAAAAGTGAAATGGAGACATTCTAAGACAAGTATTAGAGTGAAAGATAGTGTTGCAGTTTGTGTGTGTGTGTGTGTGTGTGTGTGTGTGTCTGTGTGTGCGTGCGCAAGAAAGGAGTTGATGAGTCTCTAACAAGCGGCTTCATCAGAGTGAAGAATGAGCTGCCAAGCAGGATCTTTCTTTTGACCTACCTTGGAGAGCAATGGATGGATGGATGGACAGATGGGTGGATGGATGGATGGAGGGAGACAGAAAAGAGAGAAATAGGGAGAACGTCTACTGAAGTGCTGTGCAGAGGCTCCTTTCTACATTGCCTGTCAAGGCTGCTAGTCTGTCTGCCAGAAGACAATCACTTATCATCTCGCTCTGATCCCACAGTCACGACTTGGAGCACCACCAGTACACAGGCAATGACCAGGGAAATGATGCAGAGGATATGATGGATAAAGAGGATACACACGGTGACTGCTGCTTTTGGCACCGTACCAGCCATATCTCTTCCCAAGTTGATGTGTTGTAGAGAGGGAGACATTTTTGCAAGTACAATCTATATACCAGCATGGGAGAGTAGTTAAGAAGGACCTTTATGTACCTGAAAATTGTGTTTAACCTTATTTTTCACCCGAGTAAAATATTCACTAAATGTCAACACAATTCAGTTTTCTCCAATATATTTATTTTTCTTTGAAGAGAAATTTTCCCCGGTTGCTTTCTTGCTCTCCCCCTCCCCCTTCTCTTCTCCTCTCTCTTCGTCGCAGAGCTCACTGCATGCATTGCTCTGGCATTAGTATGCACACTGAATTCAGTCACACTTTGATGTGCAGCCCCATGATTTCACAGTCCACCCTGGTGGCACAGATCAAATTTACAGGTATGTAGAGGCAAGACTGATGAGGAGATTCAAGTTTTCATTTCATCTCTACTTAAGGGTTTCACAGTTACGAGACAATACAATGCCTAAGGTGCATGTGCTGTATGTGAATATTGATAAATTTGGTTGTTGTTTTTTTTGTTTTTTTTTTTCACCTGTGTAAACAAGTTATGAGGCAATAGAAAAATGAATGGGAAACTATTATAAAATACTGAAGTCATTCTGTCTCTGTGTTTCTTTGCAATTAAATTCTCTTAGAAGAGAGAATGACCTTGAGAATCAGCGTGGGCACGAGTTCAAAACAAAGTCATGATTCTAATCTTTATAATTAATGGGTACAAGAGCCTGTGTCATTCATTATTGCTGATATTTAATCTCATAGATGGGGGACAGTTTCTGTGACTGAATCGTGGCATATTTCAATTCATGATTGATTCCTCTCTGCACAGGATTGCGATGAAAGATGAAGTAATCACTCTCAGTCAAAAAAGAAAAGAGTGAAAGTTAAAGCTTTCTCTTTTCACAGAGTTCCAATATTCAGGAAGTCAATTCAGTGACCTCCCAGTGTTGTGCTGTTTGATAAGAAACTACAGGAATCCAAAAAAAAAAGCTTTTGATCGCAATATTTTCTCTGCACACAGAGAAAACATATGATTCATAAGAAAACACTCTTAATAAATACAAAGTATTGATTCAAAGAGATGTCAATAATGTGGAAAGTTTGTTGTCGTCATCTCTGTGGGGGTGGGAGATGGCGCCTTGTTAATGATAAACTCGTCAATCATTTTTTATAATGAATCATCTTGCTCGTTGCTGCGGTACGTGGGTTCATTTTTCTCTGTTGTGGCCTCAACAATAGAAACAGATGAGACTGAGACTCTTCGCCCATTTGTGTTACCACATCAAGATGTTATCTCCAGCTTAAAAGCTTATCAAGCCGACAGTAATGATACTGAGTGACTGAATTGTGTGTTTTGATGGATATCACTGCAAGTAATCTGATGCCAAATTGTGTTCTAGTCCTCATATTGTTCCGATTTTAGAGTCTGCAAATAACTGCGCTCCCCTCAAAATCTCTCGTCTCACACATAGGCATTTGTCATAGCTGCGATCCTTCCCCACAGGTAAAGAAACAGGTTGAAAACCCATTTTAGCGCTCTGTGACACAAAAATGGATTATCATTGTCCAATGTCTATTTGGCCCATAGTTAATCTGATGTACATTGTGTTCTCTGTGCTGTATTTTCAATAGTCTCTATTCTGCTCTGTCTTGACAGGGCTGAGAACCTGACTCTAAAGGTATCAGTGCTGCTTTATGATGAGTATAATTAGCGTCTGCAGAAAAGAAACACCATTCAGGGTGGTGAGAATTAACAGTGAAGGCTCCTTCTGTCAAAGCACAGTCAGTGGCTACATTTACACTTTATCACAGTGAAAAAGGAATGTATGGAATACTGTATATGGCTCTCTCTTTATGAATCCACTTTTGCTGCAAACGTATGGCCTGGTTATGCTGGAACATAACTTGACTATACTACATATAGTCCAGCCATGTCAGAATAGACTCTCTCAAAGATGGGGTAATATACTCGGGGTAATAGTGAATGTCCTTTTATATTGTAGTATCAAAAATATAACCTAGCTTAAAGCATGTACTGTATATGAAAAGTAACAGCTATTGAAAATGTCCACTAATGAAATAATGGGAACCTAAAGACAAATGGTCATTATCTTGGTGGAATCACCCTTGTGCCCTTCGTTTCATTCATGGATTAACATAATGGTGAAAAAACATAATTCAAGTTATTCCTGAGTGTATGACTTATCATCTAATAAGCAGGTTAAAAAATTGGCTGTTACCTGATCAATTTAAATACAATTTCCTCAGTCTTGACAGATTATAGCCCTTTATGACAGCCTCACGCTGTCTTCTTCATAGTCCACAACACTCCCCTGTCCTTGCCGCCACCGAGAGCAAGGTCAGCCGCTAAATGCCACATCTGACATCGTTACTCCGCATTGTCAAACAGGAGCTAAGTGTTTAGCACATTGATTTTCCTCTCTTTTGCTCTTACTTAGATTGATCATCATGTGGAAGTCAGTCTTTGGGAAAGTGATCAATGCTCTGCCATACAATTATCATCTCACAAATGCCTCATTTAAAAGCCAATATCCGTTTTAATAAGGTGCTTAGCGGAAAACACTTTGTCATGCACATGTCAGGCAATGACACTGGACCTAAACAGAGAAAGCAGGCACTGAATTGTAAAACGTGCAAAAGCACACCTCTGCATATTTTTTTAGTTAGCAAGAAATAGCATTCTGTACATGCTTAAGAGCAGACTGCTTTAACTCAAACAGGTCTCAACCAGTTCCATGGCAAAGCAGGGTTTATTCTATACAATTTTCTAGCCACGTTTGCTCTAACAGCCTAGAGTTACATGTTTGTACAACACATGTGCTTGTGCATTTAAAATGCTGTTTGTGCCTGCAAGTGTTTACATTAAGATAATTATGTGAATAAATAAATAAATAAATAAATACGAGAGCACATTAACAGATAGACTGTGAGCTGTTGCTAACTGACTTAATGCTTAAAGGCAGCGTTAGAACACGCAAACATGCCAGTGAGAAGGATCTGAACTTATTAACATTTATTGCATATGGGGCCCAGTTATGCAAAATCATGCAACTCTCTGATTGCTCAGCTTTACAGAAAGTGGGCAGATTATTTGCACAGCAAAGTGCCCTTTCTCTACTATATACTACTCTGGGAATTTTTGCATGCATCCATAATTTGATGTTAAGTGCCTGCTGATGCATTATGCATGTTAGATAATGCATTGTGTGTAATCCAGGCAGACCTCGCCTGAACCTAGAATGACATGTCGTTCCAGACCCCACACGCAGAAGCCTCAGTATGGCGTGATCGCTGGTTGAGACAGCCACCATGCATCACACCTCCTCTGCTGTGTCATTCTATGTCACACAATATTAGACCTGAGACCAGACAGTAGCTACACCCTGTGTCGGACTTAACAGTCCTATATAGCATTTTGTAACTTTGCTTTTAACCATTTTCAGAACTTCTTTCCTTCGTTTACCGTTTTTTTTTTTTAGACGAGGTGAACTGAAACTCATGGGCTATATTCAGGCCATTTTCCAGGGCTCACAGCATCCAATTGTTTTCTCCCAAGGAATTTCACTTTTTGAAGGCTGCTCTATGGCACCGTTCAAAAAGGCAGTTTTGTGATTTTGAATGGACAATTTAGTTGCTCATTTCACCATCCGAGTCTCATTTAGAGGGAGCAGTGACCTGTGTCATATGGCCATTGGATAGAGGTCAGGCACTACCAACTGTACTACAGGGTGCAGTGAAACACAGGAAAGTACAGATGCACCTGCAGGCTTGGTTTCGGTGGGTTGTGTTGGTTTTTAAAGACGCAAGAGTGTACATACACACACACAGACACACACAAGGTTAGAGGAATAAAGTGAGAAACAAGAAGTGATAAATAGAAGTTTGCAGGCTTTATCTAATGTGTCTCTTTATTTAAGGGTGACAGCATACAGTAAATTCTATATTATAGTGTTTCTGGTGCTGCACTACACTATTTCTGGCCTTACCCTTCTGTCATGGAAATAAGATAAGCGGGATGTAAGTGAAGGGACACAAGCCATCTCTCTGCTTTACTGCAGGATTTTATTTTGATACCACATTTAAAATGCAATGAAACCCATCTCCATACAAAATATAAGTGTTGTGCTTATAAAAGAGTATCCAACAAAGTTATGCTTACACCTGAAAGACCACAGAAGTAGGTTACATCCTGCATATATTTACCATAATCGCCTCCTTTTTCCATTCATCTATGGTAACTTCGGAGAACTTTTAATGTGTTTTCTCCAAAGTGGTGTTTTTGTTTTTTACCTGCCAGCTATTAGTTTTCATCACATCTCTGAACAACCATGTGGATAATAAAAGCTTAGATTGACATTTAAGCTATAATGGTTGTGAGCAGCCCTTATCCTGCCCCTGCCGCCCCCCCCCCCCCTTCACCGGGCTTGAGCTTGGCAGTGGGTCTTCTTGCGGCGGGCTGAGTCCATGACACGGAGAGTTATATATGCCAGGGTATTACAGAGCCCTTCTTAATCCGGTTTGTCACACTGCTCCCTCTGGACTGGGGTAATTTCATGGTGCTGAACTGGTATTGATAGAGCCTTGGTAAATGAGGCACGCAGCAATCGTTAACTTTAATAACCATAAAGATGTGAGCATTGGAGTCATACAGGCCCATGAGAGGAAACCCATACAGGTGATTAAGAATCGACCAGGGCTGTGGCCAGCAGCACCTCGCATCTCTTATTTGTACTAATGGAATTACCTGTTAAAGATGTCAAGACTATTACCACCAGTGGTGCAATTGCTGAACTATACTTTTCCTACCTAGTAAACTGGAGCCCATTTCCATGTCTTCATGCATGAAAAATGCCTGTTGAAAGCAAGGTGCATACTAAGAATTTTCTTTTTACGTCTTACCCTCCACCCCCCCTCCTGTCTTTTTCCTCTTTTTTCCAAACCCATTCATAATAGGTTTCTGTATGTAGGACCCACTGTAGTAGAGTAGTGCTCAGTATTCTGTAAGAGTATAGCCAGATTCAGAGGTAAGCCATACCAACAGAGGGGAAAAACAACATTGATTCGTGTGACTCCAGTATAGCTGGGTCAGTGGTTCCTGTCAGTCAGCTTGAGCTCTAGAGTGTCTCTCCCCCCCCCCCCCCCCCCACCCCCTCAGGTTTGCGGTAGCTCCAGGCGCTACTATAGCAGCTATGTCCACTTGTTTGTCTACTCCCATTACTGTGGGTGATGCTGCCTCAGGAGGAAAGTGAAATCCAGGCCACAGAAGGGTCAGTAAGAAACCAGCCTGAAGCCTTCACTCTGGCTGAGGTCATAGAAACCATACGGATCACTGCAACAGGGTGCTGATGGGCACTTGATAAATGGTGAATCCACTCCAGCTCCTGACACATCAGTGACACATGGGTCAAAAGGTTTTTAGATTAGATAAATAACTGTTAACAATCCCTGAGATTAATTTGTTTGCTACTCATGAAGACAGTCCACGCTGTAAAACATCCCAAAGCTGCCATTCCTCCCACTTTTTTAGATGTGTTCAGCAGCAAATGGTGCAAACTCCTCTGGTAGCCTTCCTCCTTAAGGCTGCCTTTTATTATTCATTGGCAAGAGTCAGCTCTCTGGGAGAGGGCTTCAAAGTGTGGACAAGTGGCTCTGGCTCAAGTCTTAGTGGACTTCCAATACTGCAAAGAATGATAAGAGGAGTTCATGGTGTTCAACTCTTTCTCTTGTGAAAACACACTGTCAGCGTTCATGTTAACACCTCCATTCAGCAACATGCATATCAGCATAGTTCTAATGTGGCTCATACACAGAAGTATGCACTATGCATGCAGTCTCTCTCTCTCTTCTTCTCTCCTATTCTTGCCACTTCACACATCTCCTCCATACTCCATGAGGTGTGATTCAGAGAGCATTAGTACCACAGAAGTGATGTACTCCATCATGAAAATATAGCACTGAGGTCTAATTCTGCTCTTTCCAGGGATTTCTCTTCACACACTATTCATTTTAACAGGTCCTGTTACAGAAGTAGAAGAATTTTAGCAGTAAATGAGGGTTGTGTAATTTCTGATAAAATATATAAACCGTATCAGTTGCCAAGGGGAAGGACATGAAAAGTTGTTCCCTGGCACTGCCTCTAAGGCCTCCATTTGGAACCCACTCTGCGGTGCTTTGTAACGTGTTTAAACATTATCCTAAGTAATCAGGGGGAGTGTTCATGAAGTTCCAGCTTGATGTTTAAGTAATGAAAAGCAAAATTCTGATGAGCATCATTAAACATATATGCAGTGGGACAGCTGGCCCGCAGCCACTTTGATGCCTTTGCCTCTTGAAAGGGATCATTAATATCCTCCTTTTTTCTTCCCTCAAATCTGAAAAACATAAAAAAAATAATTGAGACAAACAGAATAGAGCTTTTTTTAAATTTTGGACAAATCTGTCAACTTTTCTATCAGTTTCAAACTGAGCATCATAAAAATGGGGTCATTTTCCATCATGCATGATTTCACAGAAAGAAATGTTGACAGAAATAAACCAACTCAATAAACAATCCACCGTTTAATAAAACTTTGTAAGGGTTTGAATTGACTTGGCTGGCGCACAGTACAAAGTAACTTTGTTCGCATTGTACTGAAAGAGGCATTTGGCAACTGTGAGAGTCTCAATTTGTCTTCCAAATGTGCATCATTTTCAGCAATAATTTAAAATTCAGCTCTCACTCTGCTTCTTGAATAAGAACTGAGTGTCAGATTAACATTTCTCAGCTCTACACATGTCTACAATTATTTACTGACAATCCTAACCATAATTCCTGTTGCCATCTAAGATGTAAATTGACAATTAGAAGCACTAAGACAGTCGATGACTGTCAGGTACAGAAGCACTGGGGAACAGCAGCAAGCCCACGGAGAAGGAGGAATTACGAAGAGAGATGGACTGTGGTTGATGCAGCAGCTGCCTGTCTGACAAAACAAAGCAGGCACTTCAACATGCAGGCGGAAACGGCTCATTTTCAACCGAGTATGCACTGATTAAGTTGTTATGACGAGTCCTTGAAAGGTTTAAGTTTTCCCGGCTGCTGTGTTCTTCTCTCTGCCGTATGTCATTACTTAATAACTGTAGCAGTGAGAGAAGCAGTGTGTGTGTGTGTGTGTGTTAGAGAGAGAGAGAGAGCGCGCTAAAGAGAGTTTAAGAGAGAGGAGGTGACAGAAATGCTTGCTGATGGTGTGCCAGTGAGTACTGCTCCTGGCCACTCTGAATAGATTATAGCTGTTGACGCTGAAGCAGAGCCAAGGTGTAGCGGAAAAAGTTTGTGTGTGTGTTTTTTGTTTTGTTTTTTTTGTTTGTTTTTTTTTTTTGTGGTGACATTGTCACGAGCACCTGCATTCATCTCTGTGTCAAAAAATTGCCAGATGCAGTGTGATCAGAAGGCAATAAGTTGCCAGTAGAGTACGTTCTTTGTCACTCAGAGGATAAAAAGAAACTGTCTGTAAACCTGGAGTCTTTTGGTGAATAAATTGTCATGGGTTTGTTACTGTGACCTTGACTTTATGCACAGAAATAACATAGTCATGGGTTGCATGTGTAGCTCTTGATGGCGATTCATCTATGGATTTCAGTTTTCTAAGGTTTACGGCACTGGCCTAACCATAAGATGACCCCATCCAACCTTCACCCCCCAACCCCTTTTTCATAACTTGTTTTTCAACATACATTCAACATACGGTCACACTAGTCCTGTTGGGCAAGTTTCCCTGAGACACTATTAATCCAAGGAGGGGAAAGTTCTAATCCCTCAAGCCTTTTCTCTTGTAAAAGTCAAACATGAATAATACCACTAAAGCATCACGTAAATCCCACATCTGTGTAGTTTGTCTATCAGTCACATACTCATACACTCTCACTGTCAGGCTCTTAGAAGAGGTCAGAATGATTTTCTCTGGCAGTTAGCACTTTTTATGGCTGTCTTTTTGAGCCCCTCATCATATGTGACAGCAGTAATTTTGACCAGCTTGACAGATGACTTGGTCCACAGTCAGGTTCTGCAGTAAAGCCAATGGGAGACGCTATTACTCATTTTCAGTCATTTCCTCCATGGCAGCAGAACATGTTACACAACCATTCAGAAAGTTCTGTAAGTTTAACTGGACTAGCAAAACACGTTTAGGGCTAACTAACTATAAAAGACACACTATAAATAGACTTAAAGATACTCTCTAGCCTGGCAACATTAATGTTACAACACTCTCTCTGCAGCACTCTGTGAACACACTTTGACACAAAAACCAGCACTTTCTCCATCCATGAAGATTATCTGAACTTGTCTAGTCCCCACTTCTTCAAGTGATTTCCAGAAAAAAATATTCTCTATACTCGAGCCAATATGTTACATTTATGTCAATGTAAAAAGTTATGTATATACAACTGTGCAAATGTGCTAAGGTCTGCAAATCTCTTTACGCTCTGCAGAAACTACTCTAATATGAAGTGTGGCTTTGTATCTTGAGTCCCCATTCTTTCTGCCCCCCATCTATCTCCACATTTTACAACCTTCCCTCATTAACAGCTCCTAATTGGCCGTTGGGCTAAGCTGAAAACAATGAAGCATTGATTTCCTTAAACATAATCACCTCATCCAGTCATTTAATGGCTGCTGTCACTGTGGGCCACAGAGAGAAAAATGACCAGTCAATGGTCCCATCGATGCCCTTCACCTCCCTTCACCAAAGGCTAGAGTGCACAGCCAGCCACTCCATCTTAGCAGGTTGGTTTAACCCCTTTAGCTGCCTGACAGGCTCCAAGCACTACATCCATCACAACCTGCGCTCGTGTCTGAAGTTGTCCTCATCCTATAATGTGCCAGAATGCACACACTGTTACCACTGTGCACTTGAGCGGAAAATATCCATTATGAAATACCACAAAATATCATATGCATAAATATTCAACACACACAAAGTCAGACACAGATAATGGATGGTCATTTACCTCACCCTGAGCTTCCAGCTACCTGAATGGGATAATGTCTGGTCCAAGTGGCCATTTGTCGTCTAAGTGGCTCTCGTGACTGACCCAGTAGAGTCATCGTGAAGCCATTTACACTGCTCTCTCCACATACCAGATGGTTCATAGTGATCATGCCTAATGTCCACCTGGCTGATGGCTGGACCTCACCTCATGGCTGATACACATGCTGGCGTGTGCTTATGTGTGTGTATTAGGGATATTCCTGAAATCTGATGGCCATAATTCTAATCAACATCATAAAGATAATAATAATCATGATAATATGTCTTTTTCAAATTAGATGTATTCAGTCAGTAAAAGTTAAAAATACACAATATTTCACTTTTATCCCCCAAAAAAGGAGTTTTGCAAGCTTAAGCCCTTCAAGCCATGTATTCTTGATGTTACTACTGCCCAAATTGTGCCATACTTCATTCAGAACATTGTTGAATGTACTTTTGGGCCAACCACCAGTTTTCACTTCTTTCAGTAAAGGTTGAAATCTCCTGGCAGTGACTCAAAACTTGCTTGATCTACTGTACTGAAATAGCTGTCAAGGTGAATATCCCCAACACTTGTTCAGTCTTAGAGTTGTATTGTGCAGCCTTTCCCTTGTGGTGGGCTTCCCTCTTAACTATAGTAAGTCTTTTATGATAAACATGAATTATGATTCATTTATTGCCCATCCTGCACTACTTTTGGAATGAAACATGGCTTTAGTTCAGGCAGCAAAGTTGCACTCGTATCACCTGAATGGTGTCGCAATTCTGTTCATTGTCAGTTCCATTGGTTCATTGGTGCCTCCTTTGTTTGGCTAACAGCTGACTAGTAAAAGCCAATCACAATCATACAATAAATTGTCAGTTATATACATACAATATAAGTATTCTGAAAAACTCATGCCAACACTCCTTGATGCCACAACTACCTCCCTAACCCTAACTCACTGAAGAACCAAATGTAACAAGTAACATTCAAGTCCCCCATTCTTTCTGCCCCCCATCTATCTCCACATTTTACAACCATCTATCTCCACATTTTACAAAGTGATATCAATATCACTTGTACTGTATCAATATGAGGGCTGTTTTGTTGTCCCTTGTCAGATGTTGGCTGGTTACACCTCTGTAGTGCTAACCCACAAATCAGGCATTGAGACCAGCTGAGAGGATTCAACCCAATTCAGTATTCTGTGACGCAACGTCACTCCTCACTTATTCAGAGATATGCTTCAACTTGAAAGCAAGTCTGCAGGTCAGGAAGCTGTCGGTAAAATATTCAACAAGCCAACACATTGTGGAGTTTGGGGTTTTAGCACACTCAAGGGATTTTCTCCTCACTTTTATAGTCTGTGTTCTGCCTCCTCCTGCCCAGAAATATCTAACAACAAGCGCTGAGAGAGTGACATTAATACTGCACGACAGCATGGTCCAGCAGGACTGCAAATGTTTGCCTTTTAATCCAGGACTCTGGAGCCTTTGGTCTGGCCACGGCAGACATTGATGGGAATGGGAGAAGAAAACTGTTGCCAAACTTGTCTAGGCTGCTGGGAGCTCAGTTCCGTAATTCATGACCCGAGCCATTTTAAACATTTGCACAACCACCCCAGCCAGAGAAACACACACTGGTTGTTATCATGCCAGTGGAAGCAAATGCATCTTCTCACCGCAGCAGGATGTCCTCTTTAAAACTTAGTATGGCCAAGTGAAATGAGCCACAAACAAGATGGAATGTGGCATTTGGTTGTCTTTCCTTCTTTTTGCACTCTATCTTTTCCGTAGCTCGGAGAGGATAAGTTCAACCCTTCTCCTTTCCTCTCCTGTCCTCTCCTCTCTTCTCTCCTCTCTCCTCTGTCCTGGGATGAGCTCCAGTTTAATTGTTGGATGCTGGTGTCTGTTGCGGTGGCTGTCAAGGGAAGATAAAGAGTTTTTCCTGGGGCATAAGGAAAGGGGAGAGCGGTGATGGAGGGCCTCTCTCCTGCAGCTCCGCTGGCTGCATTAGCCCCACGCTTTATAATTGTGTGAAGGGGGCACTTCCAGTGGCTCCCTCATTACTCACTGGCCTGGCCAGTCCCTGGCAGCCAGACACACCTTGTCCTCTAGCTCTCTCTCTCTCTGCCTGTCTCACTCATTTCAGGATGTCCCTTAGCTCTATCACCCCCTCTCCCTCCCCTGGGCAATCCTCTCTATTGTTATTTTGACCCAGTACCGCCATTGGCGCATATCGCCTTCTCTTTTCACAGAATTTTTTTGACATCCTCCTTTGTCAGACTGGGACCTATTGCACAGCATTTGCTATGACTGATGTCACCTGTGCTTTGGAGTTAATGCTTTGGTGTAGTATAGCCTAAGACAGTATTGGCTCAGTCATGAGACTGAGTCATGAGGCGCCATCTAAGTCTAATGACTGCCAGGTCTTCACCAAAGAAAAAGATTCATCCTTTTTAATCATATTGACAACATATGGAAGATATCAAAAATGCAAAGACAGGCACATTAATCCATACTGAGTGTATGATGTGATCTTCATCGTGGGCTGATTGGTATGGAGTGAGGACAGCTTGCACTGAGTGAGAGGCAATTAGATGACATAATTGAGATGCCTCGAGGGCCAATCCCTTACACATACTTACAGTGTAAGTGCCCAATGATTGTCCTGCAGCGTGCCTCACATGATATAATGTGAGGTTTCCTAATTTTCATTCACATTATGTTTTGATTTTGATTGATTTTTCTGTTAAAACAGTGTATGGTCACATTTATAGTCATTTAATGAATACTTTCAGGACTTCTCTGCGGTTGCTTCAGTTGATTTTTAATAACATGTTTACTATTAATCTCTTATATATGTACTGACTATGTACCTCTGTGTCTGTTTGTCTGTCTGCAGAGGGAGGTACGTGTGAGGTGATTGCCGCCCATCGGTGCTGTAACAAGAATCGTATTGAGGAGCGTTCTCAGACAGTCAAGTGCTCCTGTTTACCGGGGAAAGTGGCCGGGACGACACGCAACAAACCTTCCTGTGTGGATGGTGAGGGCAACTCATTTGTTTTAAAATGGTTCTGCTGTTGACTGTTTATCAACATTTAGTGCCAGCGCAAGAAGTGCGCCCTACGTATAGAGAGGTGGAACCTAATGTACATTAAAAAATAAAAATAAAAATAGAAGATGCAGGAGCATCTAACATTTTATCAAAAGAACACAGAAGTAAATTTTTCATATTACGTCAAATTAATAAAAAAAAAAACAAAACAGGACACTGTCATGAAACAAAATTAGGATCTGATTAATTTTTTAAACCAAATTATATTACTTAAAATAAAATAATAAATAAAATAAAATAAACATAGCTAAATAAATTAAAAGAAATCGAGATGAAATTAAGTTTTCTATAGTATAGTAGAGTATTATTGAAGGTCTGTGCACAATATCATAGTAGTATAATATTACTTTGGCCACACCTGTGTTTTTGAATTAGAAATTTCTTACTGACTCATTTTTCCAAACTGCAGTTTCCAACATGACCACGATCAACTAACAATTACTCAAATACAGTACCTAAGTACAATTTGGAAATATCTGTACTTTACTCAAGTGTTTCCATTTTCTAATTCATATATACAATATAATATTGTACTTTTTACTTGGCTACAAATATCTGACAGCTTCAGTTTAAGTTTTACAAATATAAACTGTTGTATATTAAACTCCCCAAAAATGTAGTTTACAACTACATTTGCTTCACTTCCACCAACTACAACATCAAACTACCCCCTACGTGTTTATGCATCCATACTATTTATCCAATGATATAATAATAAAACAGTTCTTATTCTTAATGTACATTTTGTTGATAACACTTATCGCTTATCACTGAGCATTGCATGTCAGAAATGAAACATGGTTCCAAGGTGAGATTAACACCAGGTATGAATCAATTATTTTGGAAACATTTATTTTTCACATGCTTTAATAAACACCTCAGACCAAGACCTATACAGCATATTCCAATATAACTTAATCTGCTGTCTCTCTGTGACATTTCTAATAATAAAAATACATTCAACCATTAAGAATCCAGTAGTGCTGTGCTGCTGGGCATCATGGGAGAGAGAGGATGATCCAGTTGGGCTGTTGAACACCTGAGCAAGGAGCACGTTGCAGATCACATCGCCCAGGGCAGCTGAGGCTGATGGAAATGAATAACTCATAAACACAGGTCAGGGAAGCTCCAGGCTAGTGCACCTGAATTACCTAAGCCGAAAAACAGACCCCTGCATGAGGGAAAAGAAAAGCTGACAGGAAGCGCCAGTCTACTGAGACAGAACTGTATGCCTTCACTCCATAGAGCTATTTCAATGCTCCTCAGCCTCAATCTTTTCACCTCCACCTTGGCAGAGATCAGTCATCTCTCTGACTGCCTTTCACAAAGAAATGATACCTAAATGTCTTCACATTATGATCATTACATGAAGAGGCTAGACAGGCCTGCTCAGTGGGCTTCCAGGGTTGGTTAGCCACATGATCCAAGAATATGAATTATTAGATATGATCCAAGGAGGACACAAAAGAATTTTCCCTAGGTGGATGGAAATTTACCCAAAAACCCTGTAAAAGCCCCAGTGAACAAAGGAATTTTAACTTGGGCTGAATCAAAAGCACTGATGTTGTGTTTGCCTAGTGGCTGACATCTCCTGGATGAAACATTTACAGAGCTCTTAACTTTATATGCTTTAGCTGGGCTGTGTTGTCCTAACAGAGAGGCAGACAACTGTGACGCCGTCTCCTCTGCAGCAAATAACAGACAATGTACTTTGGACTCCTTTTATATCCATTCAGGTTGTGTCTTCTTCACTAAACATCGCCCAGACAGACTTTATAAATTGCCTGAAAAGCTTAACATCAGACTGAGACATTTTCTTGCTCACTCCTTAAGATGAATAGCACGTTAGTTGACTGTAAAAATAAAAGGTGAATAGAACTTGATGCATCAGGCCTTTGGAGAGAGAGCAGAAAATGCAAAGAAGTTGTGACCAGAAGTTGGACAAAGATATAGAAATCAAAACCTGAATTACACGGACCGAAGCGTGGAGGTGGAGAGGGTGGAGATGCTGTTAACACTTCATGCCTCTGTGCTTTGGACTCCCGCAGCGGGAGAATCCTCGCTGTTATTGTATTGATTAACAAGCACTTATAGAAGGAGTGGCGAGAAAATGGAAACGACAAGTCACTGAGCAGCAAGCCACGCTACTGTGCACATTACCGAAAGAGTTAAGGCGACCTGCCTTCTTAATAATTTTATTTCCTTCAGTTACTTGGATAGTTTTCATCTGCTTCAAAGTGAATCAGGCTGTTTGTTATTTATTTAACACTGAAACCACCATGGGATAAGGGCTGAAGGGCAGACGGAATAATTATGTGATTATTCATAAGAGCTCATTTGTAGTCGGAGGTGTCAGGCGTTGCAAACACACCATTTAATTAAAGGATTCTTTTTTTTGCAAGTGTGGAAATGAACGGACACACAGGCGGAGGAGGGGGGCATTCCATTCAAGGGTTTTGATTGTCTGGGGAAGCTTCACCTGAAAGCGCGTGTTTGTCAACTGTGCCCCCGCAGGCTACCGTTGCACTATGTGAGGGATTATAGACTTGTGGAGTCAGTAGTCTGGCCCCTCAGCAGCGCACCGGCCTGGCCCAGATGGAGCTTTCTCCCCAGGTCCCAGCATTATTAATGTCCCATCCAGATAAGGAACGATGCCGCAGCCCAGCTCATCTCACCACCCCCTGGGGGGACACCTGCCGCCGCTGTACCATACACAGGTTATGTTCCCACAGAGAAAAAAAAAATATGAAGAATAGCCAGTGCCCTGATACAACCCATCAGAAGTATATCTTCAGAGGTCATTTGGTTTGAACACACATACAGAGCCCGGAGGAACGAACGCTCCTTTATCTTTGGCCAAATTTGCAGAAACAGGCAGTCTCCCTGATGTGCTGTATTATCGGTCATTAGCATCAAACTCCAACATCAAAGCACACATTGAAGATCAGTCCCATTGTCAAGTGTTCGCCACTTCGTCAGTGTAGGCCGCATGGGGTTACTTCAGTTGCTACTGGTAACTGTGTTGGTCGTTATTTATATATGGGGATGTGACGACAGCTTGCGTTGGGAGGCGTCATGCTCAGTGGGGGTCTGCTGTCAGATTATCCCCGTGGTGGGAATTGATTATTAGCTTTGACAAGGAGAACTATGACCCAGTTATGTCAAGGCCAACGAGGCTCTTAGTGAAGAACATTCCTTTTAACAAGTCAAACGCTCATATCTCTCCAGCCTCACCGGGCCGATCACATGCACTCAGATTAGGCGCTCGTCACTGCACCACTGCCTTTATCCCTGTGTATGAGACATGTAAGCCCTCAGTCACAGTATCGACATAGACATAGACACACACACACACTCATACAAATCAATACACATGAATATGCGCTTATTTACTCAACACATGCATGCAGATGCCCTAATATGCACACATGCTACCACTTTGTGTTGTCATGTAGCTGCTGTAGCGGTAAACTCCTTCAACAAGAGATGCACGCAGATGCCTGCTCGCTGCTGATCACTGATGGGGAATGAACCCTTCTGTCTGGCTGCAGGCGCATATAGCCGAGCATGACAGGTTGTCATGGTACATTTGAGATACATCCGGGGGGAGAGACACATGGATTCTACTTGAGGGGAGGGACAAGAAGTGCTGCAATTCTTCCACATACATTACTGGTCAAACAGGTTATGAGTGAAATCAGAATATTATTAGCATGCTAGAATAAGATATTGTCTTTGAAACATAATAGTTCCATTATAAGCTGGGCAATCACTGTTATCAGCAAGAATGTAGTTTATCAGAGTGTTTCCTTATTGGCAAAGCTTGTCCGTATGTGTTTTGTGCATACAAAACATATCTCATCTGCAGCGTGTTTATTAGTCACTGTATCTGTTTGGATCAATGCCAAAGTCCAATCTGGTGACACCCAAGAAAAGCCAAGAGAATATCTCATCCCTGTGTTATAAAATTTCTGTCCTCCCACAGTTTGGCTGTCATATTGTTCCACAGCCCCCCTCTGCTACTGTATCTGGTTGGCGAGATACAAACCTGCTGCAGATGCTGCCTGAGGGGATGGACAGAAGGAGCAGATTATACTGTACAATAGAAAACAATAACTCCTTTCTCTTACTGACAAATACACACAAAGACAGACACGAGGAGAAACTAACAAACACAGAGATCCTCCTGAGTCAAAAAAGATGTTTGTGTCTTTGCAGAAGTTGAAGATAATGATTGTGAAGTAGGTTTTCTCCTCCATCTTGGTCACATCCCACAGAGCTCTCACAGCATTGGCGATGTGATTAGACTCTCAACCTTTAACCTGCCAGGAGAGGATCTGACCCTTAGCTGGAGTTGAAAGGTGTCCTAAGTTTCTTTTTTTTCCCCCCTGTCTCCTCATCACTCATTTTTTAAAAACAACACCATATTTTCTTTCTGCTCTCACTACTGGAGTAACAAGTCTGTGATTGTATCAAGAGAGAGCGAGAGAGAAGTAAAGAAACATAAGGCAGATCTATGTCAGCTGTGTGGGAGATACATTTTTTTTGAGTCGCTTTTGTACCCACATAAAGAAAAAGAAATAACCGTACAACAAAAGGAGTCATTGTTCATCCATTAATAGGCACACATGTACACACCTACTCTCACACACACGCGCACACCAACTCCACAGACACAAAGTTACACTCATTCATTGATGCTCAAAATGCACACACACACACAAAAGGAATCATGACATCAAGTGAGACATTTAGATACAGTGTGTTTTTAGTGTAATCATATTCATACGAAATACGTGTCATATTTTTAGCTGTAGTAATTTTGACCCTGAATTGTGACACACATACTCTGTTTTTTTTTTTTCCCCATTTTGCTTTTTCCCCTGATACATTTTGTTGATGATTGTGCAGGCTGCACACCAAGCTCGACCTGAATTAATCTGGGTCCTGCCAAGTAGTAAAGCCTTCTTATAGGCATTTTAATTTGAATTCAAAATCACTCTGAAAAAATAATCAAATGAAAACACAGGAATTCTTCTTCAAGTCGGTGGGATGTCCATTACAAATTCAGAAATTCATTAAAGCTATGTGATTAGAAAGCCAAACAATATTTCTTGAATAGCTAATCAAACCCTGGCCCTCTCTTTTTCTGAGAGGGGGCAAAGATTAATGCAGAATAATGACTATCTGAGGCTGACCTCAGGTCCAGGGTTCCAAGTCTCAGCCCCGCTGTAATTATACACTTGCTTCATTTGCTTCATGCTCCCCTGACCCTCCACCAGTACTTTCTTGCCATTGCACAATGCTTGCACTCATACCTCTGTCTCACTGAGATGGAGATGTTTTTGTTTTTTTTGGTTTTATTAACCACTTCACTGTAATTCTTCTAGTAAAGTGAGAGAGGGATCACTTGATTAATGGATTGTTTGCTTACTCGCATGATTATAGGAATGAATGATTGATTGGCTGTTTGTTTAGTTAATAAGTGAGTAATCAGGGCACTCGCAGAGCACTGAGGTAAAACTGCTCAGGTGAAAGGGAAGAGAAAAACACCCAGATGACCTGAATGAGTCAGTGAAAGAAAAAGAAAGTGGAGCTGAATGTGGGAAGCATCGATTCTTCACCCCAACCTGTAAATTTAAGCCAACAAATGGCATGAGAATTTAAAGCCTAATTGCTTTCTGCTCCAGAATCTTGACTGAACGCGACTCATTTAAGTGGCTCACCAGAGACGAAAAAGCAAACACTACAGCCGACATGATTGAAAAGCCATTGTTTTGCTATGATTAAGTCCGCCAAGCGCTGCGCGGCCTGCTCCAAGTTAAAAAACATTAACTATTCATTGAGTCCAAAGACACGTATTCACATTTTGACACAGACAGAAATCAATTCCCTTCCTCATCCGTCAAGGTGTTCAAACATTCTGCTACCTGGCAGGGACGTGTCAGCGAGTTCAATCCATCACAGAGCGCGCTCACCAGTGATCTGACAGATGCACTTGTAAAAGGTCCATCGCTTCATGTTTTTCAATCAATTCAAGTCCCACTCTCGGTTGTTTGTCCATCAAAGCTAAAGACTCCAGCCTGCTACACGGCCAACATCTTGAATCAAACACACTTTCTGTCCTTGTTTGCTGATTATGCCAAGCCCATCTGTCATCTTTGACAGTGTACAGCAGCTATTTTATGGTAACATGTGAGGATCATGTTAATTGGTGTTGGTGCTTTAAATCACAGTGAAGGCTTTCAGCTTAAACAGATGGATCTGAAAGTTAATAGTCAGGATTTAGGACAGTGGTCCACTGTACCTCCCCCTCCTCCTTTACTTCCTAGCAGACACAGAGGAGGAGTAAAGTTTGCTGATGTTGGAACAAAGGTTATACCCTCTATGCTGACGATTGCTCAGGGAGTAGTTAAAGTAAAACGACTGTTGGAGGTCAGTGGTCACCAGAGAGTGATGCATGGATCCTGGCCCAGAAATGGCTCTTCTCCAGTGGTCAAGGTCAGAGCCAGATGTCCTGGCCTGGGTACAGCCACAGACATGAGAAGTGTGTGTTCACACGAGGCTTCACATGAGGTTTTTTTTTTTGTTTTTTTTTTTAAATCCTGGTAGCCATCAGAACAGGCATGTCATTAACCAAGTGTTGAGTTATGCTGAGATGAGCCTGCTGTCTTCCACACACTGACTGACTGAAAAAGATTTTTAAGGCAAAGATCAAATTTGAGCATGAATATTTATAAGATGTATTTCATAGTCACTGTTCATTAAAATTTTAACTGTCCTTTTAGTACAGGATGGGAAGCTGTCAAGATATTAATTAGAGTTGTGCAAAACTGCATTTTTAAAGATGGTGGATTATCCACATTGTCTGGTCTGTACTGTGGAATAACATTAAGTTTTTCAACATGATGTGAACACAGAACTGCAATGATGTTCTAGTTTACGGTGACATATTTTCTAGCTGACACACTGCAATTTGTGAAGACTCTGGTAATTCATCTTTGATCTTGTGGGCATAATATCCAGATAATAAGGAGTCAGTGCTGTCTCTGGTTAGATGTTTTATTTTTAAGCTAAAGAGTCATGAAGAGGCTACTTAAGCTCTTGACTCCACAGTGTCCACAACATTTATAAAATCTTGAAATTGGGCAGCTTTAATGATGTCACAATGGTAATTAGTGTCTGACATGTTTGTTTTTTTTTCCACATAAAAAGTTAAAATAGCTTGTTAAATATTCTCAAAATGACATCTGCTCCTTCTCCCTCAGTGAAAAATCCAGACTCTAGAATGAACATACAAGACACGAGTTCTCCTACTTCACTGAAAAGTCCATTCTTAATGTATCTGCATTGGATACTTTTTACATTTCAACATTGCTCTTGTGTTAGGTGCATATTGGAAAATGACTGACTTCCAGTCTGGTGGTGATGCCATAATATGCTTGTACATCCATGTGTAAAACTCAGATTAAAGGTAAACACAGGGAAATGTTCCTGCTTCAGCAGAGGAATTTGAAAACCTTCTGGTAACAAACTTTGCACAGACATCATTCTGCACATTGAAGGTTAAACATCCAGCTGAAATGACAATAGGCAAAACACATCAGTAAGTAGACAGGGGATTGGGTGAAGTGTAACAATATAGATTTATTGTCCAATCTTATTATTCATGCTCAGTTGCTTTGATGTCCATTCTTAGTAAGTCCACCATTTAATGAATAAGTGAATGAGGATGGTTTGACACATGGTTTTCCACAAGTTTGAAATACAGCAGAGAGGAGAGTGGAAAAAAACCCAAACTGTAGCTTTAAAATGTTGATGATTTTTCATCTGATTTGATCCAGGAACACAGTGTTGGCACTAACCATTGAGCATTACACCGTATCATGGAAATTACACTTAAACATATTTTACTGGCAAAATCGAGAACGGAACTATGTTAACAGTCAAAACACACAATAAAAATCAATAATCCAGGAGCGGATCATTGAACAACCAGTTAGTATTCTGGCTCTCCCCTAATTCAAAAACATTATACAGGAATTTAATATTGGTTATCTTAGACATAAGTGATGGATGCAACAAATAATACTATCCAAAACCTCCCAGACCCATGTTAATACAGCTGTTATCCAGGTTCCTTGTGTATAAATTACCCATGCTTCATGTGCACACATTTCAAAGCACAGAGGGTGAGGTGTATTCAGTTCTGTGAAGTATAGTAAATATTATTCAACTTTCATGCAGAGCAGCTCTCATGTTTCGGCAGCTCGTGTGTGAGGCAGTGTTTTCATATTCTGCCTCGTTTTGCTTCCTTTTCTGTCTCTTTCCTGCTTTCTCTCTCTGGCTGTATTTGAAGGAATTGATTTTTGTTTTGCAGGTATTACTTTACCATTTTCAATTTCAAGTGGATTCTGCATTCACATTGTTGAATATAAATTATTCTCAGTTGGTGGTATGATGAAAAACAACTTCTCGGCCCCCGCCCCCCTCCATTCTCACCCTCTGCAGCATGAGGAAGAGGCTAAACAGAGTGGCAGCACATCATCTTCACTCGATAGAACTGATTAAACACATCTCCTCAAGCCCAGGCATAATTTGCCACTTAACAAGGACTTCCTGCATAGTTACAGTGTTGCAGCTGAATGTAAACATGATTAATGATGTGAAATGCATATTTAGCCCTTGGATGGAGACAGAGGGAGGAAAAGCTAGATAGCAGGAGCAGAGTGGATGATGGAACAACATGTGGTAATTAGTGGATAAGGTAAACAGCCATGGGGGAAGCCAAAGGGTGGGTTCACAGCTGGTTAGTGGACGCTCCCATTCTGGCATTCAGTATCCTTAGGGCTCATGGAGGGAAAAGGCAAAGGAGGAAGTCAGGAAATGCAGCAAGTTCACTCAACAGCAGTGGGGTGTAACTCTGTGT
The DNA here is from genome assembly GCA_033238685.1 of Lates japonicus. Classification (NCBI taxonomy): domain Eukaryota; kingdom Metazoa; phylum Chordata; class Actinopteri; family Centropomidae; genus Lates; species Lates japonicus. The sequence continues at coordinate 18,298 of BRZM01000311.1, read as the reverse complement.
CCAGTCTTTTTCTGGAATATATTTTTGCATGCAGGCGTGTGAGTGTCAGTTCACACAGAAGCGTGGCACACCCTGTGCTGTGAGGGACTGCACTTTAACCGTCTTCTTCCAACAGTTGGAGACGGCATGTTGCTCATACCACAATTGATTGGTGGTTGGCCTGTAACCTTGGCAACAGGCTGAAGGGGAAAATATTTTTCCAAAGGTTCAAACATGGGTTTGAAAAAGAAATGACACAAATTTAACTTATCACATTCACCCAATCCTTTGACCTTCACATGCTCTTTATGTCAGTGTGATAAAAGGAAAGATGTTCTTTGGAGATTTAAACAGCAAATTTGAAGAAAATATACTCCGTGCTGAAAAAAAATTGTTGAGGGGAAGAGATGACTTATCATCTGAAAAATCGCTATGAACTTCTCACATTTGCTGTCAGAAACCTCACTCTTCATACGGAGGAGTGTGGAAAACAAAAAGTTTTTCAAATATCATGGTTAATAAATGAATCAGAACTTGACTTTGAAAGAACAGTTTATATTTGTATGCAATGGTTTGATCAGAGGTTTAACAAAAGAAAAAAAATACTAGAAAATTATAAAATACATTTCCACTACAGTGCTTTTTGACTCACTTGTTATAAATACAGTTCTAAGTAATAAAATAGGTAGGGAATTTATTTATTTATATAAATGTATTTATTTAACACAACCAATTGCACATATGGGCTGTGATAAGTTAATTAGAAGAATATATACATGTATTGTAGGTAAACACAGCTTATTTATTTATCTTCTACCTTCTCCTCACTCAGGTTACTCACCTTTGATTAAAGGTACTTTTTCGTATCATCTAACACCTAAGACATTTTTGAAGAACACACACAAACTCACACTCAGACACACCAGCAGAGACTGAGAGAGCGAGAGAGCGAGAGAGAGAGAGAGATCTTGATGAGAAGATGAGAACATATTTGTTTTTGTGAGATAGCTGGAGGAAGAATTCAGTCGATGTTAATGAGAGGCAATTAGTTTTGATTAAAAATGAGATTGCTCCCCTACATGCAATGTAGCTATATCAAAACAAAATAATGATTAATTTCTGTTGGTATAAGACATTATTGTCAAGAGCAAAAAGTACCCATGCAGCTACGACTACAATCGCTCTGAGGCCAAAGAGGGGGAAAAACATTCATTTAGAGACACGGCTGTGTGTTCCTCTGGAGGCGCTCATAACATGTGTAGAATATGTACACAAACTATGTTTACATGGGAGGCTTCTGCATGTATTCAAATGTTGTGATGATTCTGCCTACATTTTAAACTTCTTGTGTTTTTAACTATGATTTATTTTTACTTTTAATGCTCCTTAAGGTTCTCTTTTGTATTTGCATCTGTGTTGCATGCATACATACATGAACGTGTGTGTCAACAAGTGTCTGTGTGATAAACTAACCAGTTGTGATGCATATCTGTGCTCATCTTCCCCAGCGTCCATTGTAATTGGGAAATGGTGGTGTGAGATGGAACCGTGTCTGGAGGGAGAAGAGTGTAAGACTCTGCCTGACAACTCTGGATGGATGTGCTCCTCTGGGAACAAAATCAAGACCACACGGGTGAGACCTCACACATACTCACTGTGTGTGTGCACGCACGTGCAACGCGTGTGCACGCACACACACACACACACACACACACACCCCTAACCACAAATGCGTCTATCTGCATGTACAGATTGACACTCACAATACACGTACAATACATGCCTGTTCTGTGCACATTTTAACCCAGGCGTATACGCGATTGTACACATATCCACATGCCCACCAGCACACTCACACAGTCTGTGCCTAAAATGTCACTTTACTTTTTACTTCCGTCTCAAGAAATAACAAGACGCTTTGTTTGAATACTCTAATTAAATGCCTTAACAATGCTTGCCAACTGCCTGCTTCATTTTTAATTAATCCTCTGTCATTGAACAATCAAACATACGCTGTGTCAAACCTGTGGGTAAAAAGGGACGTGCGCAAGTAATATTGTTATCGAAAATGCCCTCTGTATAACAAGGTGTATTCTGTTCTGTGTAAGTAACCTAGCTAAGGGCCCATAGTAGTAAAGAAGAAACATAAAGCAGGCAGTAAACAAACAGGTGGGCTCTGCCTCAGGCCACACTCCTCTCAGAGATAAAGTTAACGGCCACTCTGCTTCTGCGCTGCCTTTCGGCTCTGTAAACTGACTCTGAATGCGGCATGCAAAAATAATGAAGGGAGTTCGGTCCTCGGAGCCAGCAGTCCAGCACTCTGTGACAGGTTGATCACCCAATTTGTATTCATTTAATTGAATCCCCCCCCCCCCCACCTGCTCGCGATCAACAAACCCCCCTCCCTCCCCTATGTATTCTCTTAGTGCTTGGTGACAATGACTTTGAATAGAAGCAGAGACTAATGTGATGGTAGGGAAACAGGGAACAGCCAGTGAAGGTTAGACCACACGGGGCTTTCCAAGGTTGTTCTGCAGATTTATATGCCAGCAGATAGACATAAAGCTTTCACTGGGCCCCCTCACAGCCGCCACAGGCTTAAAATTTTCAGAAAGAAGTTGATCGAATGGGGTTTTTCCAGCCTGCCAAGGTAAGGTGCAGTACTTGGTTCACTTTAAAGAATGCATCTCTAATTCTCAATTCAGTCCTTTGCACAATTTGAAATAAGTAAACTTTAAGTGATCGTTGTTTTTAGATAACTTGGAACAAATTATTTTCTTCATATTAGTCAAGATTGTAAATTTTTGATCTAATTTAATCAAAAATCTTAAGAGGGCCAAAGGCCTGAAGCTGCTTTTCTACCCAATACACACGTGTCCTTTTTTCTTGACCCTCTCTTTGCAGAACACCCAGCCATACTCCCCTTTTTAGCTTCCGGAAGCAAAATGCAGAGGATGCGTCAACAGAAATTGAGCTGCATTCTTGCTTCTGTAAAGGTTAGTCTTTTTCTCAAGCTGTTCTGTGTTTCTGTTTTCCCGTCTCTCTCTCACATCACTGTTATGCACTTGAGTGTCGGGCAGTAAGAGTGGGACCAACTCATGCTCAGTGGCTTCTCATTAACCCATATACTTGGCGCGAAAATAATCAAGTGTGTGTTTACATGCTGTGCATGATTAGGCAGGCGTGACACAAATACTGAACGCACCGCCACCCACTGTAAATATTTATCACCCAGCACAGGCAGCGCACGCATAAATAAAAAGTAAGTTGCTGCGTTTTTCACATAAACGGTGGCACATGTATCACTAAAATGTAGTGTAGGGGGGGAGAACATGCATATACTGTAGCAGCTCATTCACTGAGTAGTGTAGAAAGACACAGAGAGCCAGGTCCACCCCTTAGCAGAACTCTGCTGTCTGTGATCAGTGTGTAATGGCAGGATCAGTCCTTCTTCCTTTCATTGCTTCCTTTGTTCCATGTCCTGTTTTTGCTATCGGCCGCTGTGTGGGCTTGATTACAGTGCCTTGCACCGGTCTGCCAATCCCATTAGGCACTAATCTGTGACATGCGACTTGCTCCTCTCTGTGTTTGCTCCTAGTTGTGTATGCACACACGTTTGATGTGTTTTGATTTGTATGTGTTTGTGCGTGTGTGCTCACGTGTGCGCGAGACCCCCGGGCAGGCCTCTTCCCTTTTCGTTGTGTGGCTTCTTATCAGAGTCCACTTGATATCCTGATCCCCCTCTGAGGGTCTTGTTGAAGCAGCTATCAGCACACAGCATAGCCCACGGGCTACATGAAAGGCTTTTTATCCTGCACTCTGCTCTCTTTTTTAATCAGCATTCCTCATTCACCTGCCTCTCAGGCCAAATTGCCTCATTTGTATTTGTTTCGTCACAAGTCAGCAAACCCACAACATGCCATTGTTTTTTGTGGGGGTTTTTTTTTTTTTTTTGCTCCCAGCCATTTTATTTCCTGCAGGTTTTCATTTTGCTCTGAAAAGTGTCGGTGAAGCGCAGTGAGGCAGGCACGCACACATGTTCACCCACACACAGACCTCATCACCATCTTTCATAAAAATTGGCATGAAAAGTAAGAAGCCAAGCAAAGCCAGTGCCTGACACCCATGTTTCTTCTTTTCTTTCTTTATGTCTTTCAGAGAGGGAGCCCTTCATTGCCTGTTCTGTAGCAGCAGACAAGGCAGGCCCTTTTGTTTGTGGAGGTCACAGTGAGAGCAAGGCTGGGGAGCACCTTCCAAAACACTCGCCCACCATAGATCTGCATTACCCGCTCCACTGGCTAAATAGATCAATCCATCTCTGCTCCCTCCAAACAATTATACACCTTAAGAGAGAAAGGCAGAATGAGTGAGGCTGTAATGAAAACATCTTTTCTCCTACTCGTTCTTCTCCCCTGCTTTTGATGATAGTGAAAAGAATTATGTTCATTTGATAACCTCACTATTTGTGTGTTAGAGTGAATATGAATGTGTCTCCAGTATCAAAGCAGGAATGTCATACATATGTAACACAACCCTCATCAGGCATTAAATTAATTTTAATGGCCTTTTTTTTTTGTAATTTCACACTGCAACATAACCACTTATTCATGTGCAGTAGTTGTTTTAACTGTGTAAGTCCACAGCAGTTCCACTATGGAGTATGTAATTGCTCAGATTAGTAAGTGCTAAGCATTGGACTCCAGCGAATCAGTTCTTTCACACCATTATCTTTTCACACTTTATAGTGTGTATCCCCTCCATCTAGTCAAACATAATTTACTTGCCACATGTCCCTTATTAAAAGGAGCAGAGGGCACTTTTTCAAGCAAAATAACACACTGTGACAAGATGTAGCCCAGCTGTGAGACAGTTTCAGAGCAAAAGTGACCTGCCAGCAGATGCATCGCCATCTAATTTGTCAAATCGGACGACCACACACTGCAGTTGGTCAAAATGAACGACAAGCAGCCATGCTACATACAGTTCAACCTCACAAAGAAAATCATCTGTTTCACCTCTGTGCTTGACAACACCTCTCCTCCTCCTCCTCTTTCACTCCTGTATGATGTCATCGCGAGGACAAACATAAAATTATATATAAAACCGTGTGTTAAGGATAAATAATAAACAGCATTTTTTAAGTATGAGTCTGTAAGCTGCCCAGGTTGTCATCCTCATGACATTTTTATACAGGTTTAGGGTGGAGGAGTTCATTCCAAGTGCTACTGATTAATTTATACTCGTTTTCTTTGCTTTTTCCATTGTCAATGTCACATTAAATGGATCTTGATGTATTTTGTTGTCTGGAGTCTTCTGTTTTTAGAGGGTGCTCTTTAGTGCTGTTTGAAGAGGTTTCTCAGCTGGCATGATTGATTTGCGCAGCACTAAACGAAAAAGGGGGGAAAGGGTAGGCTGTGTTTGCACTAAATTCTTTTGCTAAGGCAATTGTCCTTGGCTCCTTTTACTAACTGAAGTCTGAGTAAATGGCAATTTAATGCGGCCAGCAAATTAGAATGCAGATGGCTTAGTTCCAGCAAAGATGGGACAGGCAGGAAATCCTTGAGCAATCCGCTGCTACCTGCTGCACTGTTCATTTGAAGAGGCAGAGGACAAAAAAGAACAGAGGACACTTTTAGTCTCACACACTCTCACACTCACATGCATGCGGGTTGAAATGACAGCATTTGCATACAACCCCTCTTCTCCCGCTAACAAACCTCTGGTGGATTGTGTCTGAGACAGAGAGTGAGCCGTAATATGTAACCTGTTACTGCTCTTGTTCTTGCAGAGGTCATTCTCTGCTCCAACATCTTGATATATCGTCATACAGTAGATGATACAAATGCAAATGCCGGACAGATGAGCCCAGAGGATTACTTTGTTTAAGGATCACGAGAGAAAAGAGCAAAAGAGAAATGCTGTGATAAGACCTGGAGGAGAAATCAACATGTTAAATCAGAGATTTTGAAGCTATTTTGAGCACACGGGGGGAACAGCTGCAGCGCAACTACCTAAGCAGGCATGATATAGTCATTAAAGGAGAATGCATGAGTAATCTGTGTGTCAATTATGTGTTTCTTTTACATGGAACTGCAAGATAGGTCATGTGACATTTGTCTTAAGTTATTTGATCTTTGAAAAATAATTTACTTTTTTTTAAAAATCCAAATTTACATTGATGCCTCCCTTGTTTCAGAAACTTTCTAGCATCACAGAAGTAGAAAATTCTCTGCATGTACAGCTGTCAAAGCTGTGCAATCCTGCAAATATGTTATTTTAGTAGTAGAAAATGTTATGAAATGATTAATCTAAATTGGGATCTGCATCTGCATCAAAATACAAATGATATGTTCATTCATTCAAGTAAGTGTATTAGTTGGATCCACCAGAAACAAGCAAACAGAACTGAAAACATACCCATTCTGACAAAGGAAAGCATCAGAACTGCAAACGATACTTTATTCTTTTAAAATAAGTTGATCTGGATTGAAAACTGGCGAACTAATATCACTGCATTCAGTTTTTCAAAGAATAGTTTATGACTCTAAAATCAACTAAATGATTTGATAGAATTAAGATTTTTTGCAGTCTATCAAATCATGTCAAATTAAATGCAATCAACCAACAATATAACTGCACTGCATTATGTTTTCTGTTTGTGCTCAATGTTGATGTTAAATTAACTCGAATTATAATGCCTGAGAGTCCCCTGCTTCTCAGATTGCTCTCTGAAGCATAATCCCAAAATAATACACTCTACAGTAGGTGAGTACAGGTGCACACCAGTCTACCCACAAAAAAAAAAGTTAATAAAATAATTTGGCTCTCTTGCTAGCATGTCCAACATACTGGAGCTCTGAGACGCTCTACTGATGTGTGCCACAGCTCAAAGAGTCCCAAGCAGCACCTCCACAATCAAATCCACACACCTGGCTACCACTCCGCCAAGCCTGCTGCTGGAAATGTCATGGCTGTATTTCTTAGTTGAACAGGATTAAGGGATTTCTAATTGGCCCACAGCATGCAGATGACTCAATTTTTTTTTTCTTTGTAAAATCTTAAAGCAGTAATATAACTGGAAAATATGAAAAAAAAGCGAGTTAAAGAAATATTTACACGCTTTGGCTGTGTAGACGGTCATAGGAGGGCAGAGAACTCAACTGCTTTAACTATTGTAGACATCATGCACACAGTTTTTATTGAGCCTCAGGTTGCACTGGATGCTGAAAAGCGGGACATTCAATAGCAGTCTCAAGGTTGCACAATGTACCATTGAAATGTGTCCAGGTCTGCAACTGAGGCTGAATAGAGTCCCTGAACCAGAGTCACGGAGAGACAGCTCAGACTCACAGCGGGGCTCCCCATCCCTTAGCAAAGCCAAAGTTTACTTTATCAGGTTGGAGAAAATCCTCTGATTGGCTGGCCTGGTATGAAGGCAGCAAATGAGGGTGGGGCAGTGGGCTGGGGGTGGAAAGGATGTGGCTAAATAGTCTGAGAAAGTCAAAATATGCCAGAGTCAACATGTGGAAGCAGGCAACACAGCATGGAAACACACAAGCTTTGTTTGGTTTTTGTTTTTATAAAGCTTTTTCCTGATATATCCCAGTATACCTATAAATGCCAAAACACCTCAATTTTCAGCGTTGTTTCCACTGATAAGCTGTCTGTTTTAGTAGCAGCAGGAACCAGGAGGTGAGAGACGGGCCGTACAAAGCCCATAGTCTAAAAGACTCTTGTTTTGAAACATGCGAACGGGGCAATTCTTCGGGTCTAACTTAATTCTGTATGCCTTGTTCTATCTAAGTGTGTTTTCTCTCCTCCTCTCTCCTCCTGTGTTGCAGATTCATCCCAGGACCCAATAGAGAGCTCCCATTGCAGGGGCTGCGCACAGGCTCTTCCCTCATCTACCCTTTCTTCCCACCAAACGGACTAAAAACCATGATCCACGGCTACTGACTGATTAATTTGGGGACCACAGAAAGGATATCCACCCAGATAAAACAGCTTTGCTCGCGGTGCCATGATTTGAAAACCAGACTAACTCTGCTGATCAATGAGCCCATGTTGGTGACTCTCCTCTTTCCACACAGCTGTGGCTAGTTACTGACCTACTTTCTCTCTGTTTCCTCTTCTGTCTCCCTCAGAAACTGAAACAGCGAGCAGGGTCATTTAGAGGTTGTTAAAACATTATTTGAAGATATTCACTGGCCTGCCTGAAGGTAAACGGCTGAGGAGCTATATGGACCTGAATATGGATCCATAGAACTGTGGAGAGAAAATTACCTTGATATCCTTTTTATTTCTGTGTGGAAGAGTTACTTGTATCAGACTCAGTACTTTAGCAGGATGGCTTTGCTGAAGACATGGATGAGATTTAGCTGAAAAACATTGGATTTTCTAGAACACGACCACTAGCAAGCCCATAATGCGAGCAATGAAGAGTCTCTAGAGGCTTTAGCGCTTCGCCCCCATGGCCTCACCAAAAATACACGATGGACATTTGAATTTTGACTTTATTCATAAGCCCAATGTAAATTCATGAACAGTAATTTCTTTGTATGTAAGATAATTTGTATATACATATATAAACACATTACATATAAGATGACAGATCCAAGAAGTTGAAAAATATATTTAAGACTCTATTAGAGCTCCAAATATTGATCAGCCCCCTGAATATAATGCAGAGGTTGTTGTCCCAGTACGGTGTGTATAGGACTGCTTGCAGTGTATGCTTGCATTGGAAAGCCACAATGGAATCCGCAAAATAAGTCTTGGTCACTTTTGTCATTCAGCACCCTGTTGGTTAAGCCAGAAATGCTTGTAGTTTCTGTTGTTGAGGAAAACACTGTATAGAACTGCCTCAAAAGACAGCAGCACTAACAACAACCCCTGAGCTCACACAGATATATTTTAGACCTAGAACAGCATCAGGAAAAACTGACCATAATCGATATTTAGTAGTCTAGTTTCAGCTGTGGAGACTGGTCATGACCGGGACAGCTTTACTGTGTTTAATACATAGATCTCCCTCACACACAGAGAGAGATGATTATTCAAAATGACACAGTGAAAGTATTAGTCACAATGGGAGAAACATATAGTTATCCCTCAGTAGATATAAAGTATATTACAGGACAGCCTTATGAGAAAATAAAATGGTTTATACTGATATGTTGTCTCCTATTCCTTCATATATGGTAACTGACATTTTGAAAATGTTCCTCTGATGATTATTTGATATGTTATGTAATATGGGGTAAGATCTTGTCAAGAGTTTCCCATTTATATGATATGTTAACATTGTGAACAGAGTTTATGCTTGAGTAAACAAGCAATCAACAACAAAGGTTAAGCGAGGCATGAAATGACTTACAGGCAGTCAAACACACACATGCTGTAAACACAAACAAATCTGTGATGTTTACTTCTACACCCCTTTGGTGCAGTGATTTATCAGAACAGCACATTCAATTCATTCACGCACTAGAATAAAGATTTGCATTGCCAGGCTAAATTCCGTAGATGATTTTTTCAACATCAGCCTCCTCTCGGCTGATATGAGATTTGTTTCTTCTCCCAGTGGACGCACTAGTGTGCAGTTCATCATTTAGGACGGCCAGTTTCATGGAGCCCGTGCTCGCTGAGCAGTCACAGAAGGTATGGGGAAGACAGATACATCAATTTCCAGTGGTCTTGCCAGAATCATGAAGGAATATGCTAAGGGAGAGGGCGAGAGAGTGTGTTTTTCCCTCTTCAGCCAAGCTCCCCGCCTTTTGTTTTCTCATATCTAATAGGATTCACTGTCCTGCAGTCTTATTGAGCTTGTGCAAAAAGAAAATGAGTCAGGGAATGAGTTTGTGTGTTTGTAGGCTGAGAGTGTCTCTGGTGCTTTTCTGTTTGCTGTAAATGGATACATGTGATATATGACTGCATTTTGTCTGTTTTACCATAGTTCTGTGTGTGTATTTTTAGAGTCTGTGAGGCAGGCATCCCACAATCATTAATAATTCAGAAGATTATCCTCGAATTCAATGCTTGTGTAGAAAATCAAGGGATTTCTCCTCCCTACTTATGCAAGTTCTAAGTGGATTTTTGGGTTAAAAGGTGCTTTCAGATTCAGAATGAAGAGGTGCTTTTTCATTCTCTTTATGCACTCAGCTCTATCCAGAAATGATGGTCATGCTGTGGAGGGAGGTCCTGCTACATTTTTAGGCAGAGAAAGAACACAGCATGAATAGATAACAGGGGCCGGGTCCTCCTCCTCTCCACGGCGCTGAGCAATCTCAAAGTGAGACATCCATCAAGTCTCGCTGACCTCCCATCGACACACAGAGACAGAGCTATTGTCCACATCACGCTGAACGGGTTAATCAACGCCTGACAGCAAGGAACCTTTTTCATGCAGCCAAGACGTGCAGAAGATATTGACGCTGTTTATAAAACTTGCATTATTAACTTCAAGGGTATCTCGGCAAATCCTAAACTTTTGCCCCAAGTAGAAGTTAAATGTTATTGCTTTTTAGAAGCTTTTAGTAGAAGCTTTCCATGACTCTTGACAGCACTTCCTGTCTTTTGCACTTTATCACATTCATATTCTTTTAATCATTTTGCACAGCAACCTGTAATTTGTGAAAGGCACACTCCATACCTGTGGGGGCTTTGCGGTTTGTAATTATAGTCATTATAAGTATGAGTCAATGTGAATGTCGCCTTTACAATGAACATTCACTGGAGCTGGACAACTAAGAACGCCTCAAATCGTTAATGACACTAAAACTTGGTCTCAATGATAGCTGTTCAGTGGCTTCAGGCATTATTACCGAGGCCCATTTGCCATGTATGTAATGATATTTGCCAGTCTTTTGTTAGTAGACTTTCGATTACCTTTTTAATCACTGGACATAAGAAATGGAAAATTACGTCATTATACACGTGCTATCGGCACCATTGTAAATTGGGTCAAGTTAATGAGGAAGATGTGATCCTTTTACAGGACAATTACAAAGTCATCGCAGATCAAAAAGTTGATGCAGCAGCCTACAGTTACATTTGTGCAACAGTTTCTTAAGATTGTAGAACTAAACAAGGTCAAAGCAGGAAACGACATAGTGTTGAGTGAAACACACCAGTGGTCTGTTGCAACACCGTTGTTTGTAACAATGAACACTCCAATGGGTACACAATACATCACTGTCCTAGTCCCATGAACTGTGCCATGCCCGCCAACCACCAATTACACTTGTTGGCCAAATGACTTGCCAGTCAATGATTGTCAGCAGCTGTCATAATGATAATTTATTTCTCTGCTTCTTTACTATTATTTCTCTCCTGTTTCAACCCAAAAACACAGCAACTTGCAGTAAGGGGTCAAACACCAGATCCATCATGTTCTACATGATCGCACAGTGTTGAGCACGACATGTCTTGTCCACCAGGGGCACCAATGCTGCCACAGACCAGCCTTCCCGGGAGATTTCAGGACTTCACACTTTCCCATTAAACAGAGAGCATTTCACAGCAGTGTCTCCACACGGGACCTATTATCAACACACTGACTCCCTTGCTAGCAGCTGTTTGCCACTTGAGAATGAATGACCAAGAGCTGGACGGAAAAAGAGAGGATCAGGTAGAGAAAGGAGGTAATACATTATTCCAGGCCTGAGGGGCGATACAAGCATGCCATGTACATTTTTAT
>BRZM01000310.1:17387-28560 GCA_033238685.1 Lates japonicus | reverse complement strand
AATAAGAGCATCATCTCTGCTGTTGTCTTTGTCAAGCTGTGGTGCTGCGAATAGATGCTTTTAGAAATGAGATGAGTGATCACAAGTAATTAAAAGTGAAGACATAGAGAAGGAAGTGTTGCTCCCCCCCTGCATGTTCAAAGACACACACATCACTGTGTATTAAATGTCAGATGAGCATCCAAGACCAACCACAGGAAGAGAAAATACAACTTTGGTTCAATTTGAGTGCAATTTCTGCTCACTATGCAACTATACATACGTTTGTGTGGGCATCATTTTATCATTCATCTCACAAAATATGCCTGGAGAAATTTTTCTCCCACTTGAGCACACTCTTTTCTATGCTGGGATTTCTCACACTGAAAGTATGGCTGTTTGTGGCAACTTTACCCATGTCAAAAAAATGTACTTGCCTGGGAAAAAAAAAAAAAAAAAAAATCTCACTAAAGATTTTGATCCAACATTTTTTGAGACTCTGGCATTTGTAAAAAGTATGTTCTGCAGTGGGGAATAGCAATATATTCCAAGACGTGAGTCTGAATAAAATTTTGGTCTTGGTCAAAGGGCTTTTACTATGTATGCTATTGACATCTTTAGAGGCTAAAAAGTCTGCTGCATATAGGGTTCCCTACTGAATAAGGTACCGACAACTTTTGCAGATGTTATATACATAGACCACGTTTTTGCATTTCTATAATTTGTCCTTGACTTATGACATACATGCTACATAGTCATATTTATTAATTCATATTCACTGCATCCTGAAAATGCAGTCCATCATCAAACCAAAGACATAAGTATTCACTGGAAACTTCTTGTTTTTCCTGTGAAATAAATGCTGTAGCTGCAAGTCAGCACCTAAATCAACAGACATGAGAAACAGCAACAATGTGATTCAGAACTGATCATAAACACCTGCTGACAAGGCTTAATTTGACAGAAAACCTCAGCTCACGTGCCCAAATAGAAAAATGAAGCAGCCTTGGTGCCAGTGGTGGAGTGTAACTAAGGTTAAATGACCTCAAACTTTGTACTTGAGAACAACTTTAATGTTCTTGTACTTTACCTTGCTTCAATATTTCCATTTTTTCCTGCCTCTAGTCCTCTACATTCCTTAAGAGAATATTAGTACCTTTTATTCAACTGTATTTATTTATGAGCTTTAGTTACTTTTCAGATAAGATTTCCATTTAAATTACATCAATTTATAAGGAATGATGTGCTGTTACAGATAAAACTACCCAACAACATATAGCAAGTTGTTAAGTTTAGCCCCACCTTGACAACATTAAAACACTGCTTACAAGTAAATGCATCAGTAATAAAAATCCCTCAATGTACAACAGTATACATTTTGCATGGGAAGCATTTTTACTTTTGATACTTGAACATTTTACTTGTAATACTTATTTACTTGTATTTACATAAAATCTTTTATGAGAGAGTCTTTTTATACTGTGTTACTTTTACTCAAGAAAAAATTCTCAGTACCTCTTCCATCACTGCCTGGCCAGCATTACCAAACCTTGTCAAAACATATTTAATGTATGAATAGAAGAAACAGAGCAAAACTCTCAATACAACAAGAAATGCAGAAATTTGGATTATTCAGCAGGTAACAATGTTGTTCCCTATTCACTACATGACCCTGGTTTGAACTGACTGAACCACTGTAAGAGTGCTGCTGCAGTAGCAGGGCCAAGAAAAGGACAAATTTAAGGGCAAATTTAAGTGTTTTTTTTAATAATACCTTTGCCTTATCTGTCAACACTCAGTACACCTTTGTTTAGAGTTAATGTGCTACCTAAAGAGCGCCCAAAGCACATAATCCCCTAAAGCTGTAAGTGCGCAACAAAGCAGAGATCCTGTAGTGCTTACAGCCAGACTTCTTGGCTACATGTCCCCCCCCCCTTACAAGTTTAAAGAGAAATGATGGTGACAGCACAGGTGTGGTTACTGGCAGCAGATCTGATCCATTAGGAAGCTAAAGACTCTTCAAACTTCACCTCCTTTTCCCACCCCTTTTCACTCTGCCAGATCCTGCCAATAGCACGACCACCGCTCCTTGTGTTGTATTCTCTTTCCTATCACACTATTTTCATCAGCCTCCTTATTTATATTTATTTATTTATACTTTTCCAAAAGCATTCAGACTACCTTTCACTGCCTGTGGCCAGCCTGGTATCACCAAATGGCATATAATTAACACAGTCATTTCTTGAGTCATTTCCTGTGTTATCACAAAGCATTTTTTATTTTATTTTTTTATTTTTTTTGCTTTTCACATCATTTCACAGCACTTCATTTGTCTACTAAATAACCCCTAACTCTGATCCTCACCCCAACTAAAATAGTGTTAAATGTCATATGAAAAGCTTAAAATGCAAAGATAAAACATGAAAGTTGCATGCTATTTGTATGCCATCCCTTAATATCATGCGGCTCTGGCAGTTGGCTTAAGTTTGTCTTCTTTGCCCACAATGAATATATAATTATTTTCGGTTTATTGTTGAAACTGAAGCTTGAATTATTCACATATCTACAATGCCATGCAAAAACACTGAGGGGCAGTGGACTTGTATGGTTTATAATAGCTGTTCAACTTGGATCTTTTGCAGTTTTGCTCATAGTCTCATCACAAAGACAGTTTTTACCCAGCAGGACCGATTATTTCCATTTTAATTTAGACTCAAATTGTATTCTCTTCTATTCTTCACATGCCAATGCACCATTAAGGACATAAATATGCATCTACATTTCAAAACACACATTCAAACTTCCTTCAGTCTTGTTTCTCACTTTCATATATCTCAGTTTCCACTACAATGCATTATACTGAAGTCAAATAAACAAGCAGAAACCTCCAGTTAGCTTTGTGAAGTTGTCCCATCAAGTGAACAAGCTGTCTCTGCCAAATAGATGAACAACGCAAATGGTACAAGTTTCTGCCAATTTGCATGATGAGAAAATGATATGCTGGGCAATGGCCCTGGTGTTGATGAAAAGAAATATGGAAAATAGTTTCTATATTTAGCACCCCCACGAGCATTCAGTTGGGGGTGGCTCTGGCTCAAATTCGTGTTGCTTTCTGTGAGCACTGGGATGAAACATTGGTAGTGGCTGTTTTTAAACACCATCACTCGGCAGGCATGGTAATCTGCAATTTCAGGAATTGCTTTCTTGTCCTTAAGTGACACAGAATCAAATAGCAGAGATATCTCAGGGTGTGAAATGAAAAAAGGAGGTGAATGAAGCACGGAATACATCAATTTTCATTTTTACAATGGATGTGGCTGGGGAGGTATAATATATGTCGAGCACTGGGGTGTAAGGGCCAGGAGCCTAGCCCTGAGTGGGCCCCTTCGGTACCATCAGACAGTGATTACCGCTCAGGCCATCATCAGTGCAATACAGTCTCCCATGGCTGCCTGGTCCAGCCCTCTCTTCTACTCACACCAGGAGATAGCCAAGCAGCCTGATTATAGCCTACACAAGTACAGGTGCAGAGTATGTGTATGTGTGTGTGCCGTGCACATGCATATGTGTGTGTTTAGACAGATTATAGCGTAAACTCTGCAGGTATACTGCTGTAGCCTCCACCTCTGATTAACTCAGTGGGGGTAAAATGACTGTGAGGGCTCCATGGGGACTGGGATGAGGAAGGCTTGGAAAGGAAAATAATAGTACAGAGAAGTGGGGCCGAATGGGGGAGTGGGTGGACAATTTGATGAGACTGTCCACCGTGTGCATGTGTGTGCGTGTCTCTGAGTTGAACCATACTCTTTGTTTTAGTGTGCAGAGATGGTATAAACCTGTTTGTCTTACAGAATGGCAAATTCCTAGCCTGGGGCATATCTCACATTGCTATATATTTAAAAAATGTGTTCATATGCAAATTTCAATGTACACTATAAAATATGGACTTTATTTTAGTCTAAGCATTTTAGAAAGAAGCACTTTTGTTGTATTCCAGTCTTCACAGAGGCAGAGCATGATGGAGTGACTCGAACTTTATAAATATTTTCTGTTGCTCTGGTTGTGTAAAACCATCACTGCAGAACTTGGCATTTTCCATTACAGCTTGACAGCTTCTCTCTGAAGTTTGAAAACATCGCCTCATATTTTTCTCAAGCCCTTTGGTCCTCAGCCTCATAACCAGGCTAGGAAAATCCAAGGCAACAAGTTGAGCCTAATAGGCAATTAGCTTTTCAATAAGCCCTACTCACTGTGATTACTGGACTACATTAGTCTGTGATTCTCAGTAAGAAATGCTTGCAAGCTAGATAATCACGGCCATGTTTGAAAGTAATTAAAGTTTTGGTGCAGTCAAAAGTATTTAGCATGTCTAGGTAGAGTTTATTTTTCTATGTAGTATGCATCGGTACACAAATACTCCAACAGGCAAACTGAATATAGTGAATTTAGGGATTTTTTTAGTTTACCACTAGACCAAGAACAGAGCATTTCTCCAGGGGTGCTCAGTTCAGGTTCACTTCACACATTTCTTGTTGTCTCTACACAACACTCGCTGACACGGCCCTTCCTACGCCCATTTGGAAAGACTTCATAGTGCGTGCCTCTGCTTCTTCAGTGTCCCTGGCCCCCCCCCCCAATCTCTTCCCGTTTCCTTGCATCAGCTCCATTTTTGTCTCTGAGTGTCTGTGAGAGCTCCAGTCGTTCACCCGCTCTAGCCTGAGCCGAGGGATCGATGAAGCGACCGGGCCTCTTACTGTAATCACTGACCCGTTCCCCAGCCACCATTTGGCCCCTGACCCCCTTTTCCTCAGCTCTGAGCACAGAGCTTTATTTCTGCAGAGCCAGGTCCGAGAGGTCGTAATGATTTCGGTTCACTTGGGTTACAGCCCCTGAGCCGACTCAGACTCTATAAGTCGTGACAGATTTTGCTCCCGTTATTATCCATGGCTCTGACTTCTCACTGCTGGCACAACTCAGCCAGATTAGCAGAATATACACGCCAAGAACATGGCAAGTTGTATACTTCACGATGGCCAGGATGTAGCCTTTATATGATATTAAATGTCTCAAAGGCAAAGTTTGTGACAGATTTACAATCCATTCCTGACTGACCAGATGCTTTGTGTAGCTGAGGAGTTTCTTCCTCTGAGGGCCTCAAGTATCTAGGCTACATACCTGGGGGTGTTTTGATAAATCATAACTTACGTAGTCCAGATATCTGTCTCCATGGCAACCCTCAACCCTTGTGCATAGAATCTGCAGCACTGCATAGCATAGCATGGCTCTCAGCATCTAAGAGCAACAATTATAACACACTTCCTTGGCAACTAGTGACAGAAGGATGAGAATTTAATCGATGTCCAGGGTCAAGTAAATAAAGAGTTATTTTCATATGTTAGAATTCTCATTGTGTTTTTGACCTGCTTCTAGCTTGGGAAATCATCAGGTGAAGACTCCTTGGGGTAATGGTGTAGTGTTTGCTCAGGCCCAAGGACGCTCCTCTGAAAATATTCATTGCTCAGTAGCTGCTGAAATCAGATGGCAGACAAAAGATTCTAGCTAATTAAGTGTTAGGCAATAAGGGCATGGCTGTCAGAGGAAGCTTTATTTCCAGCGAAGTGACAGCTCTACTGATGTTGAATAACAACATCAGCCGTGCCGCAATGTTTGAAGAACAGGTTTTGTGCATAATGCGGGAGGTTGATAGGGTCATTATTTACAATAACAGCACTCTCCCTGAGATGTTGAATACTTAATCCATCATCTGTGAATCATCTACAAAGAGTGATTTATTCCTGTCTCTGCTGCAGCTTCTCTACAGCGAGAACTGATAGCAATCATGTCAAATCCTGCTGGCTTAAGAACATACATTTGTGGAGGCATGTACTCTCTCTGTAGCACTCATGCTGTTTCCATGTGCAGTGAATCATCAAATTACAGTGTGACATGAAAAGAGTTCCCCATAAACATGCACAATCATATGTGCAAATCTCTTGCATATCCACATCTTGCCTGAATGTGAAGTGATAGGTGACATCTGAGTATTGTGTATGTGTCTTTAATCCACACTTGCTTGGTGCTTGTTGCATATGACTTAATTCAAATGATTCTTCAGGAGACCTGGGAATAGGCACTGAGTGAGGACTAATGTAGTTAAAAGACTTCACTTGACTTGGCAAAGTTTGCTTCATCTCTGATGGCTCTGAGTGGGTCAGTACTTCACCGATGTTTAATTTGGAGGTTTATAGTGTTTTTATATGTTGTTATTTTCTATATTTTTAAGTTCTATTGTGTTTTGTCCTGCCACCAATGGCAAGTGGAACATCTAATAAGTAAAAACACATTTATCATGTTGACATCACAATAATCATATTAAACAACCTCATTATTTGCATGCTGAAAGGTTTGCTACAGTAACAGCTATGCCCAGATAGGTTTGAAAATATTAAGACAGTAAAAACTGATTTATGGCTAATCTGTGATGTGCTCCAAAGCATGTCACACTGAAATGAGAATGCCTTCTTTATGAGATTATAAATATTTCTGTGACATAGTATGCATGGAGTGAAAGCAAGATTTGCACCAGGCGTGTGAAGGGGACGCCCTGTTAGCTCCCATTAGCCAGTGGGCTGCCATGTCACTCGATATTAGCATCACCCAGTGTCCACCAGGCCCTCACCCAAAGGTGAGTCAGAGTCAAATCTGCCATTTCTTACTATGGTGCCAAGACTTTTTTCCCCACTCATTTCTTTTCCTCCAATACCCCTCTTCCTGTCACATTCTTATAAATAAGTCATATAATTGCAAGCAGCAGACAACGTTCTTTGCTTTGCAGCACATACTGTATGTTTTTAACATTTGCAGCTTAAAGAGTACAGCGAGCAGCAAACACAATAGAAAAGAAATGCAGAGACTGGATGCAGGAATGGAGGGCTAAAACCAGCCATTGTTTACTCTCTGAGGAGCCTAGCTTAGAGGTTGCATTAGGTGCTTAAAAAAGAATTTGTTTATCCCGGTGTATAGTCGGTAAATAATAAATAATGAATTAAGTGATTCCTTTCTTCAGGGGTCCTTTGCTTTGAAGAAGGGTGGGCTTTGAAAACTTTGGCATCAGAGAGAATTTTGCCAGGTAGCTGCCTAATTACACTTCCAAGGCCTGGCTGTCTAATAGATTCTAGTTTTCAGCTATCACAAAAGCTGCAGTCTGCAGCCGTAACAGGGATTAATAACGCTTTTGTTTGCCAAAGTATTATTTTTAACTGAACCCATGACTGCACAATCAGAGCAAAGTCAGGGTATTTTTACACTTTTTTGTTAAGTATAAAAGGTGGCATATTGTTATCTCTTGACCCAGCATACGAGTCAAGTTTAGATGTTTATAATCTATAGTGTTGATGTTAAATATGTAGAAGATAAGAGGCAGGTTGCACGTGCAGGGTGATTCATGTTTAAACCCAGATCAAGTGTTGACTTTTATCTGACATAGACGGGGAAACATTTGATCAATATCAGTATCAGTTGTTCTGAAACATTTATAGAGTACATGCTCTTGTCTCTGCACTCCCTCTTTTTTCTGGCCTCTCTCTCTTTCCGTCAGCAATTTTCTGTTTCACCACGATATCCAATAATATTTCTCTCTTACAATTCACCCTGGACAATCATTTGAAAAACAAATTACACAAGACAAGAGCTTCCTTGTCTCCAAAAGGACTCGTCTTGGCATAATGGCATCAGAAAATTCATAGTATCCTCACTGGATAATCAAGAGTTATTCGTGCACTTTGGAGTGGGAGGATTGTCAGTGTGACAACTGGACTGACTAATAAATTGTGACACATTCAGGCACAGTGGCTGGGCATCGTAAAAGATACATATCTCAATAAGTAATCATCAGGCTGCTCTTGAGAGGAGAAGGTCTTCATGAAACATCACCAATTATATCTAATTGTATGTAACACTGTGTCAAAGCAGATGCCTTCTAGAAAGTAAAAGCAACAGGACAGTTATGGGGGTTTGCATAGATTACAGATGATAACAAGGAGGCCGGCGATCAAATGCAATGACTGTAATGTGACAATAATCTGATATAATTACATGTAGATGAGTCATTATTTGTGTGTTTGCTCATCTCTTAGATAACGGTACTTGTGAGGCAAAAGAGACCAGCACATTTAATGAGCTGGGAGGCGCAGACAGACAGAGTATCACCGACTGAATGAGAACAAGCTTCAGGAGGTCGGAGGGAGGGTTTGTAACCACAGTACTGCACTGAAATGTTGCAGTTACAAAGGATGCATGCATCAGTATGCAAAAGTGAACAACATTTAACATGAATATGCATCTCGGCAGAGGTGTGCACACGCACACACAAAAACCCGGCACACACACCGCACCACCTCACACATGAGAGAGCACAGCATGTCCACTTGCAAGTAAATGAACCAGCAAATATCTCAGCATGCACACATCAATGTTAAGTGCCTCTCTTCAACGTGAAAAAAGTTAACTTACACCTCCTTGCTGTCGCCAAGACACAAGACTGCGGCATCTCTAAACTGAGTCTGAACAATGGGATGGGGGGAAAAAAAAAAAGATATGTTGTTGCATTTTACAATTGGGCCAGACATTCCATTAACGCTAAAAAGCATTCTCGACTTTCTCTTGACATTGCCCAATTCTCTTGTCTGAGTCATGCTAATGTGAGTGATTGTGAGTATACCAGTGTGGGTGTGTTTAATGTCCCAGCAGTTAAGACTGGTAGTGTAAACAGGCAGCCTAGCACCATCTGTTTCTTTATGATCCCTGGTTTGACTGTGTGTAACTTACTACCTCCTTTCACTTTCTTCTTAATGGCGGCTCTCTAGGGATGACTCTGAGGCCTTACTTTTAAAGAACCACATCCACTGTACCATAAAAGCTTAAACTGTCTCCAGTTATACCCAACCTGGCTTGTGGGCTCATCCCTTAAGTGGCCATGGATTAGCAAGAGGACAGCATGTGGTAAAGCATCTTGGTTAACATTATGAGGCGTTTGTGTGTCTAAACTTGCATTATTTAGAGTTTGTGTGTTAAATGACTTGCTGTGCTGAGACTCATCTCCAGCAGACTGCATTTCCTACTCCTGCTCGAATCTCTCTCCCTCTCCCTCATCATGTGTTTCTCATTCTGATTTCACTCACGGATCTCTTGGATCCCCCCCACCACCCTCTGTACCACCAAGAGTCTCCTTGTTTAATCTATCATTTAAGAGCATTAGTTAGAGAGGGGCCTATTAAGATAAAAAAAAAAAAAAAAACGAAAAAAAAAACACCCTGGCCGATCCTCTCCCTGGCAAGTGTGGTTTCTACTGCAGGGATAAAAGTCTGCTGTAATCTCTCACCCTTTCCGGAGGTGCTAGGTTAAGTAGGTTAGCAATGATTTGGCATTTTAGAGTGCAGAAACAGGAGACATTAAAAGCTCTCACTAGTATGCTACATATTAAGATTGGATTCCTTTAGAGTGAGGCTTATTGTAGATAACTAAGGAGACGGAGAAGAAAATGTGGAGGTACTTTAGAGCAATGAAAGAGGAGCTGCATATCATGGTGTTGCTGATTATCCTGTTGTTCTGTTCGGATTTCTCATATCAAATGGATTTACAGCTTACAAGCTCTGATAGTTCTGTTGCTCATAATAATACGTGTTAGCGAGCATGACTGTATATCTGAATGTGTGCTTGAGTAGCAGAGTGCAGTTTGCCTATGTGTGTGAGTGTCTGAGTGCCTGTAGGTAATATCTTTGTTTTCATCTCTAAGGAGCCTTGGCAGCTCGTATGTCTCAACCATGACGGACAGGGCCCAAGTGGTTTTCCCAGCGTGCTGCTGATCCCGTCACATCATCATGAAATGTTGATAGCGCGGCAATCGGGAAGTCGAAGACTGTTTGGTTGGTGCGCTCCTTACAGGCAGCTCCGCTCATTGATTTGCGCTTGGGTTTTTAAGGGTTTGGGTTTCCTAACGATTCACCTGCGGTTCTTTTCCTCTTTGACCAGAAAGAGCGTACCCTTGGGATGTTACTGTATGCTGTATCGGACTATCTGTTTGGTCTGTCTTTGCTGCAGTGAGCCCGAGACACTCCTGGACACTGTAAAATACAGATCTGTCTACACAAAGTATCAGCTTGGCACCCCACAGGAAGGCCAACAGGCGCACTCAGCATCAGCATTTTACATCAACCAATGAAAAGATCTAAGCTAGTGTTGCAAATACAGGCCGAGAGTGATGAAACTGGTAGCTGAACACGTCTATAGGAAAAAATGAATTCAGAATCGTGCTTACCAATCATTTAAGTCATTCACAGCTATTCTGGACATGAATGTCCAAACAAAAGGTATCCAATTATCTGTCATTTTTCAGCCTTTTGCAAACTTAGAGGTCTTCAGCGGTTACATGAATTTGAGAGGCTCGAACTGAGAGGTGTGACTACCTTTCATAGGAGGCAGCTGTTGTGTTTTAGTAATGACAGATATGACGTCCAAGTTGAAAGAGGAATTATGTATCTGGGAGACGGGAGACTGATTGACACAGCCGCAAGAGCCGACTGATAATTGCATCTGACTCCTTCAACAAACACAAAGAAGACATGGTGTTGAGTGGGAGGATAATGGTAGAGGACATCAAAGCATTAGTGGCAGCTCTGTAACTTTGTATACAGAGTGCTTTGCTATCACTGTTATCAGCGCATTGTGTCGCTCACACAATCCACGCCCTTAACAGCCAATCACACTGTAAGTAATGCTCTGATTTGAGGTGACTCTGGATTATTGACTTCAAGGTAATCATAATGGATTACTTCTTTTTTTATCATCCATGAAGTAATCATCGTCTAGAACACAATAGCCAAATAGCCCCTTTTAGTTGACATGACCTCTGTTCTGAGACCAAAGAGCTATTTTTTTTCTCTGTGCTATTAGTTGAACAGAAAGGAGTCTGATATAGGTCTGTCTGGTTTTGTAATGGCTTGCCGCCACAGGGACATGGGTTTGTTCATTGGAAATCTTAAACAAAGCACAAGGTCTTTTGGCCCTGTCTGATTTGGGAGTGGGAAGAGCAGGATTGGCTATTATCTTGCGGGGGCTGCCGCTGAAGAGCATCGGGAGGCTGCAGCCAGACCCCAGGTGCACTGTCGTACACAGAGGAAATTGAGCAAACAGGAGA
>BRZM01000310.1:0-16987 GCA_033238685.1 Lates japonicus | reverse complement strand
GTGTGTGTGTGTCTGTGTGTTTAGGTGTGTGTATGAGAGCGTTAACAACAGAGTATGATGGTGAGAAAGAGCATCAGCCATTCTCTTCCCATTGTAGATTTTCTCCTCACCTAATATTAATGTTCCCATCTTATAAAGTGTTATTGAATCAACAAGAGGGCAAGGTGAAGTCTGGGGGACCAAGAGAAGCGGCAGATAAAGAAGCCATAGAGTGAGAAGCTTATTTTCTTTTCATTTAGTCCCGAGCGGTGATTTCGCGGCGCCGATCGATGCTGGGTAATAAATAAATAAAACAAACATAATGTGAATCTGTTTCTTTTAGATTAGCACACATTAGAGTGAGGCCTCACCATATCTTAATGCGAGGAGAAAGAGAAAATAAAAAAAACTTTCTCCTGATAATGGAGGGTTTATTACAGTAAATAAAGCATTCCCTCATTTCCTATCTGCTAAAGCTGATATTTTGTAAGGTGTCACTGGCGGTCTGCAGCAGTTTTCCCCAGCCAAACACACGACGTGGTTCAGTGTTGGTGTGAATGCTAAAAACACATTCCCTGGGAGGGCATTTGTTCATGAATACCATTTACTGACATTATGATCCCTCAGCACTTGCATGCAGCCTGCTGAAATGTGTGAGGAGGGAGGAAAACTTGATTTCCATCTCATGCTCCACACCTCTCTCCCTCTCTCTCCCTCTCTCTCTTTTTTGGCCAAGCCAATGCTCCAATTATAAGGAGTGGAAAGTAGCGAGGAGAAGCAGAGTGGCGAGTATCGGAATACAATTTATGAATCATTAAGAGAGAAGGGGCATTAATATTTCATAGCCCTCAGACCACCAACGAGTTTTGGAGTGGATTCTGTAAACAAGCATACGCACGCTCGCATGTGCATGCACTGCAGCGGCAGCCTTGACTGCATTTATGCAGCACCGGATGAATTCATGCACAACCGCACCCTGCACCATAATGTAAATACACATAGGCATGGCCTCATACACACACACACACATATATACAATAAACACACACTAAAGTCCCTCCAGAGGAATTTTAATTGCTGTCTGTGGGGGTGACACAGTGGGGAATCTGAAATCAACCTCCCAGCACAGTCTTCTCACCCTCCTCCTCTTCTTCCTCCTTTCATTGGCTTCTACTCCAAAATGCTCACTCCTCTCTCCCCTCAACCCTTGAGCATAATTACTCCTCTATCTACAGACAGAGTATTGGTTTCCTCTAACTAAAGAGCAGCAGGCTCCTGCTTCCTCCTATCACTCCAGACCTTAGCTGGGTCGCCTCTCCTAATCACCCACTAAAAGCCTGGAACTATATCAAAGGGGATGCGTGTGTGTGTGTGTGTGTGTGTGTGTGTCCGCTCGCTTGTGTGTGCGCTTGTAGAGGTGTATGCGTTTGCATGAGCATTTGCGGCTGTGATGCGCGCTCATTTGCGTAAGAGTGTGCACGCATATGCACGCTTTCCCCCCCCCCTCACACACTGGGTATTGTGTGTTAGATCAAAGACATAAACCCCTCTGGGCTTGACACACTCTAGCAAGGCTGCTGCAGCGTCGAAGCTGAGCCGCAGTAATTCTGCTGATACTGTATGCTGCTATTTAAAAAAAAGTTGAGTGGGGGAGTGAGCTTTTTTTTTTTTTTTTGCACAATGGGGGATCACAGAATTCTCTCATTGTTCTGCGGAGGTGGTGTGTTGACGGGATAGGAGAGATAGCGGGGGCGGTTGAGGAGAAGAAAGTGATATGTGTTCAGTTATAGATCTCACCTCTCATGCTCCTTTCCTGAAACATTCCCCTGGGTAGCGAGGATGTCAGGATTTCTACACAGGCTGGATAGTGCGGGTCACTGTTTAGAGAGGGCTTTGCTGACGACCAATGCTGAGCCCATGCCACCACGTGTAAAAAAATTAAAAAATTTGAACAAGCAGGAACAGCTACGGCATATATGCTCCGTGGGGAATACAATAGCTGAACAGAATGTACAACAAGGGCCCCAGTCGTATTTAGATTTCACAGGGAAAGTGTGAATGTGTTTTTTTTTTTTTTTCACCCCATCTCCAGCTTTGTGTTTTCAGCTCTTTTCTGTCCTTTACAAAGAATAACAGGTACATGCTTTACTGAGAGGGGTGAGATGACATGGTGATTGTTGGGTGCTGAGCAGCTGCTGCTGCTGGTGATGGTGGGGAAGGCATGAGCATGAATATTCTCTCTGTTCACTCATCTTGGTCAGTGGTCGAGGGTCTTGGAGCAAAGTGGTGCTGGGAGCTGCAGACATCAAGGTGGCAAAGTAGGTGTCATATTTGGGGGGAGATAAAGGGCATCTCTCTGTTTTGGTCCTCTATCTCAGAGGGGTGGTGGTGGGGGGGGACAGGAGAGATGACTAAATCAAGAGAAGGGGTCTTTGAGGTAGCAGGGTCAGGCCACACAAGAGGGAGGTGCTCTCCTCGCTTCTCTTTTTCTGTGGCGCCCTCATTCATTTTGCCTCCTTCCTTTGTTCCGTATCCACAGGAGAGCTTGAACAGCAAAGGAGAAGGACTTCTGGCAGGGGTCTCTGTGGGAGGACAGGTGTAGAAAGGGGGACGCTTCTCTAAATCAGTCTCTCGATCTCTCTCTCTCTTTCTCTCTCCGTCTCTTTTCTTTCTTAATACTCCCTGGCTTTAGCATGGGAGCCTGATGAATAATGGAGTGAATCGTGACCTTTGCAGCGTGGGTTCAGGCCTGCTCTGGCATCCTTCTGATCTGATGAGCGCTTTTGATCCAACCCACACCAGAGTGCAAAGAGACCCAGAGAAGTGAAAACACTCTGATAGACTATACTGTACATGGTTTGCCGCTCTGATCCCTAAAATGACAATATTTCCCTCAAAGTGAATCCACAAAAAGCAAAAATCTCTGCTACAGGAATAGGGGGGAAACAAAAATCGACAAAGAAGTTTTAGCTGCAGCCACCACCACATCACCTAATGTGGCAGAATATGACTTGGAATAAAGTCTGTTTGTTTTCTGTGCCTCTCAATTACCAGTGTGCACCTCATATGCCAGCCTTGCATCTCTAAGTGTGGTGTTATAGCAGCATGTGTGAACATAAACTAAAACCTCATGCTTTTGTCTTTTACTTTAGCATTCTGACTCGCATGCATTTTTCACACTTCTGCTTGGTGAACAGAATGACAAATAAATCCACAGGGTTAAAATAAGACAGAAGTTGTGATTTTGGTTTACAGGATATGCTCAGTTCGATAGATGTGCATTACCCCGACCTCAACCTGTACCCTGCGTCACGCCACGACCTCCGAGTCATAGCTCTCCGTCTTTTCACACCATACACCTTCTCTCTGCCTTTACCCTGGGGAGTCCTCTTCACAGCGAAGACTTAAATAACATGCTCACACTTCAGGGAAAGGTGGAGGAAAAAGTGCAAGACAAGAGGTGATAGAGAGAGAGAGAGAGAGCAAAAAAGAGAGGGCACACCTGTCTCAGCAGGCCCGAGCAGGGGGGGATGATATCCTGATTAAAACGAGATGTAGAGTCTGGAAAACATCGATCACACAAAACACTCTTCGCCTCGACCCACAGAGTCCCGAGATGTGGGAGATATTAAAAAATCATGATCATCCCCTCAGTTATGTCGGGGACGGGGGGAGAGGGAAGGTGTGAGAGAGAGGGAGAGAGAGTATGGCAATGGATGGAGAGAAGTCTTTAAGTGTGTCAAGTGTGTCAAGCCAAGCGGAGTGTGAAGTAAGGTCAGGAAAGCCACATCCAAGAGTGCAGAGAAGAGAGGGTGAGAGGTTCTTCGTTCAAAGACGGGAAAGCTCTATCACTTTAAGAGAAGAACTCACTGATTAGATTGATTCTCATAATACAGTAGCTAGAACAAGTTCAGGACAATACAAAATTATTGTTAGGCCACAGGGTAAAAAAATTACATTATCTGAGAGTTTAACTTTATCTTTTGCATTATTAGCTGAGATATTTTTATCTTCCTTGCCAAACTGCTGTGTTGACAGGTGGCTGGATTTTACTGCATGTTGTTTGACAACAGGTGATGTGGTTGCAGTAGTAGCTGGGGGACTGTTTGCACTCCCAGATTGTTAGGGTTGTGTTATCAACCTTGGAAAAGGGCTGATGAGTCATTTTGGCGCAGATGGGTTCATTCTCTCCCACTCTCCTTCCCATTTAAAACACAGAGAGGAAAGTAAAAGAGACAAAGTGAGAGTCCCTACCACCTGTGTTACTCTTCTTCCTGGACTGTGCTAAGTAATCAGTTCTAGTGAAACAAGTCAGAGGGGTGCTAATTTGGCAGTTGGAGCAAGTGTGAACAAACCAAGCTGAGAAACAAAAAAAGAAACACTGTGGAGGCGAAGGAGTTAAAAGGTGTGATCGCAATAAGGTTTCTACAGTAAATGCTTCTCTTTAAAAGCACTGATATTATGCACCTTTTGAAGAGAATCCTCGTCTCTGTCTGAGAAATCCTTTTTTTTTTTTTTGGTTTGTTTGTTTTGTGGCGTGTATTCTACACACGTACATAAACACAAACCATTCACAAATGGGATCAAAGGCCTGATGGAGTTGAACACAGTGCCCAGTAAGTGTTGCTGCCCCTGAGTAAATGAGTGACAATTTACTAGTGTTGTTGTTGGTGCTGCTGTTGAGCCCTATGAGCTGTGTGATCATGTTCAAATGCAGGGAAATGGAGGGAACAAATGGATTTTAGGAGAAAGGATAGCTCTCAGATCTCCACCACAAGCTCACAGCTGAATTCACCGGCCACTGAACATTGCTCTGCGACAGAAGCTCATTGCTATTGAAACATGCCATCTGTAATTTTAGTTGCAGGTGCATGTGCGCTGGAAATGTGCGCAGTGACATTAAGCCACACAACCAACGGTTACACACATATTCATTCAGCCCTGAGAGTGACTGTTGCACAGGTTCAAATGTGAAACACAATACAGACACACCTACCTTCCCTGTGAATTTGAGCACATCCGAAAAATTACGTACTGTTAATTTGGGAAACTAATTGATGCTAATTGTTTGATCTAGCTTTGTTGCTCAGTGTGAATTAGACTTTCTCCAGAGTGAAAGCTTGATTTCTAAGCCAGTAATTTTTCTGAGCTGAGAACACATTTCGCATTCAATTATGGATACAAAAACTTTGATGTTTTTACATGTTAATGATCACTTCTGCAGCCCTTGCCTTTTTATGCTGCGCTCAACACTATGCACCATATGTTTCCACTCTATTCCTGCTTAGTCTGTCTACTCCCCGAGTTAAGATCCTAGAGAGACAATTTGTGCAGTCCATTAAGGGCTTATGAATTGGATTTAGACCAGCGGACTGGTGTGAATGGAGGGTCTAAGCACACAAGCTGACAGCCACCACTCCACACCCCCCTTTTTCGCTCTGTGAACAGGGTTGGCTGGGTGTTGGCTCGTGTCTCAAACACACATGCGGTAACTCATTACCGTGGTAGCTCACAGCTCTATTCACAACAGAAGCCCAATAGAAACTTGGTTGTCTATCGACTGACACCCATTCTATGCTGTACACAGGCCTGTGCAGGGAGCGCACTGTTCTTTAAAGAGACAAAAGACGCTTTAATCTCATCACCGTCACACTGAATGACTGGGTCTCAAAGAAATACGTCCGCAGACGACAAAATCTCAAGTAGTGTTGCTGATATGATCTTGTGAACAGCTTTTAATCTGAGCTCAGGGATGAGGAAGAGCCTGAGACTTTGCTGCTTTTGATATGCAAGTGTTACATGCTGCTCTAACTTTTAATATAGCAAGTGATGAGGGGAAAAGAAAAATGACAGACAACAGAAAAATACATGCTTCAATTTCAGATTTTTTGTCTTTCTGTTTTGAGGCCTGTTTCATGTCAACAAGCCTTGTTTACTTCCAAGTCAAACTAAAAAAAAAAAATAAAAAATAAAAAAACATGGCTGAAAGATTATAAATAACTAAATAATTCAATGTCAGATGCTGCTGGGTGGTTCAGCACAAAAACATCCACACACAATGTCATGCAAGTGCTCACGTCCTGAGCCAACGCAAAATTTGTGTTTTCAAACCCTGTGTGTGTTGACTTATTCAAACTACAGATATGCTGGTTCAAAGTCATCCAAATCCAAATGTGGTGGTAATTTATTAATAAGGCCAAGTTCTTGATTTTAAAATTCAAATCTGCAATTGAATTATGATACCCTTAGAAAGCAAGGGATAGTAATTAACTGGACATGCATGATGAATGCTGAGTAAATTCCCTCCTGGCTCTTAAAACAGCAGTCCAGTCTGTCTTTCATTTAAGCAGAATGAACAGTAGATACTTATATTCAAATACTGAGGGTGTGTTTGATACTTCTACTGTTATTAAGGTTGTAAATGAAAACAGTCAATGGAAAAAATTGCCAACAGTTCATGTGGTTCTCTACACAGTCTGATGAATAACTCTTAATTACAAACAACTGCAATGAATTTCCATTTTAAGCCATTTTTTATAAATATTTTCACCCTGTTTCATTGGTAACATTTCCTATCAGCATGACCTAGCTGTCATTACGTCACAAACTGTCTGTGAATATAGCTGATTGTGGGGCTGTTAAAAGCAGTCACTCTGAGAATTAAGCTGCTAATTTTGCTGCAGAACCCGCCATGCCACGTCTACAGAAGTGAACACATTTAGCACCATGCCTCTCACATAAATGAAGAATAGCAGACATGCAAGTATATAATACTGCACCGTAGGTAAATATATGCAGTCGTGCGTGTGCACACTGAAATGAGGGCAGTAGTGAAGGAATTTTGGTTGAAAACATATTTCAAGTTTTAGATAAGCCAATTGCTGTCAAAGATGAGTCAAAAGGTTGGTTTGATATTGTCAAGCCTGCTGTGAGTTTGATGCAATCACCCTAGAAGTGTCTGTAGCACCAGAGGCATTAAATATTAATTTCTCCACTTAGGACGCACTGATTCAGAGAGAAAGTGGAAGCCATAGGGCACTTAATGGGATACTTATCACACTTACTCTGATAGGCCCAGTGCTTATCTTGCTATTTAACATTTGCAATACTCGAAATCATGTGGCATAGTTTTTCAACACTTGGCTGAGACATCTGCTGTGGGTCTGTATGTGTGGAAGTTCAAGTGTGTCTTTCTGTCTTCATTTAAACACACACGAAAGCAAGTGTGTGGGAGTGTGCGTGCGTGTGCATCTGTGTGTGGTTTAGTGCCTAGCTGAAGCTGGATTTTTTACAGTGGCCTGTTACACGCCCAATATCAAAACTAGGCCCTGCAGAGCTGTCAGCCACACGGCAAGCATAGGCCTAATATCTCACATGGACCCCGGATTAGTTTCTGTCTGTTGCTCAGGGTGAAATGTGTAATCTCATATCTGCGAAGTGGGAGGGAGAGGAGGAGGAGGAAGGAGGGGATTCTTGCCATTAATGTCTAACCTTTTAAAAATGGATTTGCAAGTGTGACGAGATAAGGGACCGAATGTGATCCTGAAAATGTCTCCGCCCTGTGACAAGAAACAGGGAGAAAAGGAAGAGGAGACAATCACAGTGTTCACTGTGAAATCAAACACACTGTGCTTAAGATGCCGCCTTTCATCTCATATCAAATGTGTGTACAGAGATTAAGTCTGTGTGTACTTAGCATATGCTCTGTGTTGGACTGATTAAGTAGAGCAAACTATTTTGACAATGTAGCGCAAAACTATTCCCATTAAAATCTAACACCTTTAAAATAAGTTGGACACCATCATAAGTAGGAGTGCTGAAAAATACTGAAAACAAGCTTTTTGGTCGATGTTACCGAACACCATCATGCTTGGTATTTTACTTTTGCAAAGGAATAAACTGGTCTATTTAAATAAACAATCATAGAAATAGGTTGGAAATCAGCATGCTCTGTACATACAATGGTACATTCGGCTGGTGTTATTTTATCTTTTATTACTATCAACAAATCCTACCAACAAGTAGCGTGTGTATGGCCAGACTCTGATGGCTCTACGCCATACAACTTAGTCATCATCCAAGACTAAGAGTCTACAGCCATACAAGCAGCTCACTGAGGCTGTGCTTAGGCACAGTGATGCTTTGGGCTAAATGCATCTTACATGTTAATGTGTAGCACGGAACTGTATTCAACATCTTAGCCTAGCATGCTAGTGTGCTATTAGTGGCTAATTTGCACAAAGTACACACAATAACAAGTATTTGGTCAGTACTGAATAAACTGAATTTCTGACTTGATTATGGCGCTGGATTAAAGGGTCACCAAAGTGATTTAAATTAATCTGGTGACGAACATGAAAGACTGAAACAAATTTTCATGGCAATCCAGGCATCTCACCAAAAAAAACAAAAATGTCAACCTCATGGCGGCACAATTAGAAATGGCAGGGGGTCATCAAAGTCAGTACCAATAACGGAAAGTGCAGTGATCGCAATTGGCAAATGGCACCGCACACAATTTGCTATTTGCACAGGTGTGTGTTGAAAAACGGATGCGTAAGTGCTTCTGACTTGGTGCAAGAATTATCTAGGGAAAAAGGTGTTTGAGTGACTGATCAGACAGTGAGAAGGACATTGCATGAATTCAGCCTTGACAGACAGCCTCCAAAAAGACTGCACAGAACTGCAAGCTTAACCTTTGCCAAAGAACAGGAAAGAAGCCTGACGAATATTGGCAGCACATTCTTTTATCAGATGAAACCAAAATAAAGATGACTTTTATAGATGTCACTATGAATGTCTTATACCTTAACACTGAATGAAAAGATGACTTCTATAACAATGATACTAAACACACTGCCGAAGAAGAAAGAAACTGAAAACTATGAACTGGCCAAGTATGTCTCCTGACCTGAATCCAGAAGAACACCTTTGGAGTATTTTACATCGTAAGAGCAACAAAACCCTTCCAACATAGAGCAGGTGAAAAGAATCATCTGTGAGATCTCCACAGATTTGTGCAAGACTTGCATCATCCATGAGCAGGAGGGTTGAATCGGTCAAAAAATTAAGGCAGACACAAAAAATTGATAGAATAGAATCTCACTAATTAGGGCTGTACTGACTTTTGTTGAAGTTGTTTATTTTTTACCTGGACCTTTCACTACAGTTTAATTGGTCAAATGGTCATTTCTGTTTTTCAAATTAATTAGCTTCATTCTTCACTGGCTTTGGCTGAAAACAAATGAAATTGCATTGAATGGACGTGATTACTCGTAATTACTTAGCATTTTAGTAATACTGACCAAGATTGACCATACTGAACACTGAATCCATGTGGGCCATCACTTTAGCAATAAACAATGCCAGCAGACTTCAGACTTGATCACACTATGGCATGGCTATTTTGTGTGCTTTTGGCTTTTTTGTTATTTTTTTTTTGGGGCAACAGTAGCTGACTTTGGCACAGATACAGAAGCTATATCAAACTGTGGCTACATAGACAAATGTCGACAGTTGAATTTCATTGTTGATTTAGCCTCTTAAGAGGTTTTGCAGATAGTGGTGAAATGATTAAATAACACTGGCATTGCCCTTTAAGTTTGGACAGACAGACGGTAATGTCCATATGCAAACACTGATGAATATACACACCGTGAGCTCTGAGACAGTCCTGATAACGATCTGGAACTTCAGCCAGCACATTAGTGTGGCAGTCTGGGAAAAGAAGGTAAGCTTTTAAAAAAGGTTAAAGTTTTCACTGCCTGCTCATGAAGACCCAATAACAGCCTCTTTTAGCTCCTCCTGGCCCACCATTACAGCATCTCCCTGATCAAATGGATGCCATCTGTCTGACCGGGCTTCAGCAGCAGCACCGCAGCAAGCTGGTTGGCTCGCTCATGCAGGCACATCCTATTTCGTTCTTTTGCATACACATAAGCTTATTCTCTTTCTCCTCTTCTTTTTTGGAATACACAGGCACACACATACAAACAGGTGGACCCAGCCAGACATGCAAATGTCCAGAGGAAAATGTTGCAGTGGCAGCTAGCATCTTGCCGGGAATGAGATGTAATGGCTAAATGATGATCGATGGTAGTGTAGTCACTGGACAGGGGATGCGAGATTGATCGGCCAAATTTCCTCACTGTTCAAACACATTGCCGTCTCCTCCAACTGGCAGCAAGGTTTGAACAACATCCATAGAAAACATGACTCTAATTGTCTCCTCTCTCATATTCAGCCACAAAGCATAGACGCAAGCATTCTTCTTGGCTAACAATAAGAGATTAGAGAGATTAGCAAGTCATTACCTTATGGTTCTTAAATGTTTTACACCATCATCAATGTTAAACCTACAATTTATGCCCCTAGTATTGATTTGTGTCCTTCACATGTACAGTATGCAAACCACATTCCTACTTTAAGACTACATAATCCCCTCTTGCTCGTGAAAAGTAATATGAGGCTGTTTTATCACTGCTGTCCCATGTGTAAGACACCTATTACAAGTGCCCTTGCAGAAAGAGCCAAGATCTGTACGCCCTCTTCTCATCCAATTCACCTCAGGATGAGATGGTGTGTTCACAAGAGCCTGTAAGACCTTACGAGGGGCTCGTATTCACCTTCTAATATCACCTATACTACTAACATTGGCTAGAGAGTGAGAAAGAGGTCTCCTCGTCTCCAGTGCTGGTGTTGGATAACATCTGTTAGGGATGACTGCTTTCATCTCCTCAGGCTCTAGAAATTCTCTGCTTAGTGATTCAGCACTGAAGTGGTACTCAAGTAAATTCGAGGTGTCTTCATCCTATTCTGACGATGGGAGGTGAAACATTTTTCACATGAACTGTTGACTTTTCTAACCATTTAGGAACACTGACACAGTCGAATATCATGCTCAATAGTGTGTCATATGCTTGGATAAGAGTTACGAGAGAAATAAAATGTTTAACTATTTAGTTTAATTACTGTAGACCAATTGAGGCTGCAGGTACTGATTATTATCAATTAATCTGCCAATTACTTTCCTGAATAATCAATCAAACAATAAAATGTCAGAATATAGCAAAAGAATGAACAAGATGTCTTCAGATTTCTTCATTTATATTCACTTGCATGGCAAAGAGAAGGATCAAATTCTCACATTTGAATAGATAGAACCATTACATGCAGTTTTGGTTGAAAAACCTTATGGCTAATGTTTTTTTTTTTTTCCTTCTGCATTACTGTTGTGGTGTTCACATAGAGTAAACAATTCAGATTAAATATTATCCTAAATTTGATTTGCCACACTCTACTAATATTATATCAGACCTAACTGTACCAGACAATATTTCAGGTAGAGCTCTGATCAAAGCCAAAAAAGCCAAAATCAAAACAGACAAACATAGTTATAACCAGACTAGACCACTGCAAAATTGAATGACCCCAGCCTTTATCAAGACTAAGTTACACTTTTCTAACAAAGTAAACACTATCAACTTCAACTCCATTGCTCTGATTAATAAAGACAAGTCAAACATTAACACACATGGTCAAACAGGACAGGATGAAAAGAAATCAGAGCCCATCCTGGCCCAAGCAGCTGGGGACAGACCAGGTCAAAACTTCACACTGATTGTTGAGATGTTTTGTGACTGCGGTGCACTGTGCTTACAGTCTCTCATGCAACGGCACAGTCTCCGAAAGCAATAACCCTTCTCAAACATGCTGCCATAAACTTTATTCCCTCATCCTTTTATCTTTATTTGAGGCATCTTTGTGAGCCAGAGCAGCAGTTAATCTCAAGATTGATTTGACATTGTAAAGTTTGTCCTGCAAAGCAACAGAAGATAAATAAATAAAAATAATGACACAGCATTAGATAAGCGTGTGGCATGCATTGTAAAATTATTTCAGTTATATAAACTCGACACGAACAGAAGTAAATGGGGTATAACTGTAAATGACACTGCTCTTCTACTGTAAGACAAGTCAACAAAAGAAAGGATGTCTGGTAGTATTTTGTAGAACGGGAAGGTGTATGACACATATCTAACACTAAGTTATTAAAAGTCTAAGAAACAACCTAATAGAGGGTTCAAGGTTGATAATGTGACAACGCTATTGTACCTAAGTGGGTGATTGTGTGGAAATAATGCCTTTTCCATTTGCACATCTCAATGAAAGACACAATGTTGTGATACACAAACAGCTACATAACACACACAGCTCTTTAAATTTTAGATAGCAACCAAGTCAGAAACAGATACTCTTTAAGTCAAACTGATACCTCTGGTCTCTTATGAGTCTTGTTCAGTGTTCTTTATCACCATGCTTTTTAGTGTTTATTCCCCTACCCTACGGTGCGTTCAGTCAGCTACATTGCACCAGTGGAACAAATAGTCATACAGTAGCTCTTTGAATATGTACCCCCTTAAGCCTACCCCAGCTGCAGCTGTGGGTGACATTTCCCATTTGCTGAAGAGCCAAGAGGGGGAAAAAAAAAAAGAACACTATAATGCCTCTCATGCGAATCATCCAAAATTGTAATTACCTCACTACAGCAACATGTTGCTGCACAGAGACCCAGGCTGGTGTGACTGCCCTGACAGCATGCGCACAGCTCTTCTACAGCCCAACAAACTCTGAGAAGCTACAACTACTGTCGAAGCCACAAGTCATGTTTATGTGATGCGTTGT
Organism: Lates japonicus; assembly: GCA_033238685.1. Lineage (NCBI taxonomy): Eukaryota > Metazoa > Chordata > Actinopteri > Centropomidae > Lates > Lates japonicus. Next base: position 4,324 of record BRZM01000310.1, on the reverse strand, counting down.
CATGTCAATATTATGCTATCAGCATGTGTGCATATCCATTCTGCAATCAGACAGCAGATAAAGGTGTGGATGTACAACATAAGTGGCTAAGATAGTGAATGAATAATAGTGGTGGCTGTGGCTAATACGAGTGCTGAGATAGAGCCAGCTTCATCTCTTTCTGCCAGCTCTCTGCCTGACACAGAAATTCTGCAAAAAAGCTGAAAGAAAAATGTAGCATGCAAGCTAAACAGAGGTGCTGTTCACTCCACTGAATGTATCACAAAACATTTCTGTATTTTATTCATGGTTAAATCAAAGACTTCCGCTTTGATTGCACCTAAGAGTAGAGCGGGAGTCGTGTCGAGATGGGAGCGCAGCTCTACACGAGGCTTGCACCCAGCAATACAGAGGAAGAGGTGGAATGTAATACTAAAAGCTAATATACAGTAAGTGAACCAGAAGTACTTCTTCTCTCTTCAGCGAAACATCACACTGTTACTGTGCTTCTTTGCATCTGCTGAGAGCGAAACTAAAGCCCTTGATCCTGACGAGAGCAGAGCACATTGGCTCAGCTCTGAGTGCACTTTTCATTACACGCTTACACCAAGTCCCACATATACAGGAGCGCGTGCCATCAGTATGGGAAAATATATTAAATTGCTTGTAAGAAAAGAGAAATAAAGCAGCATTTAGCTTGTCTAAGGAAATAATTTTAACAGCATGAAACAAGTAAAATAATAAAATGCATCTTGAGGTTAAATATGAATATCTAACATACTGATTTTCCTTCTTTTGCATTTGCTCTGGTATGGACAATATCCATTAACATGCACAGTTCACTTTTGGGCCAAATGATGGGCAAAGAAATGTCATTTCATTTCCCCATTCTTCCCCTTTGTGGATGCGTGGGATGAAATTAGTTCACACTGTGACTTAGTCACAGAATGTCCTACAAAAAGCTGAGCGGCAACATTACAAAAAAGTGATCTTTGTTTGTCTTTCATGAAGGAGCGTAATCTCACAGGCCTTGATGTGGATTCAACTCCGCAAGGACAGACAAAACACATATTTTGATGAAAGATGAGGTGAGGGATCCAGTTATACATCAGCACACTTTTTATTTCGCATGCATGCGTGCCTCGCAGTTTATGCCTTGGAGGGGGCTGAAATCCACAAGGACGGGGAAACGATGTTATGATCAAAGACGGCACATGGAAAGGTATTCAGCTCTATCAGCTCTGTTCCAGTAAAGCTCTTAGTTTGTACACATGTATGCCATCCTCATATTTTAGTTGATGCCCTCAGGGAGAAGGTTGAACAAGTTCCTTAGAGCAGGCATTAATCCTCATTTAAACTCGACTCACAAAACTCACAGAAAGCGGGTCAAAAGGTCTTTTTGTTGGAAAAGCCTAGTAGCTCATACCACTTAAACCTCTGGGACGTGAGATGAGGAAGAGAAAATCCTACATAGCCTGCCTGAGCCTGTCTGAGGTTCTAAATAATATTTCCTTGCAAATATGCACAGCCAGCTTTGCTCAGTCTCCCAAGATAATTGAAGTTAAACATGTCTTTTTTGGCAATGCAACAGAGGAAAGAGACATATGGAGGAGTCTGTGAGTAGAAGAACAGGATAGGGATAAGACCCAAGGCAGATGAGCTGTGCGGCTAATAGGCAGACAAGATGTCCGGAGAACGACAAAGACAAAGGGTAGAAAAGTGAGGAGGGAGATTGTGTGTGTGTGTGTGTGAGAGAGAGAGAGAGAGAGCGCTCCTCTGGGTCATTAGGCTACAGAAAGACACATGCAGGTGCCACCTCATCCTTCATTCTCCCACTCTCCTGGCCAACAGGCATCGAGCAGGAAGGTATGAGGGCTTTGAGCCATGTTCAGTGAACCTGACATGTGCTGGAGATACTGTGGCAAATGAAGATACATTGCAGGGCCAGTGGATACTAATTGTCCTCCTACATTTTCAACAGTCTGTCAGCATTCTCCCTATGTACAGTACAAGTGACTGGCACATTTAATGCAAAATACACAATAGTGCGAAAACCACTACACGGTGGCTGACACAGAAATTAAATAAAATATCCTGTCTATTTATTCAGGCATTTGGCTGTGTCCATCTGATCTGTCTTACTCTGTGTAGCAGTGATGAACGGTTACCTGAGACATCTCAACCTAACTTCCATTATTAGAGTGTCTGCTGTCAGATAAAGCTGTGATAAGACAATACAGTGCTGCCTTGGCACAGCAGCCACATAGATTCATCCAGACACATCAGACAAGACAAATAGACCTCAGCTAATGCTGACAGAGCACCCTGGGTTGAAAATTTAGACAGACTTTCAATCATAAGTTTGACAAGTGGGGACATATTCAAGCAAGAGGATTTCTGTTTCCATAATTCCAAACCCCATAATCCATTTTTGGCCCCTGTCAGGGCTCGAATGAATGATTCGAACTGAGAAGGCAAGTCACCTTGGCAACAAATTGAATATATGCATCTCAAATTTCATGTTATTAGGAGTGTGAAAACAAATCTGAAACACACAGGGTGCTGAGATGAAGTGGTTTTCACACATTCTGTGAATGCATGTAAATGAGGTGAGTTCACGTTACATGATGGGAAACAAAAGAATGAACTTTAAATTAGCACCAAGTGATTTTTTTGGCCAGAGCAACATAAGCATTCAATATTCGCACTCCTTTTAGCCTTTTATTAGTTTACACCACACTGCAGAATGAGAGAGAGCGAACCTCTTTCACAAGTAGTCACGTGGTCCATATTTCTTATAGTGGCTTTAAAATAGAAATATAGATTTTTAACCATTATTGTGTCAGAGACTAAAATGTCAGTGAATGAGGGATTGATCAGTTCAAACCGGAGGGTAAAGCTGAAATTTAGAATTCATGATTCTATCTTCGTCTATTTCAGTAAAATATTCACCTGGTCTTAGCACTATGAAAAAAAAAAAACGATATATGGCAAAGACAGTGGAGGTCAAAACGCAAAAATCCATGCTAAAAATAATTTATGATTTACTGTATATATAAGTAAAACCATTTAGAAAGTAAATTAGTATTGTGGTTAAGACAACCTAATTTGGCTGCTACTGGGCAAACGAGCTGCTGGGACAAAGTGAGTCCTTTGCAAACAAAACACCCAATGAGTAATATTTGTCCCCCGCAGTGGTTTTAAATGATGCCACGAGGTAGTTCTGCTGCATCACAATTACCTGGCACTGTCTCTTTGCTCCATTAACATAAGCAAGCTATTTCACTTCAGTGAGATGCCACTAAAGGGCTTGAGGGGCCTAAAGGTGATAGAAAAGCTGCATAAGATATTGTATGAATAAAGATGGTAATGATCTATAATACAGTAAGTTTCTGTTGCTCTGTGTAAAATGGATGTGCTGCAGGGAGCTAGAATAAAAATCTGACAGAAAAAAGTACACAGAAGACTACTTTACATAAATGAAAATAGGTTGGTTGCGGTACATGCATCTCAAGGTGTTGCTCGACAGTTGGTTTGTTTGGACACACTTTGCACTGTGTGACTGGTTTGTCTATTTTCATAGTCGTCAATTTATTGAAAATAATTGGGGGAATGAGCCACCTGTTGTAAATAGCACCTGTACACTCTGCCTCACATAATTGTCTGAGATCAGACAAGAATAGGACCTAATCTGGCACCATCTAATCTCACTCAAGGAGGTAGAAAATGCACTAGAGTACATTCACTTAAAGGCTTGTGATGAGAAAGACCGCTGAGTAAATAAATACTAATGACACGGCAATATTGCCACAGGTGAAATAGAATCTGTTTGCTGAGACAGAATATGAAACAGTGAGAGAAACAGAGGTAATTTCTCACTGGGTGACTCATTTAATGCTGTCAAACATTCTGGCAAATAACATCCTAATTGACTGTTTACTAACACCGCCCCCAATCACAGCTTAGCAACCGTAACTAAGCAGGACAGACCAATCAAATTTTAGATTTCTCCACATGGAGAAGTGGGGTGCATGATTTTTTAAATAGAAGCTATAACCTGCATCAAAAGAGTTTGGTAAGTGGTGTCTTTTACACCCTTTTACAAAACCAAAAACACAAAAGTATAAGGAATGATTGCAAATATTAGCATGTTCTGTTAGCTCACGGTAGTGGGTTTCGCAGTAGTTCTAAAGGCAAGGACTGCATCAGTAGCTAAATTTTTATGACATTACAGTAAGATTAGAAAAAATACATGTTCATCCACCGTGTGCGAGTTAAGCATAACAAAAGTATATTTTTGTAATAGCATTATCCCATGCTAGCTTTTTTTTTTATTACCTCTGTT